>CAXHKG010000009.1:0-61564 GCA_964016985.1 Anodontia alba | reverse complement strand
TAGCACTGTAGACACAGATCAGACACCTTGCATCTAATAAATGGCTTCTTTCAGACAGACAGTCCTGCGCTAACAGTGTAGACCCAGATCAGACGCCACCTTACATCTAATAAATGGCTACTTTAAGACAGACAGTCCTGCTAACAGTGTAGACCCAGATCAGATGCCATGTTACATCTAATAAATGGATACTACAAAATACCTTAAATATCCTAAGTGTTTGACAGACAGTCCTGAGTTAGCACTGAGGACCCAGACCAGACACCTTGCATCTAATAAATGGCTTCTTTAAGACAGTCCTGCGCTAACAGTGTAGACCCAGATCAGATACCACGTTACAGCTAATACATGGATACTACAAAATACTTTAAATATCCTAAGTATTTGACAGACAGTCCTGAGCTAGCACTTTAGACCCAGATCAGACACCACCTTACATCTAATAAATGGAAACTGTAGAATACCATATATATCCTGAGCTTAGGTCTATTAGGTACAACAAGAAAATGTGACAACTCCAAGATCATACTTTCGCATTATGTACATAATGTAAACATTTTTATTTATATTCAGCTATGAGTTTTCATTTAATTCTAAACAAACTTTTTTTTTTTTTTTTTTCATTTTAGGTATAAGATGAAGTTCTATGAACATTAGGAAGAGTCATCAGATTCCGGATTCTAGTGAAGTTAAGTATTGTATTTTTGTATTTTGTATTGTTATGTTGGTTTGATTTGGATTGGTTTCATCAGGTTTCTCTTTGGTTCAGTTTCTTCCGGGTTTGTTTGTTTTTTTCTCTATTTGGATTGTAGTGTTTATTGTATTTTATGTTGTAGTGTAATGTGTTTATATTGTATCATATAGTTGGTTACGTTTCATTTGGTTTGGGGTTAGTGGTGTCTTTCGGGTTCATTTGTTTTTTCTCTGTTTGGATTATAGTGTTTGTTATATTGTATTGTATATTGTAGTGTAATGTATTGTATTGTATTATGCTTGTTTCCGTTGATTTTGTTTTAGTTTCTGTTTGATTTGGTTGCATTCGGTTTCATTTGGGTTTTCTCTGTTTGGATAATGGTGTTTATTGTATTGTTTTGCAAATTGTATTGTAATGTTTTGTATTGATTTATATATTTGGTTTTGTTTTGTTTGGATTGGTTATGTTTCTGATTGATTTAGTTTCGTTGGTTTGGTTTGGATTCCTCTATTTGAATTGTAGTGTTTATTGTAATGTATTTCTATTTGGATTGTAATGTAATGTAATGTAATGTAATATAATGTAATGTAATGTATTATATTGTATTTTGGTATGCTGTGGCGTGGTATGTTGTGCTGTGGTGTGATACGTTGCGGTGCGGTGCGGTGCGGTGCGGTGCGGTGCGATGCGGTGAGGTGAGGTGAGGTGAGGTGCGATTCAGTGCGATTCAGTGAGGTGCGATGCGGAGTGGGGTGGTGTGGTATGATATAATATGGAATGGTATGGTACGATAGGTTACTTATGTTATGTTCTTTTTATATTTACAGGTGGTTCAATGGTAGACTGAAACTCATTGAAGGACTGAAACCGATTACTGGGTTGTAAGTATCTTTATTTCATAACTGTGTCGAGGAATTAATTTATATGTTTGTTACACGGACATTTTTAATGTAATACCCCATGATTCAAGAAGGGCAATTGTCAGTTTCTGGCGAAAGAATGTGCACAATACTGGTTAACCGCTTAGAGGGCTAAGCCTGCCCAGTAAACGTGTGGTTAGGTAAACTGACAGCACTCGACATGACCTCACTGGGTTGACTGGGCCGTAAAACCTCAACACAAACAAACAACAAAAAATGTGATACCCTGTTTACGCCCCCTGGCCCAAGATTGGCCGATATTCTGTTTCAAATATAAAAGCGTCCGGGTGACCGCTCACGACTTCGGATCGCGAGGTTCCGAGCTCTAATCCTGCTGGGGGCGGAATTTTGCTTATGATTGTACAGAGCCTTTCATTATCACCCTTCCATCGTCTCAATATGAATTAATAATGAAAAAAAATGCCAAACCATCATCATCATCATTATTTCAACACGAAAACACGCTTATACAATTTTGACCCCCTTAAACCCCACTTTTATATAGTAAAACTGGGGTTTTGCAGGGGTACACATCATTTTCACCTCTTTTGCTAAAACATACATTATGGTACTCATTAGAACCGCCTCGACAAGACGGTTCTAATGAGTACCCACACTCCCATGTTTTGAGGAGACATTAAGAAAACATGCCTTTTCAAATGAGTGACTGAGAGGACTACTTCACTGTGATTCTTTTGATAGATCAACATGTAGGTGTTTTAAAAATTAAGAGTTTCTTTTGTTTCCTTTTGATTTCAGGAAAACGGGTGAACCTACATGGGCTGTAACTGGTATGAACTGACAGGTGTTTACTTTGACAGACGACAGCAGGAAAAGGAGCTAGTCATGGTCATGTGTAAAGTGGATAAATTTGGAGGTAAGAAATGATGACATAAGCAGAAGAAAGTATGCATCGATTGCAAAGTTGTTTCCCAAGAGGTCTTTGTATGGAAGGTAATGGAAAAATAATTGTGGTCCGAGGCCAGGTCATTCTAATTGGAATCCTCTGCTTTTATCTTAGGTCATCAGTGGAATTTAACAAAACTTTACATTTCTCCATAATATTATACATTTCACTGCACAGAAAATGTTTCTTTTAAATATTTTGGAATCTGTATTGGCATATGACCTTGTTAAAATTAGATTTAAGGAAAAGGAAGTGATACTTAATGGAAACACTAATGATAAAAGCAGAGGAATCCAATTAACTGGACCTGGTTATTTACAGAAAGTAATCAAGGGAGTTAACTGACTGCTTTCTCCTGTTGAAAGAGCTTCACTTACACTTTATCAGATATTGCTTAACTTCAGCACATTTATGCCGAGTGTATTCTTCTACCATAACTCTTTGTACCGATCCATTTGCAGTAAAAGGGGTGTCTGATTAGATTTAATTATTTCTTTGTTGCACAGAAATTCATGTACTTAATGAAAACTGTGTTGATCCTGATCAGACGCCGCGTTTTCCGGCGTCTGATCTGGGTCTACACTGTTTGCCAATGTCCCATTTATAGGACGATAGGCACAAATGGCTTAAAAGTACCAAATACATTTTGTAGCAGATTATTTTTCATAGCAACTACATCATGACATTTCATACAAATCATCTGCTTCACATGAAATGTAGACTTATTTTCTCTTAATAATAATAATAATAATAATAATTATTATTATTATTATTATTATTATTATAAACTACTTTACAGTGTCTTCTGCTGCAATTAAGGGTTATGTCTTGAGTATACTGGTTATAATTTATAGACAGGTATCAATAAAGTGATTTTATACCTGTTTTTTTTCTCTTATGAGGATTTTTAAGAAATTTTATAATGGAATACGTATCATCATTTGGACTCAACAATTATTAAACATAAAGAAATGAGAAAGAATCCACATATTTAACAGTACAGGATGTGATCTTCTGCCCTACTACAGGAAGTGGAATGTCATGCAGTCTGTTCAGGGCTATCATGCCACCTTAAATCTAATAAACGGATACTGTAGAATACCGTATATACCCTAAGTATTGGACAGAAAGGCCTGGGCTATCAGTATAGACCCAGATCAGACGACACCATACATCTAATAAATGGATACTATAGAATACCTGTTATACTCAAAACATTGGACAGACAGTCCTGAGGTAACAGTGTAGACTCAAATCAGATGCCATATTGCATCTAATAAATGAATACTGTAGAATACCGTATATACCCTTAGTATTGGATAGACAGTCCTGAGCTAACGCTTTAGACCCAGATCAGACGCCACCTTATATCTAATAAATCGATACTTTAGAATGCCATATATATCCTACGTATTGAACAGGCAGTCCTGAGCTAACACTGTAGACCCAGATCAGACGCCACCTTACGTTTAATAAATGGATACTTTGGAATACCGAATATGCCCTAAGTATTAGACAGAAAGGCATGGGCTATCAGCTAACAGTGTAGACCCAGATCAGGCGACACCATAATCTAATGAGTGGATACTGTAGAATATATGTTATATGCAAAGCATTGGACAGATAGTCCTGAGCTAACAGTGCAGACCCAAATCAGATGCCATGTTACATCTAATAAATGAATACTGCAGAATAACTTAAATACCCTGAGTATTTGACAGACAGTCCTGAGCTAGCACTGTAGACCCAGATCAGATGCCAACTTACATCTAATAAATGGCTACTTCAAAACAGACAGTCCTGAGATAACAGTGTAGACCCAGATTTGATGCCATGTTACATCTAATAAATGGATACTACAGAATACCTTAAATATCCTAGGTATTTGCTACAGTCCTGAGCTAGCACTGTAGACCCAGATCAGACGCCACCTTACATCTAATAAATGTCTAAGAAGGACAGTCCTGAGCTAACAGTGTAGACCCAGATCATATGCCATGTTATATCTAATAAATGGACACACTACAAAATACATTAAATGTCCTAAGTATTTGACAGACAGCCCTGAGCTAGCACTGTAGACCCAGATCAGATGTCACCTAACATTTAATAAATGTCTAAGACAGACAGTCCTGAACTAACAGTGTAGACCCAGATCAGATGCCATGTTATATCTAATAAATGGACACTACAGAATACCTTAAATACCCTAAGTATTTGACAGACAGTCCTCAGCTAGCACTGTAGACACAGATCAGACACCTTGCATCTAATAAATGGCTTCTTTCAGACAGACAGTCCTGCGCTAACAGTGTAGACCCAGATCAGACGCCACCTTACATCTAATAAATGGCTACTTTAAGACAGACAGTCCTGCTAACAGTGTAGACCCAGATCAGATGCCATGTTACATCTAATAAATGGATACTACAAAATACCTTAAATATCCTAAGTGTTTGACAGACAGTCCTGAGTTAGCACTGAGGACCCAGACCAGACACCTTGCATCTAATAAATGGCTTCTTTAAGACAGTCCTGCGCTAACAGTGTAGACCCAGATCAGATACCACGTTACAGCTAATACATGGATACTACAAAATACTTTAAATATCCTAAGTATTTGACAGACAGTCCTGAGCTAGCACTTTAGACCCAGATCAGACACCACCTTACATCTAATAAATGGAAACTGTAGAATACCATATATATCCTGAGCTTAGGTCTATTAGGTACAACAAGAAAATGTGACAACTCCAAGATCATACTTTCGCATTATGTACATAATGTAAACATTTTTATTTATATTCAGCTATGAGTTTTCATTTAATTCTAAACAAACTTTTTTTTTTTTTTTTTTCATTTTAGGTATAAGATGAAGTTCTATGAACATTAGGAAGAGTCATCAGATTCCGGATTCTAGTGAAGTTAAGTATTGTATTTTTGTATTTTGTATTGTTATGTTGGTTTGATTTGGATTGGTTTCATCAGGTTTCTCTTTGGTTCAGTTTCTTCCGGGTTTGTTTGTTTTTTTCTCTATTTGGATTGTAGTGTTTATTGTATTTTATGTTGTAGTGTAATGTGTTTATATTGTATCATATAGTTGGTTACGTTTCATTTGGTTTGGGGTTAGTGGTGTCTTTCGGGTTCATTTGTTTTTTCTCTGTTTGGATTATAGTGTTTGTTATATTGTATTGTATATTGTAGTGTAATGTATTGTATTGTATTATGCTTGTTTCCGTTGATTTTGTTTTAGTTTCTGTTTGATTTGGTTGCATTCGGTTTCATTTGGGTTTTCTCTGTTTGGATAATGGTGTTTATTGTATTGTTTTGCAAATTGTATTGTAATGTTTTGTATTGATTTATATATTTGGTTTTGTTTTGTTTGGATTGGTTATGTTTCTGATTGATTTAGTTTCGTTGGTTTGGTTTGGATTCCTCTATTTGAATTGTAGTGTTTATTGTAATGTATTTCTATTTGGATTGTAATGTAATGTAATGTAATGTAATATAATGTAATGTAATGTATTATATTGTATTTTGGTATGCTGTGGCGTGGTATGTTGTGCTGTGGTGTGATACGTTGCGGTGCGGTGCGGTGCGGTGCGGTGCGGTGCGATGCGGTGAGGTGAGGTGAGGTGAGGTGCGATTCAGTGCGATTCAGTGAGGTGCGATGCGGAGTGGGGTGGTGTGGTATGATATAATATGGAATGGTATGGTACGATAGGTTACTTATGTTATGTTCTTTTTATATTTACAGGTGGTTCAATGGTAGACTGAAACTCATTGAAGGACTGAAACCGATTACTGGGTTGTAAGTATCTTTATTTCATAACTGTGTCGAGGAATTAATTTATATGTTTGTTACACGGACATTTTTAATGTAATACCCCATGATTCAAGAAGGGCAATTGTCAGTTTCTGGCGAAAGAATGTGCACAATACTGGTTAACCGCTTAGAGGGCTAAGCCTGCCCAGTAAACGTGTGGTTAGGTAAACTGACAGCACTCGACATGACCTCACTGGGTTGACTGGGCCGTAAAACCTCAACACAAACAAACAACAAAAAATGTGATACCCTGTTTACGCCCCCTGGCCCAAGATTGGCCGATATTCTGTTTCAAATATAAAAGCGTCCGGGTGACCGCTCACGACTTCGGATCGCGAGGTTCCGAGCTCTAATCCTGCTGGGGGCGGAATTTTGCTTATGATTGTACAGAGCCTTTCATTATCACCCTTCCATCGTCTCAATATGAATTAATAATGAAAAAAAATGCCAAACCATCATCATCATCATTATTTCAACACGAAAACACGCTTATACAATTTTGACCCCCTTAAACCCCACTTTTATATAGTAAAACTGGGGTTTTGCAGGGGTACACATCATTTTCACCTCTTTTGCTAAAACATACATTATGGTACTCATTAGAACCGCCTCGACAAGACGGTTCTAATGAGTACCCACACTCCCATGTTTTGAGGAGACATTAAGAAAACATGCCTTTTCAAATGAGTGACTGAGAGGACTACTTCACTGTGATTCTTTTGATAGATCAACATGTAGGTGTTTTAAAAATTAAGAGTTTCTTTTGTTTCCTTTTGATTTCAGGAAAACGGGTGAACCTACATGGGCTGTAACTGGTATGAACTGACAGGTGTTTACTTTGACAGACGACAGCAGGAAAAGGAGCTAGTCATGGTCATGTGTAAAGTGGATAAATTTGGAGGTAAGAAATGATGACATAAGCAGAAGAAAGTATGCATCGATTGCAAAGTTGTTTCCCAAGAGGTCTTTGTATGGAAGGTAATGGAAAAATAATTGTGGTCCGAGGCCAGGTCATTCTAATTGGAATCCTCTGCTTTTATCTTAGGTCATCAGTGGAATTTAACAAAACTTTACATTTCTCCATAATATTATACATTTCACTGCACAGAAAATGTTTCTTTTAAATATTTTGGAATCTGTATTGGCATATGACCTTGTTAAAATTAGATTTAAGGAAAAGGAAGTGATACTTAATGGAAACACTAATGATAAAAGCAGAGGAATCCAATTAACTGGACCTGGTTATTTACAGAAAGTAATCAAGGGAGTTAACTGACTGCTTTCTCCTGTTGAAAGAGCTTCACTTACACTTTATCAGATATTGCTTAACTTCAGCACATTTATGCCGAGTGTATTCTTCTACCATAACTCTTTGTACCGATCCATTTGCAGTAAAAGGGGTGTCTGATTAGATTTAATTATTTCTTTGTTGCACAGAAATTCATGTACTTAATGAAAACTGTGTTGATCCTGATCAGACGCCGCGTTTTCCGGCGTCTGATCTGGGTCTACACTGTTTGCCAATGTCCCATTTATAGGACGATAGGCACAAATGGCTTAAAAGTACCAAATACATTTTGTAGCAGATTATTTTTCATAGCAACTACATCATGACATTTCATACAAATCATCTGCTTCACATGAAATGTAGACTTATTTTCTCTTAATAATAATAATAATAATAATAATTATTATTATTATTATTATTATTATTATAAACTACTTTACAGTGTCTTCTGCTGCAATTAAGGGTTATGTCTTGAGTATACTGGTTATAATTTATAGACAGGTATCAATAAAGTGATTTTATACCTGTTTTTTTTCTCTTATGAGGATTTTTAAGAAATTTTATAATGGAATACGTATCATCATTTGGACTCAACAATTATTAAACATAAAGAAATGAGAAAGAATCCACATATTTAACAGTACAGGATGTGATCTTCTGCCCTACTACAGGAAGTGGAATGTCATGCAGTCTGTTCAGGGCTATCATGCCACCTTAAATCTAATAAACGGATACTGTAGAATACCGTATATACCCTAAGTATTGGACAGAAAGGCCTGGGCTATCAGTATAGACCCAGATCAGACGACACCATACATCTAATAAATGGATACTATAGAATACCTGTTATACTCAAAACATTGGACAGACAGTCCTGAGGTAACAGTGTAGACTCAAATCAGATGCCATATTGCATCTAATAAATGAATACTGTAGAATACCGTATATACCCTTAGTATTGGATAGACAGTCCTGAGCTAACGCTTTAGACCCAGATCAGACGCCACCTTATATCTAATAAATCGATACTTTAGAATGCCATATATATCCTACGTATTGAACAGGCAGTCCTGAGCTAACACTGTAGACCCAGATCAGACGCCACCTTACGTTTAATAAATGGATACTTTGGAATACCGAATATGCCCTAAGTATTAGACAGAAAGGCATGGGCTATCAGCTAACAGTGTAGACCCAGATCAGGCGACACCATAATCTAATGAGTGGATACTGTAGAATATATGTTATATGCAAAGCATTGGACAGATAGTCCTGAGCTAACAGTGCAGACCCAAATCAGATGCCATGTTACATCTAATAAATGAATACTGCAGAATAACTTAAATACCCTGAGTATTTGACAGACAGTCCTGAGCTAGCACTGTAGACCCAGATCAGATGCCAACTTACATCTAATAAATGGCTACTTCAAAACAGACAGTCCTGAGATAACAGTGTAGACCCAGATTTGATGCCATGTTACATCTAATAAATGGATACTACAGAATACCTTAAATATCCTAGGTATTTGCTACAGTCCTGAGCTAGCACTGTAGACCCAGATCAGACGCCACCTTACATCTAATAAATGTCTAAGAAGGACAGTCCTGAGCTAACAGTGTAGACCCAGATCATATGCCATGTTATATCTAATAAATGGACACACTACAAAATACATTAAATGTCCTAAGTATTTGACAGACAGCCCTGAGCTAGCACTGTAGACCCAGATCAGATGTCACCTAACATTTAATAAATGTCTAAGACAGACAGTCCTGAACTAACAGTGTAGACCCAGATCAGATGCCATGTTATATCTAATAAATGGACACTACAGAATACCTTAAATACCCTAAGTATTTGACAGACAGTCCTCAGCTAGCACTGTAGACACAGATCAGACACCTTGCATCTAATAAATGGCTTCTTTCAGACAGACAGTCCTGCGCTAACAGTGTAGACCCAGATCAGACGCCACCTTACATCTAATAAATGGCTACTTTAAGACAGACAGTCCTGCTAACAGTGTAGACCCAGATCAGATGCCATGTTACATCTAATAAATGGATACTACAAAATACCTTAAATATCCTAAGTGTTTGACAGACAGTCCTGAGTTAGCACTGAGGACCCAGACCAGACACCTTGCATCTAATAAATGGCTTCTTTAAGACAGTCCTGCGCTAACAGTGTAGACCCAGATCAGATACCACGTTACAGCTAATACATGGATACTACAAAATACTTTAAATATCCTAAGTATTTGACAGACAGTCCTGAGCTAGCACTTTAGACCCAGATCAGACACCACCTTACATCTAATAAATGGAAACTGTAGAATACCATATATATCCTGAGCTTAGGTCTATTAGGTACAACAAGAAAATGTGACAACTCCAAGATCATACTTTCGCATTATGTACATAATGTAAACATTTTTATTTATATTCAGCTATGAGTTTTCATTTAATTCTAAACAAACTTTTTTTTTTTTTTTTTCATTTTAGGTATAAGATGAAGTTCTATGAACATTAGGAAGAGTCATCAGATTCCGGATTCTAGTGAAGTTAAGTATTGTATTTTTGTATTTTGTATTGTTATGTTGGTTTGATTTGGATTGGTTTCATCAGGTTTCTCTTTGGTTCAGTTTCTTCCGGGTTTGTTTGTTTTTTTCTCTATTTGGATTGTAGTGTTTATTGTATTTTATGTTGTAGTGTAATGTGTTTATATTGTATCATATAGTTGGTTACGTTTCATTTGGTTTGGGGTTAGTGGTGTCTTTCGGGTTCATTTGTTTTTTCTCTGTTTGGATTATAGTGTTTGTTATATTGTATTGTATATTGTAGTGTAATGTATTGTATTGTATTATGCTTGTTTCCGTTGATTTTGTTTTAGTTTCTGTTTGATTTGGTTGCATTCGGTTTCATTTGGGTTTTCTCTGTTTGGATAATGGTGTTTATTGTATTGTTTTGCAAATTGTATTGTAATGTTTTGTATTGATTTATATATTTGGTTTTGTTTTGTTTGGATTGGTTATGTTTCTGATTGATTTAGTTTCGTTGGTTTGGTTTGGATTCCTCTATTTGAATTGTAGTGTTTATTGTAATGTATTTCTATTTGGATTGTAATGTAATGTAATGTAATGTAATATAATGTAATGTAATGTATTATATTGTATTTTGGTATGCTGTGGCGTGGTATGTTGTGCTGTGGTGTGATACGTTGCGGTGCGGTGCGGTGCGGTGCGGTGCGATGCGGTGAGGTGAGGTGAGGTGAGGTGCGATTCAGTGCGATTCAGTGAGGTGCGATGCGGAGTGGGGTGGTGTGGTATGATATAATATGGAATGGTATGGTACGATAGGTTACTTATGTTATGTTCTTTTTATATTTACAGGTGGTTCAATGGTAGACTGAAACTCATTGAAGGACTGAAACCGATTACTGGGTTGTAAGTATCTTTATTTCATAACTGTGTCGAGGAATTAATTTATATGTTTGTTACACGGACATTTTTAATGTAATACCCCATGATTCAAGAAGGGCAATTGTCAGTTTCTGGCGAAAGAATGTGCACAATACTGGTTAACCGCTTAGAGGGCTAAGCCTGCCCAGTAAACGTGTGGTTAGGTAAACTGACAGCACTCGACATGACCTCACTGGGTTGACTGGGCCGTAAAACCTCAACGCAAACAAACAACAAAAAATGTGATACCCTGTTTACGCCCCCTGGCCCAAGATTGGCCGATATTCTGTTTCAAATATAAAAGCGTCCGGGTGACCGCTCACGACTTCGGATCGCGAGGTTCCGAGCTCTAATCCTGCTGGGGGCGGAATTTTGCTTATGATTGTACAGAGCCTTTCATTATCACCCTTCCATCGTCTCAATATGAATTAATAATGAAAAAAAATGCCAAACCATCATCATCATCATTATTTCAACACGAAAACACGCTTATACAATTTTGACCCCCTTAAACCCCACTTTTATATAGTAAAACTGGGGTTTTGCAGGGGTACACATCATTTTCACCTCTTTTGCTAAAACATACATTATGGTACTCATTAGAACCGCCTCGACAAGACGGTTCTAATGAGTACCCACACTCCCATGTTTTGAGGAGACATTAAGAAAACATGCCTTTTCAAATGAGTGACTGAGAGGACTACTTCACTGTGATTCTTTTGATAGATCAACATGTAGGTGTTTTAAAAATTAAGAGTTTCTTTTGTTTCCTTTTGATTTCAGGAAAACGGGTGAACCTACATGGGCTGTAACTGGTATGAACTGACAGGTGTTTACTTTGACAGACGACAGCAGGAAAAGGAGCTAGTCATGGTCATGTGTAAAGTGGATAAATTTGGAGGTAAGAAATGATGACATAAGCAGAAGAAAGTATGCATCGATTGCAAAGTTGTTTCCCAAGAGGTCTTTGTATGGAAGGTAATGGAAAAATAATTGTGGTCCGAGGCCAGGTCATTCTAATTGGAATCCTCTGCTTTTATCTTAGGTCATCAGTGGAATTTAACAAAACTTTACATTTCTCCATAATATTATACATTTCACTGCACAGAAAATGTTTCTTTTAAATATTTTGGAATCTGTATTGGCATATGACCTTGTTAAAATTAGATTTAAGGAAAAGGAAGTGATACTTAATGGAAACACTAATGATAAAAGCAGAGGAATCCAATTAACTGGACCTGGTTATTTACAGAAAGTAATCAAGGGAGTTAACTGACTGCTTTCTCCTGTTGAAAGAGCTTCACTTACACTTTATCAGATATTGCTTAACTTCAGCACATTTATGCCGAGTGTATTCTTCTACCATAACTCTTTGTACCGATCCATTTGCAGTAAAAGGGGTGTCTGATTAGATTTAATTATTTCTTTGTTGCACAGAAATTCATGTACTTAATGAAAACTGTGTTGATCCTGATCAGACGCCGCGTTTTCCGGCGTCTGATCTGGGTCTACACTGTTTGCCAATGTCCCATTTATAGGACGATAGGCACAAATGGCTTAAAAGTACCAAATACATTTTGTAGCAGATTATTTTTCATAGCAACTACATCATGACATTTCATACAAATCATCTGCTTCACATGAAATGTAGACTTATTTTCTCTTAATAATAATAATAATAATAATAATTATTATTATTATTATTATTATTATTATAAACTACTTTACAGTGTCTTCTGCTGCAATTAAGGGTTATGTCTTGAGTATACTGGTTATAATTTATAGACAGGTATCAATAAAGTGATTTTATACCTGTTTTTTTTCTCTTATGAGGATTTTTAAGAAATTTTATAATGGAATACGTATCATCATTTGGACTCAACAATTATTAAACATAAAGAAATGAGAAAGAATCCACATATTTAACAGTACAGGATGTGATCTTCTGCCCTACTACAGGAAGTGGAATGTCATGCAGTCTGTTCAGGGCTATCATGCCACCTTAAATCTAATAAACGGATACTGTAGAATACCGTATATACCCTAAGTATTGGACAGAAAGGCCTGGGCTATCAGTATAGACCCAGATCAGACGACACCATACATCTAATAAATGGATACTATAGAATACCTGTTATACTCAAAACATTGGACAGACAGTCCTGAGGTAACAGTGTAGACTCAAATCAGATGCCATATTGCATCTAATAAATGAATACTGTAGAATACCGTATATACCCTTAGTATTGGATAGACAGTCCTGAGCTAACGCTTTAGACCCAGATCAGACGCCACCTTATATCTAATAAATCGATACTTTAGAATGCCATATATATCCTACGTATTGAACAGGCAGTCCTGAGCTAACACTGTAGACCCAGATCAGACGCCACCTTACGTTTAATAAATGGATACTTTGGAATACCGAATATGCCCTAAGTATTAGACAGAAAGGCATGGGCTATCAGCTAACAGTGTAGACCCAGATCAGGCGACACCATAATCTAATGAGTGGATACTGTAGAATATATGTTATATGCAAAGCATTGGACAGATAGTCCTGAGCTAACAGTGCAGACCCAAATCAGATGCCATGTTACATCTAATAAATGAATACTGCAGAATAACTTAAATACCCTGAGTATTTGACAGACAGTCCTGAGCTAGCACTGTAGACCCAGATCAGATGCCAACTTACATCTAATAAATGGCTACTTCAAAACAGACAGTCCTGAGATAACAGTGTAGACCCAGATTTGATGCCATGTTACATCTAATAAATGGATACTACAGAATACCTTAAATATCCTAGGTATTTGCTACAGTCCTGAGCTAGCACTGTAGACCCAGATCAGACGCCACCTTACATCTAATAAATGTCTAAGAAGGACAGTCCTGAGCTAACAGTGTAGACCCAGATCATATGCCATGTTATATCTAATAAATGGACACACTACAAAATACATTAAATGTCCTAAGTATTTGACAGACAGCCCTGAGCTAGCACTGTAGACCCAGATCAGATGTCACCTAACATTTAATAAATGTCTAAGACAGACAGTCCTGAACTAACAGTGTAGACCCAGATCAGATGCCATGTTATATCTAATAAATGGACACTACAGAATACCTTAAATACCCTAAGTATTTGACAGACAGTCCTCAGCTAGCACTGTAGACACAGATCAGACACCTTGCATCTAATAAATGGCTTCTTTCAGACAGACAGTCCTGCGCTAACAGTGTAGACCCAGATCAGACGCCACCTTACATCTAATAAATGGCTACTTTAAGACAGACAGTCCTGCTAACAGTGTAGACCCAGATCAGATGCCATGTTACATCTAATAAATGGATACTACAAAATACCTTAAATATCCTAAGTGTTTGACAGACAGTCCTGAGTTAGCACTGAGGACCCAGACCAGACACCTTGCATCTAATAAATGGCTTCTTTAAGACAGTCCTGCGCTAACAGTGTAGACCCAGATCAGATACCACGTTACAGCTAATACATGGATACTACAAAATACTTTAAATATCCTAAGTATTTGACAGACAGTCCTGAGCTAGCACTTTAGACCCAGATCAGACACCACCTTACATCTAATAAATGGAAACTGTAGAATACCATATATATCCTGAGCTTAGGTCTATTAGGTACAACAAGAAAATGTGACAACTCCAAGATCATACTTTCGCATTATGTACATAATGTAAACATTTTTATTTATATTCAGCTATGAGTTTTCATTTAATTCTAAACAAACTTTTTTTTTTTTTTTTTCATTTTAGGTATAAGATGAAGTTCTATGAACATTAGGAAGAGTCATCAGATTCCGGATTCTAGTGAAGTTAAGTATTGTATTTTTGTATTTTGTATTGTTATGTTGGTTTGATTTGGATTGGTTTCATCAGGTTTCTCTTTGGTTCAGTTTCTTCCGGGTTTGTTTGTTTTTTTCTCTATTTGGATTGTAGTGTTTATTGTATTTTATGTTGTAGTGTAATGTGTTTATATTGTATCATATAGTTGGTTACGTTTCATTTGGTTTGGGGTTAGTGGTGTCTTTCGGGTTCATTTGTTTTTTCTCTGTTTGGATTATAGTGTTTGTTATATTGTATTGTATATTGTAGTGTAATGTATTGTATTGTATTATGCTTGTTTCCGTTGATTTTGTTTTAGTTTCTGTTTGATTTGGTTGCATTCGGTTTCATTTGGGTTTTCTCTGTTTGGATAATGGTGTTTATTGTATTGTTTTGCAAATTGTATTGTAATGTTTTGTATTGATTTATATATTTGGTTTTGTTTTGTTTGGATTGGTTATGTTTCTGATTGATTTAGTTTCGTTGGTTTGGTTTGGATTCCTCTATTTGAATTGTAGTGTTTATTGTAATGTATTTCTATTTGGATTGTAATGTAATGTAATGTAATGTAATATAATGTAATGTAATGTATTATATTGTATTTTGGTATGCTGTGGCGTGGTATGTTGTGCTGTGGTGTGATACGTTGCGGTGCGGTGCGGTGCGGTGCGGTGCGGTGCGATGCGGTGAGGTGAGGTGAGGTGAGGTGCGATTCAGTGCGATTCAGTGAGGTGCGATGCGGAGTGGGGTGGTGTGGTATGATATAATATGGAATGGTATGGTACGATAGGTTACTTATGTTATGTTCTTTTTATATTTACAGGTGGTTCAATGGTAGACTGAAACTCATTGAAGGACTGAAACCGATTACTGGGTTGTAAGTATCTTTATTTCATAACTGTGTCGAGGAATTAATTTATATGTTTGTTACACGGACATTTTTAATGTAATACCCCATGATTCAAGAAGGGCAATTGTCAGTTTCTGGCGAAAGAATGTGCACAATACTGGTTAACCGCTTAGAGGGCTAAGCCTGCCCAGTAAACGTGTGGTTAGGTAAACTGACAGCACTCGACATGACCTCACTGGGTTGACTGGGCCGTAAAACCTCAACGCAAACAAACAACAAAAAATGTGATACCCTGTTTACGCCCCCTGGCCCAAGATTGGCCGATATTCTGTTTCAAATATAAAAGCGTCCGGGTGACCGCTCACGACTTCGGATCGCGAGGTTCCGAGCTCTAATCCTGCTGGGGGCGGAATTTTGCTTATGATTGTACAGAGCCTTTCATTATCACCCTTCCATCGTCTCAATATGAATTAATAATGAAAAAAAATGCCAAACCATCATCATCATCATTATTTCAACACGAAAACACGCTTATACAATTTTGACCCCCTTAAACCCCACTTTTATATAGTAAAACTGGGGTTTTGCAGGGGTACACATCATTTTCACCTCTTTTGCTAAAACATACATTATGGTACTCATTAGAACCGCCTCGACAAGACGGTTCTAATGAGTACCCACACTCCCATGTTTTGAGGAGACATTAAGAAAACATGCCTTTTCAAATGAGTGACTGAGAGGACTACTTCACTGTGATTCTTTTGATAGATCAACATGTAGGTGTTTTAAAAATTAAGAGTTTCTTTTGTTTCCTTTTGATTTCAGGAAAACGGGTGAACCTACATGGGCTGTAACTGGTATGAACTGACAGGTGTTTACTTTGACAGACGACAGCAGGAAAAGGAGCTAGTCATGGTCATGTGTAAAGTGGATAAATTTGGAGGTAAGAAATGATGACATAAGCAGAAGAAAGTATGCATCGATTGCAAAGTTGTTTCCCAAGAGGTCTTTGTATGGAAGGTAATGGAAAAATAATTGTGGTCCGAGGCCAGGTCATTCTAATTGGAATCCTCTGCTTTTATCTTAGGTCATCAGTGGAATTTAACAAAACTTTACATTTCTCCATAATATTATACATTTCACTGCACAGAAAATGTTTCTTTTAAATATTTTGGAATCTGTATTGGCATATGACCTTGTTAAAATTAGATTTAAGGAAAAGGAAGTGATACTTAATGGAAACACTAATGATAAAAGCAGAGGAATCCAATTAACTGGACCTGGTTATTTACAGAAAGTAATCAAGGGAGTTAACTGACTGCTTTCTCCTGTTGAAAGAGCTTCACTTACACTTTATCAGATATTGCTTAACTTCAGCACATTTATGCCGAGTGTATTCTTCTACCATAACTCTTTGTACCGATCCATTTGCAGTAAAAGGGGTGTCTGATTAGATTTAATTATTTCTTTGTTGCACAGAAATTCATGTACTTAATGAAAACTGTGTTGATCCTGATCAGACGCCGCGTTTTCCGGCGTCTGATCTGGGTCTACACTGTTTGCCAATGTCCCATTTATAGGACGATAGGCACAAATGGCTTAAAAGTACCAAATACATTTTGTAGCAGATTATTTTTCATAGCAACTACATCATGACATTTCATACAAATCATCTGCTTCACATGAAATGTAGACTTATTTTCTCTTAATAATAATAATAATAATAATAATTATTATTATTATTATTATTATTATTATAAACTACTTTACAGTGTCTTCTGCTGCAATTAAGGGTTATGTCTTGAGTATACTGGTTATAATTTATAGACAGGTATCAATAAAGTGATTTTATACCTGTTTTTTTTCTCTTATGAGGATTTTTAAGAAATTTTATAATGGAATACGTATCATCATTTGGACTCAACAATTATTAAACATAAAGAAATGAGAAAGAATCCACATATTTAACAGTACAGGATGTGATCTTCTGCCCTACTACAGGAAGTGGAATGTCATGCAGTCTGTTCAGGGCTATCATGCCACCTTAAATCTAATAAACGGATACTGTAGAATACCGTATATACCCTAAGTATTGGACAGAAAGGCCTGGGCTATCAGTATAGACCCAGATCAGACGACACCATACATCTAATAAATGGATACTATAGAATACCTGTTATACTCAAAACATTGGACAGACAGTCCTGAGGTAACAGTGTAGACTCAAATCAGATGCCATATTGCATCTAATAAATGAATACTGTAGAATACCGTATATACCCTTAGTATTGGATAGACAGTCCTGAGCTAACGCTTTAGACCCAGATCAGACGCCACCTTATATCTAATAAATCGATACTTTAGAATGCCATATATATCCTACGTATTGAACAGGCAGTCCTGAGCTAACACTGTAGACCCAGATCAGACGCCACCTTACGTTTAATAAATGGATACTTTGGAATACCGAATATGCCCTAAGTATTAGACAGAAAGGCATGGGCTATCAGCTAACAGTGTAGACCCAGATCAGGCGACACCATAATCTAATGAGTGGATACTGTAGAATATATGTTATATGCAAAGCATTGGACAGATAGTCCTGAGCTAACAGTGCAGACCCAAATCAGATGCCATGTTACATCTAATAAATGAATACTGCAGAATAACTTAAATACCCTGAGTATTTGACAGACAGTCCTGAGCTAGCACTGTAGACCCAGATCAGATGCCAACTTACATCTAATAAATGGCTACTTCAAAACAGACAGTCCTGAGATAACAGTGTAGACCCAGATTTGATGCCATGTTACATCTAATAAATGGATACTACAGAATACCTTAAATATCCTAGGTATTTGCTACAGTCCTGAGCTAGCACTGTAGACCCAGATCAGACGCCACCTTACATCTAATAAATGTCTAAGAAGGACAGTCCTGAGCTAACAGTGTAGACCCAGATCATATGCCATGTTATATCTAATAAATGGACACACTACAAAATACATTAAATGTCCTAAGTATTTGACAGACAGCCCTGAGCTAGCACTGTAGACCCAGATCAGATGTCACCTAACATTTAATAAATGTCTAAGACAGACAGTCCTGAACTAACAGTGTAGACCCAGATCAGATGCCATGTTATATCTAATAAATGGACACTACAGAATACCTTAAATACCCTAAGTATTTGACAGACAGTCCTCAGCTAGCACTGTAGACACAGATCAGACACCTTGCATCTAATAAATGGCTTCTTTCAGACAGACAGTCCTGCGCTAACAGTGTAGACCCAGATCAGACGCCACCTTACATCTAATAAATGGCTACTTTAAGACAGACAGTCCTGCTAACAGTGTAGACCCAGATCAGATGCCATGTTACATCTAATAAATGGATACTACAAAATACCTTAAATATCCTAAGTGTTTGACAGACAGTCCTGAGTTAGCACTGAGGACCCAGACCAGACACCTTGCATCTAATAAATGGCTTCTTTAAGACAGTCCTGCGCTAACAGTGTAGACCCAGATCAGATACCACGTTACAGCTAATACATGGATACTACAAAATACTTTAAATATCCTAAGTATTTGACAGACAGTCCTGAGCTAGCACTTTAGACCCAGATCAGACACCACCTTACATCTAATAAATGGAAACTGTAGAATACCATATATATCCTGAGCTTAGGTCTATTAGGTACAACAAGAAAATGTGACAACTCCAAGATCATACTTTCGCATTATGTACATAATGTAAACATTTTTATTTATATTCAGCTATGAGTTTTCATTTAATTCTAAACAAACTTTTTTTTTTTTTTTTTCATTTTAGGTATAAGATGAAGTTCTATGAACATTAGGAAGAGTCATCAGATTCCGGATTCTAGTGAAGTTAAGTATTGTATTTTTGTATTTTGTATTGTTATGTTGGTTTGATTTGGATTGGTTTCATCAGGTTTCTCTTTGGTTCAGTTTCTTCCGGGTTTGTTTGTTTTTTTCTCTATTTGGATTGTAGTGTTTATTGTATTTTATGTTGTAGTGTAATGTGTTTATATTGTATCATATAGTTGGTTACGTTTCATTTGGTTTGGGGTTAGTGGTGTCTTTCGGGTTCATTTGTTTTTTCTCTGTTTGGATTATAGTGTTTGTTATATTGTATTGTATATTGTAGTGTAATGTATTGTATTGTATTATGCTTGTTTCCGTTGATTT
Source organism: Anodontia alba (assembly GCA_964016985.1). NCBI lineage: Eukaryota > Metazoa > Mollusca > Bivalvia > Lucinida > Lucinidae > Anodontia > Anodontia alba. The sequence continues at coordinate 41,535 of CAXHKG010000009.1, read as the reverse complement.
TGTTTTAGTTTCTGTTTGATTTGGTTGCATTCGGTTTCATTTGGGTTTTCTCTGTTTGGATAATGGTGTTTATTGTATTGTTTTGCAAATTGTATTGTAATGTTTTGTATTGATTTATATATTTGGTTTTGTTTTGTTTGGATTGGTTATGTTTCTGATTGATTTAGTTTCGTTGGTTTGGTTTGGATTCCTCTATTTGAATTGTAGTGTTTATTGTAATGTATTTCTATTTGGATTGTAATGTAATGTAATGTAATGTAATATAATGTAATGTAATGTATTATATTGTATTTTGGTATGCTGTGGCGTGGTATGTTGTGCTGTGGTGTGATACGTTGCGGTGCGGTGCGGTGCGGTGCGGTGCGGTGCGATGCGGTGAGGTGAGGTGAGGTGAGGTGCGATTCAGTGCGATTCAGTGAGGTGCGATGCGGAGTGGGGTGGTGTGGTATGATATAATATGGAATGGTATGGTACGATAGGTTACTTATGTTATGTTCTTTTTATATTTACAGGTGGTTCAATGGTAGACTGAAACTCATTGAAGGACTGAAACCGATTACTGGGTTGTAAGTATCTTTATTTCATAACTGTGTCGAGGAATTAATTTATATGTTTGTTACACGGACATTTTTAATGTAATACCCCATGATTCAAGAAGGGCAATTGTCAGTTTCTGGCGAAAGAATGTGCACAATACTGGTTAACCGCTTAGAGGGCTAAGCCTGCCCAGTAAACGTGTGGTTAGGTAAACTGACAGCACTCGACATGACCTCACTGGGTTGACTGGGCCGTAAAACCTCAACACAAACAAACAACAAAAAATGTGATACCCTGTTTACGCCCCCTGGCCCAAGATTGGCCGATATTCTGTTTCAAATATAAAAGCGTCCGGGTGACCGCTCACGACTTCGGATCGCGAGGTTCCGAGCTCTAATCCTGCTGGGGGCGGAATTTTGCTTATGATTGTACAGAGCCTTTCATTATCACCCTTCCATCGTCTCAATATGAATTAATAATGAAAAAAAATGCCAAACCATCATCATCATCATTATTTCAACACGAAAACACGCTTATACAATTTTGACCCCCTTAAACCCCACTTTTATATAGTAAAACTGGGGTTTTGCAGGGGTACACATCATTTTCACCTCTTTTGCTAAAACATACATTATGGTACTCATTAGAACCGCCTCGACAAGACGGTTCTAATGAGTACCCACACTCCCATGTTTTGAGGAGACATTAAGAAAACATGCCTTTTCAAATGAGTGACTGAGAGGACTACTTCACTGTGATTCTTTTGATAGATCAACATGTAGGTGTTTTAAAAATTAAGAGTTTCTTTTGTTTCCTTTTGATTTCAGGAAAACGGGTGAACCTACATGGGCTGTAACTGGTATGAACTGACAGGTGTTTACTTTGACAGACGACAGCAGGAAAAGGAGCTAGTCATGGTCATGTGTAAAGTGGATAAATTTGGAGGTAAGAAATGATGACATAAGCAGAAGAAAGTATGCATCGATTGCAAAGTTGTTTCCCAAGAGGTCTTTGTATGGAAGGTAATGGAAAAATAATTGTGGTCCGAGGCCAGGTCATTCTAATTGGAATCCTCTGCTTTTATCTTAGGTCATCAGTGGAATTTAACAAAACTTTACATTTCTCCATAATATTATACATTTCACTGCACAGAAAATGTTTCTTTTAAATATTTTGGAATCTGTATTGGCATATGACCTTGTTAAAATTAGATTTAAGGAAAAGGAAGTGATACTTAATGGAAACACTAATGATAAAAGCAGAGGAATCCAATTAACTGGACCTGGTTATTTACAGAAAGTAATCAAGGGAGTTAACTGACTGCTTTCTCCTGTTGAAAGAGCTTCACTTACACTTTATCAGATATTGCTTAACTTCAGCACATTTATGCCGAGTGTATTCTTCTACCATAACTCTTTGTACCGATCCATTTGCAGTAAAAGGGGTGTCTGATTAGATTTAATTATTTCTTTGTTGCACAGAAATTCATGTACTTAATGAAAACTGTGTTGATCCTGATCAGACGCCGCGTTTTCCGGCGTCTGATCTGGGTCTACACTGTTTGCCAATGTCCCATTTATAGGACGATAGGCACAAATGGCTTAAAAGTACCAAATACATTTTGTAGCAGATTATTTTTCATAGCAACTACATCATGACATTTCATACAAATCATCTGCTTCACATGAAATGTAGACTTATTTTCTCTTAATAATAATAATAATAATAATAATTATTATTATTATTATTATTATTATTATAAACTACTTTACAGTGTCTTCTGCTGCAATTAAGGATTATGTCTTGAGTATACTGGTTATAATTTATAGACAGGTATCAATAAAGTGATTTTATACCTGTTTTTTTTCTCTTATGAGGATTTTTAAGAAATTTTATAATGGAATACGTATCATCATTTGGACTCAACAATTATTAAACATAAAGAAATGAGAAAGAATCCACATATTTAACAGTACAGGATGTGATCTTCTGCCCTACTACAGGAAGTGGAATGTCATGCAGTCTGTTCAGGGCTATCATGCCACCTTAAATCTAATAAACGGATACTGTAGAATACCGTATATACCCTAAGTATTGGACAGAAAGGCCTGGGCTATCAGTATAGACCCAGATCAGACGACACCATACATCTAATAAATGGATACTATAGAATACCTGTTATACTCAAAACATTGGACAGACAGTCCTGAGGTAACAGTGTAGACTCAAATCAGATGCCATATTGCATCTAATAAATGAATACTGTAGAATACCGTATATACCCTTAGTATTGGATAGACAGTCCTGAGCTAACGCTTTAGACCCAGATCAGACGCCACCTTATATCTAATAAATCGATACTTTAGAATGCCATATATATCCTACGTATTGAACAGGCAGTCCTGAGCTAACACTGTAGACCCAGATCAGACGCCACCTTACGTTTAATAAATGGATACTTTGGAATACCGAATATGCCCTAAGTATTAGACAGAAAGGCATGGGCTATCAGCTAACAGTGTAGACCCAGATCAGGCGACACCATAATCTAATGAGTGGATACTGTAGAATATATGTTATATGCAAAGCATTGGACAGATAGTCCTGAGCTAACAGTGCAGACCCAAATCAGATGCCATGTTACATCTAATAAATGAATACTGCAGAATAACTTAAATACCCTGAGTATTTGACAGACAGTCCTGAGCTAGCACTGTAGACCCAGATCAGATGCCAACTTACATCTAATAAATGGCTACTTCAAAACAGACAGTCCTGAGATAACAGTGTAGACCCAGATTTGATGCCATGTTACATCTAATAAATGGATACTACAGAATACCTTAAATATCCTAGGTATTTGCTACAGTCCTGAGCTAGCACTGTAGACCCAGATCAGACGCCACCTTACATCTAATAAATGTCTAAGAAGGACAGTCCTGAGCTAACAGTGTAGACCCAGATCATATGCCATGTTATATCTAATAAATGGACACACTACAAAATACATTAAATGTCCTAAGTATTTGACAGACAGCCCTGAGCTAGCACTGTAGACCCAGATCAGATGTCACCTAACATTTAATAAATGTCTAAGACAGACAGTCCTGAACTAACAGTGTAGACCCAGATCAGATGCCATGTTATATCTAATAAATGGACACTACAGAATACCTTAAATACCCTAAGTATTTGACAGACAGTCCTCAGCTAGCACTGTAGACACAGATCAGACACCTTGCATCTAATAAATGGCTTCTTTCAGACAGACAGTCCTGCGCTAACAGTGTAGACCCAGATCAGACGCCACCTTACATCTAATAAATGGCTACTTTAAGACAGACAGTCCTGCTAACAGTGTAGACCCAGATCAGATGCCATGTTACATCTAATAAATGGATACTACAAAATACCTTAAATATCCTAAGTGTTTGACAGACAGTCCTGAGTTAGCACTGAGGACCCAGACCAGACACCTTGCATCTAATAAATGGCTTCTTTAAGACAGTCCTGCGCTAACAGTGTAGACCAAGATCAGATACCACGTTACAGCTAATACATGGATACTACAAAATACTTTAAATATCCTAAGTATTTGACAGACAGTCCTGAGCTAGCACTTTAGATCCAGATCAGACACCACCTTACATCTAATAAATGGAAACTGTAGAATACCATATATATCCTGAGCTTAGGTCTATTAGGTACAACAAGAAAATGTGACAACTCCAAGATCATACTTTCGCATTATGTACATAATGTAAACATTTTTAGCTCGCCTGTACGAAGTACAAGGAGAGCTATTGTAGTCACCCCGGTCGTCCACGTTTGCGTTTGCGTTTGCGTTTGCGTTTGCGTTTTCGTTTGCGTTTGCGTTTGCGTTTGCGTTCCCGTTCCCGTCACACTGTGTTAAAGTTTTTCAAATGCTTATATCTCAACAGTCACTCCTCACAGAGGCATCAAATTTGGAACTTAGGTACCTTGGAGGGTCTTCTGAGATTCCAAGAGAATAAACCCCTGGGTTCATGCCCCTGGGTGGGGCTAGGGGTCAGAATCTAGGACACCTTTGTAATACTGTGTTAAAGTTTTTCAAATTCTTATATCTTGACTTTCACTCCTCATAGAGCATTCATATTTAGAATTTGGGTACCTGGACGAGTCTTCTGAGATTCCAAAAGAACATACCCCTGGGTTCATACCTCAGGGTGGGCCTTGGGGTGGGGCTAGGGGTCAAAATCTAGGACACATTTGTAAAATCTTATATGCCTACAGGTTATAGACACAACTGGTTATACATCAGCTAACTATGTGACATCAGTTTAAGTGTAAGAGAGTGAAGGTCATGGTGACCTACATTTTACGGTCAAGGTCACCTAGATTTCACGGTCCAGTGATTTTGCCTTATATCTTGAATACTATTTGTTGGATAAATGTCACACCTGGGATATTACTTCCATGTGACCCAATGAATGACCACTTACTATATCTAGGTCATTATGACCTATATTTCATGGTTCAGTGATTTTGCCTTATATCTTGAATACTTTTTGTTGGTTAAATGTCACACCTGGGATATTACTTCCATGTGACCCAATGAATGACCACTTACTATATCTAGGTCATTGTGACCTATATTTCATGGTTCAGTGATTTTGCCTTATATCTTGAATACTATTTGTTGGATAAATGTCACACCTGGGATATTAGTTCCATGTGACCCAATGAATGACCACTTACTATATCTAGGTCATTGTGACCTATATTTCATGGTTCAGTGATTTTGCCTTATATCTTGAATACTATTTGTTGGATAAATGTCACACCTGGGATATTAGTTCCATGTGACCCAATGAATGACCACTTACTATATCTAGGTCATTGTGACCTATATTTCATGGTTCAGTGATTTTGCCTTATATCTTGAATACTATTTGTTGGATAAATGTCACACCTGGGATATTAGTTCCATGTGACCCAATGAATGACCACTTACTATATCTAGGTCATTGTGACCTATATTTCATGGTTCAGTGATTTTGCCTTATATCTTGAATACTATTTGTTGGATAAATGTCACACCTGGGATATTAGTTCCATGAGACCCAATGAATGACCACTTACTATATCTAGGTCATTGTGACCTATATTTCATGGTTCAGTGATTTTGCCTTATAGCTTGAATACTATTTGTTGGATAAATGTCACACCTGGGATATTAGTTCCATGTGACCCAATGAATGACCACTTACTATATCTAGGTCATTGTGACCTATATTTCATGGTTCAGTGATTTTGCCTTATATCTTGAATACTATTTGTTGGATAAATGTCACACCTGGGATATTAGTTCCTTGTGACCCGATTATTGACGTCAAAATATATCTCTGTTGGTGTGACCTATATTTCATGGTTCAGTGATTTTGCCTTATATCTTGAATACTATTTGTTGGATAAATGTCACACCTGGGATATTAGTTCCTTGTGACCCGATTATTGACGTCAAAATATATCACTGTTGGTGTGACCTATATTTCATGGTTCAGTGATTTTGCCTTATATCTTGAATACTATTTGTTGGATAAATGTCACACCTGGGATATTACTTCCATGTGACCCAATGAATGACCACTTACTATATCTAGGTCATTGTGACCTATATTTCATGGTTCAGTGATTTTGCCTTATATCTTGAATACTATTTGTTGGATAAATGTCACACCTGGGATATTAGTTCCTTGTGACCCGATTATTGACGTCAAAATATATCTCTGTTGGTGTGACCTATATTTCATGGTTCAGTGATTTTGCCTTTTATCTTGAATATTTGTTGGATAAATGTCACACCTGGGATATTAGTTCCATGTGACCCAATGAATGACCACTTACTATATCTAGGTCATTGTGACCTATATTTCATGCTTCAGTGATTTTGCCTTTATTTTTATTACTATTTCATGGAGAATTGTCATACCTGGATTATTATATCTAAGTGACAAAATGATTTACATACAAATACATCTAGGTCAGTGTGACCTATATTATATGGCTTAATGATAAAAATGTTACAATATAAAATGTACCCAGCAGGCGAGCTCGCTGTCCTCCGACAGCTCTTGTTATTTATATTCAGCTATGAGTTTTCATTTAATTCTAAACAAACTTTTTTTTTTTTTTTTTTCATTTTAGGTATAAGATGAAGTTCTATGAACATTAGGAAGAGTCATCAGATTCCGGATTCTAGTGAAGTTAAGTATTGTATTTTTGTATTTTGTATTGTTATGTTGGTTTGATTTGGATTGGTTTCATCAGGTTTCTCTTTGGTTCAGTTTCTTCCGGGTTTGTTTGTTTTTTTCTCTATTTGGATTGTAGTGTTTATTGTATTTTATGTTGTAGTGTAATGTGTTTATATTGTATCATATAGTTGGTTACGTTTCATTTGGTTTGGGGTTAGTGGTGTCTTTCGGGTTCATTTGTTTTTTCTCTGTTTGGATTATAGTGTTTGTTATATTGTATTGTATATTGTAGTGTAATGTATTGTATTGTATTATGCTTGTTTCCGTTGATTTTGTTTTAGTTTCTGTTTGATTTGGTTGCATTCGGTTTCATTTGGGTTTTCTCTGTTTGGATAATGGTGTTTATTGTATTGTTTTGCAAATTGTATTGTAATGTTTTGTATTGATTTATATATTTGGTTTTGTTTTGTTTGGATTGGTTATGTTTCTGATTGATTTAGTTTCGTTGGTTTGGTTTGGATTCCTCTATTTGAATTGTAGTGTTTATTGTAATGTATTTCTATTTGGATTGTAATGTAATGTAATGTAATGTAATATAATGTAATGTAATGTATTATATTGTATTTTGGTATGCTGTGGCGTGGTATGTTGTGCTGTGGTGTGATACGTTGCGGTGCGGTGCGGTGCGGTGCGGTGCGGTGCGATGCGGTGAGGTGAGGTGAGGTGAGGTGCGATTCAGTGCGATTCAGTGAGGTGCGATGCGGAGTGGGGTGGTGTGGTATGATATAATATGGAATGGTATGGTACGATAGGTTACTTATGTTATGTTCTTTTTATATTTACAGGTGGTTCAATGGTAGACTGAAACTCATTGAAGGACTGAAACCGATTACTGGGTTGTAAGTATCTTTATTTCATAACTGTGTCGAGGAATTAATTTATATGTTTGTTACACGGACATTTTTAATGTAATACCCCATGATTCAAGAAGGGCAATTGTCAGTTTCTGGCGAAAGAATGTGCACAATACTGGTTAACCGCTTAGAGGGCTAAGCCTGCCCAGTAAACGTGTGGTTAGGTAAACTGACAGCACTCGACATGACCTCACTGGGTTGACTGGGCCGTAAAACCTCAACACAAACAAACAACAAAAAATGTGATACCCTGTTTACGCCCCCTGGCCCAAGATTGGCCGATATTCTGTTTCAAATATAAAAGCGTCCGGGTGACCGCTCACGACTTCGGATCGCGAGGTTCCGAGCTCTAATCCTGCTGGGGGCGGAATTTTGCTTATGATTGTACAGAGCCTTTCATTATCACCCTTCCATCGTCTCAATATGAATTAATAATGAAAAAAAATGCCAAACCATCATCATCATCATTATTTCAACACGAAAACACGCTTATACAATTTTGACCCCCTTAAACCCCACTTTTATATAGTAAAACTGGGGTTTTGCAGGGGTACACATCATTTTCACCTCTTTTGCTAAAACATACATTATGGTACTCATTAGAACCGCCTCGACAAGACGGTTCTAATGAGTACCCACACTCCCATGTTTTGAGGAGACATTAAGAAAACATGCCTTTTCAAATGAGTGACTGAGAGGACTACTTCACTGTGATTCTTTTGATAGATCAACATGTAGGTGTTTTAAAAATTAAGAGTTTCTTTTGTTTCCTTTTGATTTCAGGAAAACGGGTGAACCTACATGGGCTGTAACTGGTATGAACTGACAGGTGTTTACTTTGACAGACGACAGCAGGAAAAGGAGCTAGTCATGGTCATGTGTAAAGTGGATAAATTTGGAGGTAAGAAATGATGACATAAGCAGAAGAAAGTATGCATCGATTGCAAAGTTGTTTCCCAAGAGGTCTTTGTATGGAAGGTAATGGAAAAATAATTGTGGTCCGAGGCCAGGTCATTCTAATTGGAATCCTCTGCTTTTATCTTAGGTCATCAGTGGAATTTAACAAAACTTTACATTTCTCCATAATATTATACATTTCACTGCACAGAAAATGTTTCTTTTAAATATTTTGGAATCTGTATTGGCATATGACCTTGTTAAAATTAGATTTAAGGAAAAGGAAGTGATACTTAATGGAAACACTAATGATAAAAGCAGAGGAATCCAATTAACTGGACCTGGTTATTTACAGAAAGTAATCAAGGGAGTTAACTGACTGCTTTCTCCTGTTGAAAGAGCTTCACTTACACTTTATCAGATATTGCTTAACTTCAGCACATTTATGCCGAGTGTATTCTTCTACCATAACTCTTTGTACCGATCCATTTGCAGTAAAAGGGGTGTCTGATTAGATTTAATTATTTCTTTGTTGCACAGAAATTCATGTACTTAATGAAAACTATGTTGATCCTGATCAGACGCCGCGTTTTCCGGCGTCTGATCTGGGTCTACACTGTTTGCCAATGTCCCATTTATAGGACGATAGGCACAAATGGCTTAAAAGTACCAAATACATTTTGTAGCAGATTATTTTTCATAGCAACTACATCATGACATTTCATACAAATCATCTGCTTCACATGAAATGTAGACTTATTTTCTCTTAATAATAATAATAATAATAATTATTATTATTATTATTATTATTATTATTATAAACTACTTTACAGTGTCTTCTGCTGCAATTAAGGGTTATGTCTTGAGTATACTGGTTATAATTTATAGACAGGTATCAATAAAGTGATTTTATACCTGTTTTTTTTCTCTTATGAGGATTTTTAAGAAATTTTATAATGGAATACGTATCATCATTTGGACTCAACAATTATTAAACATAAAGAAATGAGAAAGAATCCACATATTTAACAGTACAGGATGTGATCTTCTGCCCTACTACAGGAAGTGGAATGTCATGCAGTCTGTTCAGGGCTATCATGCCACCTTAAATCTAATAAACGGATACTGTAGAATACCGTATATACCCTAAGTATTGGACAGAAAGGCCTGGGCTATCAGTATAGACCCAGATCAGACGACACCATACATCTAATAAATGGATACTATAGAATACCTGTTATACTCAAAACATTGGACAGACAGTCCTGAGGTAACAGTGTAGACTCAAATCAGATGCCATATTGCATCTAATAAATGAATACTGTAGAATACCGTATATACCCTTAGTATTGGATAGACAGTCCTGAGCTAACGCTTTAGACCCAGATCAGACGCCACCTTATATCTAATAAATCGATACTTTAGAATGCCATATATATCCTACGTATTGAACAGGCAGTCCTGAGCTAACACTGTAGACCCAGATCAGACGCCACCTTACGTTTAATAAATGGATACTTTGGAATACCGAATATGCCCTAAGTATTAGACAGAAAGGCATGGGCTATCAGCTAACAGTGTAGACCCAGATCAGGCGACACCATAATCTAATGAGTGGATACTGTAGAATATATGTTATATGCAAAGCATTGGACAGATAGTCCTGAGCTAACAGTGCAGACCCAAATCAGATGCCATGTTACATCTAATAAATGAATACTGCAGAATAACTTAAATACCCTGAGTATTTGACAGACAGTCCTGAGCTAGCACTGTAGACCCAGATCAGATGCCAACTTACATCTAATAAATGGCTACTTCAAAACAGACAGTCCTGAGATAACAGTGTAGACCCAGATTTGATGCCATGTTACATCTAATAAATGGATACTACAGAATACCTTAAATATCCTAGGTATTTGCTACAGTCCTGAGCTAGCACTGTAGACCCAGATCAGACGCCACCTTACATCTAATAAATGTCTAAGAAGGACAGTCCTGAGCTAACAGTGTAGACCCAGATCATATGCCATGTTATATCTAATAAATGGACACACTACAAAATACATTAAATGTCCTAAGTATTTGACAGACAGCCCTGAGCTAGCACTGTAGACCCAGATCAGATGTCACCTAACATTTAATAAATGTCTAAGACAGACAGTCCTGAACTAACAGTGTAGACCCAGATCAGATGCCATGTTATATCTAATAAATGGACACTACAGAATACCTTAAATACCCTAAGTATTTGACAGACAGTCCTCAGCTAGCACTGTAGACACAGATCAGACACCTTGCATCTAATAAATGGCTTCTTTCAGACAGACAGTCCTGCGCTAACAGTGTAGACCCAGATCAGACGCCACCTTACATCTAATAAATGGCTACTTTAAGACAGACAGTCCTGCTAACAGTGTAGACCCAGATCAGATGCCATGTTACATCTAATAAATGGATACTACAAAATACCTTAAATATCCTAAGTGTTTGACAGACAGTCCTGAGTTAGCACTGAGGACCCAGACCAGACACCTTGCATCTAATAAATGGCTTCTTTAAGACAGTCCTGCGCTAACAGTGTAGACCCAGATCAGATACCACGTTACAGCTAATACATGGATACTACAAAATACTTTAAATATCCTAAGTATTTGACAGACAGTCCTGAGCTAGCACTTTAGACCCAGATCAGACACCACCTTACATCTAATAAATGGAAACTGTAGAATACCATATATATCCTGAGCTTAGGTCTATTAGGTACAACAAGAAAATGTGACAACTCCAAGATCATACTTTCGCATTATGTACATAATGTAAACATTTTTATTTATATTCAGCTATGAGTTTTCATTTAATTCTAAACAAACTTTTTTTTTTTTTTTTTTCATTTTAGGTATAAGATGAAGTTCTATGAACATTAGGAAGAGTCATCAGATTCCGGATTCTAGTGAAGTTAAGTATTGTATTTTTGTATTTTGTATTGTTATGTTGGTTTGATTTGGATTGGTTTCATCAGGTTTCTCTTTGGTTCAGTTTCTTCCGGGTTTGTTTGTTTTTTTCTCTATTTGGATTGTAGTGTTTATTGTATTTTATGTTGTAGTGTAATGTGTTTATATTGTATCATATAGTTGGTTACGTTTCATTTGGTTTGGGGTTAGTGGTGTCTTTCGGGTTCATTTGTTTTTTCTCTGTTTGGATTATAGTGTTTGTTATATTGTATTGTATATTGTAGTGTAATGTATTGTATTGTATTATGCTTGTTTCCGTTGATTTTGTTTTAGTTTCTGTTTGATTTGGTTGCATTCGGTTTCATTTGGGTTTTCTCTGTTTGGATAATGGTGTTTATTGTATTGTTTTGCAAATTGTATTGTAATGTTTTGTATTGATTTATATATTTGGTTTTGTTTTGTTTGGATTGGTTATGTTTCTGATTGATTTAGTTTCGTTGGTTTGGTTTGGATTCCTCTATTTGAATTGTAGTGTTTATTGTAATGTATTTCTATTTGGATTGTAATGTAATGTAATGTAATGTAATATAATGTAATGTAATGTATTATATTGTATTTTGGTATGCTGTGGCGTGGTATGTTGTGCTGTGGTGTGATACGTTGCGGTGCGGTGCGGTGCGGTGCGGTGCGGTGCGATGCGGTGAGGTGAGGTGAGGTGAGGTGCGATTCAGTGCGATTCAGTGAGGTGCGATGCGGAGTGGGGTGGTGTGGTATGATATAATATGGAATGGTATGGTACGATAGGTTACTTATGTTATGTTCTTTTTATATTTACAGGTGGTTCAATGGTAGACTGAAACTCATTGAAGGACTGAAACCGATTACTGGGTTGTAAGTATCTTTATTTCATAACTGTGTCGAGGAATTAATTTATATGTTTGTTACACGGACATTTTTAATGTAATACCCCATGATTCAAGAAGGGCAATTGTCAGTTTCTGGCGAAAGAATGTGCACAATACTGGTTAACCGCTTAGAGGGCTAAGCCTGCCCAGTAAACGTGTGGTTAGGTAAACTGACAGCACTCGACATGACCTCACTGGGTTGACTGGGCCGTAAAACCTCAACACAAACAAACAACAAAAAATGTGATACCCTGTTTACGCCCCCTGGCCCAAGATTGGCCGATATTCTGTTTCAAATATAAAAGCGTCCGGGTGACCGCTCACGACTTCGGATCGCGAGGTTCCGAGCTCTAATCCTGCTGGGGGCGGAATTTTGCTTATGATTGTACAGAGCCTTTCATTATCACCCTTCCATCGTCTCAATATGAATTAATAATGAAAAAAAATGCCAAACCATCATCATCATCATTATTTCAACACGAAAACACGCTTATACAATTTTGACCCCCTTAAACCCCACTTTTATATAGTAAAACTGGGGTTTTGCAGGGGTACACATCATTTTCACCTCTTTTGCTAAAACATACATTATGGTACTCATTAGAACCGCCTCGACAAGACGGTTCTAATGAGTACCCACACTCCCATGTTTTGAGGAGACATTAAGAAAACATGCCTTTTCAAATGAGTGACTGAGAGGACTACTTCACTGTGATTCTTTTGATAGATCAACATGTAGGTGTTTTAAAAATTAAGAGTTTCTTTTGTTTCCTTTTGATTTCAGGAAAACGGGTGAACCTACATGGGCTGTAACTGGTATGAACTGACAGGTGTTTACTTTGACAGACGACAGCAGGAAAAGGAGCTAGTCATGGTCATGTGTAAAGTGGATAAATTTGGAGGTAAGAAATGATGACATAAGCAGAAGAAAGTATGCATCGATTGCAAAGTTGTTTCCCAAGAGGTCTTTGTATGGAAGGTAATGGAAAAATAATTGTGGTCCGAGGCCAGGTCATTCTAATTGGAATCCTCTGCTTTTATCTTAGGTCATCAGTGGAATTTAACAAAACTTTACATTTCTCCATAATATTATACATTTCACTGCACAGAAAATGTTTCTTTTAAATATTTTGGAATCTGTATTGGCATATGACCTTGTTAAAATTAGATTTAAGGAAAAGGAAGTGATACTTAATGGAAACACTAATGATAAAAGCAGAGGAATCCAATTAACTGGACCTGGTTATTTACAGAAAGTAATCAAGGGAGTTAACTGACTGCTTTCTCCTGTTGAAAGAGCTTCACTTACACTTTATCAGATATTGCTTAACTTCAGCACATTTATGCCGAGTGTATTCTTCTACCATAACTCTTTGTACCGATCCATTTGCAGTAAAAGGGGTGTCTGATTAGATTTAATTATTTCTTTGTTGCACAGAAATTCATGTACTTAATGAAAACTGTGTTGATCCTGATCAGACGCCGCGTTTTCCGGCGTCTGATCTGGGTCTACACTGTTTGCCAATGTCCCATTTATAGGACGATAGGCACAAATGGCTTAAAAGTACCAAATACATTTTGTAGCAGATTATTTTTCATAGCAACTACATCATGACATTTCATACAAATCATCTGCTTCACATGAAATGTAGACTTATTTTCTCTTAATAATAATAATAATAATAATAATTATTATTATTATTATTATTATTATTATTATTATAAACTACTTTACAGTGTCTTCTGCTGCAATTAAGGGTTATGTCTTGAGTATACTGGTTATAATTTATAGACAGGTATCAATAAAGTGATTTTATACCTGTTTTTTTTCTCTTATGAGGATTTTTAAGAAATTTTATAATGGAATACGTATCATCATTTGGACTCAACAATTATTAAACATAAAGAAATGAGAAAGAATCCACATATTTAACAGTACAGGATGTGATCTTCTGCCCTACTACAGGAAGTGGAATGTCATGCAGTCTGTTCAGGGCTATCATGCCACCTTAAATCTAATAAACGGATACTGTAGAATACCGTATATACCCTAAGTATTGGACAGAAAGGCCTGGGCTATCAGTATAGACCCAGATCAGACGACACCATACATCTAATAAATGGATACTATAGAATACCTGTTATACTCAAAACATTGGACAGACAGTCCTGAGGTAACAGTGTAGACTCAAATCAGATGCCATATTGCATCTAATAAATGAATACTGTAGAATACCGTATATACCCTTAGTATTGGATAGACAGTCCTGAGCTAACGCTTTAGACCCAGATCAGACGCCACCTTATATCTAATAAATCGATACTTTAGAATGCCATATATATCCTACGTATTGAACAGGCAGTCCTGAGCTAACACTGTAGACCCAGATCAGACGCCACCTTACGTTTAATAAATGGATACTTTGGAATACCGAATATGCCCTAAGTATTAGACAGAAAGGCATGGGCTATCAGCTAACAGTGTAGACCCAGATCAGGCGACACCATAATCTAATGAGTGGATACTGTAGAATATATGTTATATGCAAAGCATTGGACAGATAGTCCTGAGCTAACAGTGCAGACCCAAATCAGATGCCATGTTACATCTAATAAATGAATACTGCAGAATAACTTAAATACCCTGAGTATTTGACAGACAGTCCTGAGCTAGCACTGTAGACCCAGATCAGATGCCAACTTACATCTAATAAATGGCTACTTCAAAACAGACAGTCCTGAGATAACAGTGTAGACCCAGATTTGATGCCATGTTACATCTAATAAATGGATACTACAGAATACCTTAAATATCCTAGGTATTTGCTACAGTCCTGAGCTAGCACTGTAGACCCAGATCAGACGCCACCTTACATCTAATAAATGTCTAAGAAGGACAGTCCTGAGCTAACAGTGTAGACCCAGATCATATGCCATGTTATATCTAATAAATGGACACACTACAAAATACATTAAATGTCCTAAGTATTTGACAGACAGCCCTGGGCTAGCACTGTAGACCCAGATCAGATGTCACCTAACATTTAATAAATGTCTAAGACAGACAGTCCTGAACTAACAGTGTAGACCCAGATCAGATGCCATGTTATATCTAATAAATGGACACTACAGAATACCTTAAATACCCTAAGTATTTGACAGACAGTCCTCAGCTAGCACTGTAGACACAGATCAGACACCTTGCATCTAATAAATGGCTTCTTTCAGACAGACAGTCCTGCGCTAACAGTGTAGACCCAGATCAGACGCCACCTTACATCTAATAAATGGCTACTTTAAGACAGACAGTCCTGCTAACAGTGTAGACCCAGATCAGATGCCATGTTACATCTAATAAATGGATACTACAAAATACCTTAAATATCCTAAGTGTTTGACAGACAGTCCTGAGTTAGCACTGAGGACCCAGACCAGACACCTTGCATCTAATAAATGGCTTCTTTAAGACAGTCCTGCGCTAACAGTGTAGACCCAGATCAGATACCACGTTACAGCTAATACATGGATACTACAAAATACTTTAAATATCCTAAGTATTTGACAGACAGTCCTGAGCTAGCACTTTAGACCCAGATCAGACACCACCTTACATCTAATAAATGGAAACTGTAGAATACCATATATATCCTGAGCTTAGGTCTATTAGGTACAACAAGAAAATGTGACAACTCCAAGATCATACTTTCGCATTATGTACATAATGTAAACATTTTTATTTATATTCAGCTATGAGTTTTCATTTAATTCTAAACAAACTTTTTTTTTTTTTTTTTTCATTTTAGGTATAAGATGAAGTTCTATGAACATTAGGAAGAGTCATCAGATTCCGGATTCTAGTGAAGTTAAGTATTGTATTTTTGTATTTTGTATTGTTATGTTGGTTTGATTTGGATTGGTTTCATCAGGTTTCTCTTTGGTTCAGTTTCTTCCGGGTTTGTTTGTTTTTTTCTCTATTTGGATTGTAGTGTTTATTGTATTTTATGTTGTAGTGTAATGTGTTTATATTGTATCATATAGTTGGTTACGTTTCATTTGGTTTGGGGTTAGTGGTGTCTTTCGGGTTCATTTGTTTTTTCTCTGTTTGGATTATAGTGTTTGTTATATTGTATTGTATATTGTAGTGTAATGTATTGTATTGTATTATGCTTGTTTCCGTTGATTTTGTTTTAGTTTCTGTTTGATTTGGTTGCATTCGGTTTCATTTGGGTTTTCTCTGTTTGGATAATGGTGTTTATTGTATTGTTTTGCAAATTGTATTGTAATGTTTTGTATTGATTTATATATTTGGTTTTGTTTTGTTTGGATTGGTTATGTTTCTGATTGATTTAGTTTCGTTGGTTTGGTTTGGATTCCTCTATTTGAATTGTAGTGTTTATTGTAATGTATTTCTATTTGGATTGTAATGTAATGTAATGTAATGTAATATAATGTAATGTAATGTATTATATTGTATTTTGGTATGCTGTGGCGTGGTATGTTGTGCTGTGGTGTGATACGTTGCGGTGCGGTGCGGTGCGGTGCGGTGCGGTGCGATGCGGTGAGGTGAGGTGAGGTGAGGTGCGATTCAGTGCGATTCAGTGAGGTGCGATGCGGAGTGGGGTGGTGTGGTATGATATAATATGGAATGGTATGGTACGATAGGTTACTTATGTTATGTTCTTTTTATATTTACAGGTGGTTCAATGGTAGACTGAAACTCATTGAAGGACTGAAACCGATTACTGGGTTGTAAGTATCTTTATTTCATAACTGTGTCGAGGAATTAATTTATATGTTTGTTACACGGACATTTTTAATGTAATACCCCATGATTCAAGAAGGGCAATTGTCAGTTTCTGGCGAAAGAATGTGCACAATACTGGTTAACCGCTTAGAGGGCTAAGCCTGCCCAGTAAACGTGTGGTTAGGTAAACTGACAGCACTCGACATGACCTCACTGGGTTGACTGGGCCGTAAAACCTCAACACAAACAAACAACAAAAAATGTGATACCCTGTTTACGCCCCCTGGCCCAAGATTGGCCGATATTCTGTTTCAAATATAAAAGCGTCCGGGTGACCGCTCACGACTTCGGATCGCGAGGTTCCGAGCTCTAATCCTGCTGGGGGCGGAATTTTGCTTATGATTGTACAGAGCCTTTCATTATCACCCTTCCATCGTCTCAATATGAATTAATAATGAAAAAAAATGCCAAACCATCATCATCATCATTATTTCAACACGAAAACACGCTTATACAATTTTGACCCCCTTAAACCCCACTTTTATATAGTAAAACTGGGGTTTTGCAGGGGTACACATCATTTTCACCTCTTTTGCTAAAACATACATTATGGTACTCATTAGAACCGCCTCGACAAGACGGTTCTAATGAGTACCCACACTCCCATGTTTTGAGGAGACATTAAGAAAACATGCCTTTTCAAATGAGTGACTGAGAGGACTACTTCACTGTGATTCTTTTGATAGATCAACATGTAGGTGTTTTAAAAATTAAGAGTTTCTTTTGTTTCCTTTTGATTTCAGGAAAACGGGTGAACCTACATGGGCTGTAACTGGTATGAACTGACAGGTGTTTACTTTGACAGACGACAGCAGGAAAAGGAGCTAGTCATGGTCATGTGTAAAGTGGATAAATTTGGAGGTAAGAAATGATGACATAAGCAGAAGAAAGTATGCATCGATTGCAAAGTTGTTTCCCAAGAGGTCTTTGTATGGAAGGTAATGGAAAAATAATTGTGGTCCGAGGCCAGGTCATTCTAATTGGAATCCTCTGCTTTTATCTTAGGTCATCAGTGGAATTTAACAAAACTTTACATTTCTCCATAATATTATACATTTCACTGCACAGAAAATGTTTCTTTTAAATATTTTGGAATCTGTATTGGCATATGACCTTGTTAAAATTAGATTTAAGGAAAAGGAAGTGATACTTAATGGAAACACTAATGATAAAAGCAGAGGAATCCAATTAACTGGACCTGGTTATTTACAGAAAGTAATCAAGGGAGTTAACTGACTGCTTTCTCCTGTTGAAAGAGCTTCACTTACACTTTATCAGATATTGCTTAACTTCAGCACATTTATGCCGAGTGTATTCTTCTACCATAACTCTTTGTACCGATCCATTTGCAGTAAAAGGGGTGTCTGATTAGATTTAATTATTTCTTTGTTGCACAGAAATTCATGTACTTAATGAAAACTGTGTTGATCCTGATCAGACGCCGCGTTTTCCGGCGTCTGATCTGGGTCTACACTGTTTGCCAATGTCCCATTTATAGGACGATAGGCACAAATGGCTTAAAAGTACCAAATACATTTTGTAGCAGATTATTTTTCATAGCAACTACATCATGACATTTCATACAAATCATCTGCTTCACATGAAATGTAGACTTATTTTCTCTTAATAATAATAATAATAATAATAATTATTATTATTATTATTATTATTATTATTATAAACTACTTTACAGTGTCTTCTGCTGCAATTAAGGGTTATGTCTTGAGTATACTGGTTATAATTTATAGACAGGTATCAATAAAGTGATTTTATACCTGTTTTTTTTCTCTTATGAGGATTTTTAAGAAATTTTATAATGGAATACGTATCATCATTTGGACTCAACAATTATTAAACATAAAGAAATGAGAAAGAATCCACATATTTAACAGTACAGGATGTGATCTTCTGCCCTACTACAGGAAGTGGAATGTCATGCAGTCTGTTCAGGGCTATCATGCCACCTTAAATCTAATAAACGGATACTGTAGAATACCGTATATACCCTAAGTATTGGACAGAAAGGCCTGGGCTATCAGTATAGACCCAGATCAGACGACACCATACATCTAATAAATGGATACTATAGAATACCTGTTATACTCAAAACATTGGACAGACAGTCCTGAGGTAACAGTGTAGACTCAAATCAGATGCCATATTGCATCTAATAAATGAATACTGTAGAATACCGTATATACCCTTAGTATTGGATAGACAGTCCTGAGCTAACGCTTTAGACCCAGATCAGACGCCACCTTATATCTAATAAATCGATACTTTAGAATGCCATATATATCCTACGTATTGAACAGGCAGTCCTGAGCTAACACTGTAGACCCAGATCAGACGCCACCTTACGTTTAATAAATGGATACTTTGGAATACCGAATATGCCCTAAGTATTAGACAGAAAGGCATGGGCTATCAGCTAACAGTGTAGACCCAGATCAGGCGACACCATAATCTAATGAGTGGATACTGTAGAATATATGTTATATGCAAAGCATTGGACAGATAGTCCTGAGCTAACAGTGCAGACCCAAATCAGATGCCATGTTACATCTAATAAATGAATACTGCAGAATAACTTAAATACCCTGAGTATTTGACAGACAGTCCTGAGCTAGCACTGTAGACCCAGATCAGATGCCAACTTACATCTAATAAATGGCTACTTCAAAACAGACAGTCCTGAGATAACAGTGTAGACCCAGATTTGATGCCATGTTACATCTAATAAATGGATACTACAGAATACCTTAAATATCCTAGGTATTTGCTACAGTCCTGAGCTAGCACTGTAGACCCAGATCAGACGCCACCTTACATCTAATAAATGTCTAAGAAGGACAGTCCTGAGCTAACAGTGTAGACCCAGATCATATGCCATGTTATATCTAATAAATGGACACACTACAAAATACATTAAATGTCCTAAGTATTTGACAGACAGCCCTGAGCTAGCACTGTAGACCCAGATCAGATGTCACCTAACATTTAATAAATGTCTAAGACAGACAGTCCTGAACTAACAGTGTAGACCCAGATCAGATGCCATGTTATATCTAATAAATGGACACTACAGAATACCTTAAATACCCTAAGTATTTGACAGACAGTCCTCAGCTAGCACTGTAGACACAGATCAGACACCTTGCATCTAATAAATGGCTTCTTTCAGACAGACAGTCCTGCGCTAACAGTGTAGACCCAGATCAGACGCCACCTTACATCTAATAAATGGCTACTTTAAGACAGACAGTCCTGCTAACAGTGTAGACCCAGATCAGATGCCATGTTACATCTAATAAATGGATACTACAAAATACCTTAAATATCCTAAGTGTTTGACAGACAGTCCTGAGTTAGCACTGAGGACCCAGACCAGACACCTTGCATCTAATAAATGGCTTCTTTAAGACAGTCCTGCGCTAACAGTGTAGACCCAGATCAGATACCACGTTACAGCTAATACATGGATACTACAAAATACTTTAAATATCCTAAGTATTTGACAGACAGTCCTGAGCTAGCACTTTAGACCCAGATCAGACACCACCTTACATCTAATAAATGGAAACTGTAGAATACCATATATATCCTGAGCTTAGGTCTATTAGGTACAACAAGAAAATGTGACAACTCCAAGATCATACTTTCGCATTATGTACATAATGTAAACATTTTTATTTATATTCAGCTATGAGTTTTCATTTAATTCTAAACAAACTTTTTTTTTTTTTTTTTTCATTTTAGGTATAAGATGAAGTTCTATGAACATTAGGAAGAGTCATCAGATTCCGGATTCTAGTGAAGTTAAGTATTGTATTTTTGTATTTTGTATTGTTATGTTGGTTTGATTTGGATTGGTTTCATCAGGTTTCTCTTTGGTTCAGTTTCTTCCGGGTTTGTTTGTTTTTTTCTCTATTTGGATTGTAGTGTTTATTGTATTTTATGTTGTAGTGTAATGTGTTTATATTGTATCATATAGTTGGTTACGTTTCATTTGGTTTGGGGTTAGTGGTGTCTTTCGGGTTCATTTGTTTTTTCTCTGTTTGGATTATAGTGTTTGTTATATTGTATTGTATATTGTAGTGTAATGTATTGTATTGTATTATGCTTGTTTCCGTTGATTTTGTTTTAGTTTCTGTTTGATTTGGTTGCATTCGGTTTCATTTGGGTTTTCTCTGTTTGGATAATGGTGTTTATTGTATTGTTTTGCAAATTGTATTGTAATGTTTTGTATTGATTTATATATTTGGTTTTGTTTTGTTTGGATTGGTTATGTTTCTGATTGATTTAGTTTCGTTGGTTTGGTTTGGATTCCTCTATTTGAATTGTAGTGTTTATTGTAATGTATTTCTATTTGGATTGTAATGTAATGTAATGTAATGTAATATAATGTAATTTAATGTATTATATTGTATTTTGGTATGCTGTGGCGTGGTATGTTGTGCTGTGGTGTGATACGTTGCGGTGCGGTGCGGTGCGGTGCGGTGCGGTGCGGTGCGATGCGGTGAGGTGAGGTGAGGTGAGGTGCGATTCAGTGCGATTCAGTGAGGTGCGATGCGGAGTGGGGTGGTGTGGTATGATATAATATGGAATGGTATGGTACGATAGGTTACTTATGTTATGTTCTTTTTATATTTACAGGTGGTTCAATGGTAGACTGAAACTCATTGAAGGACTGAAACCGATTACTGGGTTGTAAGTATCTTTATTTCATAACTGTGTCGAGGAATTAATTTATATGTTTGTTACACGGACATTTTTAATGTAATACCCCATGATTCAAGAAGGGCAATTGTCAGTTTCTGGCGAAAGAATGTGCACAATACTGGTTAACCGCTTAGAGGGCTAAGCCTGCCCAGTAAACGTGTGGTTAGGTAAACTGACAGCACTCGACATGACCTCACTGGGTTGACTGGGCCGTAAAACCTCAACACAAACAAACAACAAAAAATGTGATACCCTGTTTACGCCCCCTGGCCCAAGATTGGCCGATATTCTGTTTCAAATATAAAAGCGTCCGGGTGACCGCTCACGACTTCGGATCGCGAGGTTCCGAGCTCTAATCCTGCTGGGGGCGGAATTTTGCTTATGATTGTACAGAGCCTTTCATTATCACCCTTCCATCGTCTCAATATGAATTAATAATGAAAAAAAATGCCAAACCATCATCATCATCATTATTTCAACACGAAAACACGCTTATACAATTTTGACCCCCTTAAACCCCACTTTTATATAGTAAAACTGGGGTTTTGCAGGGGTACACATCATTTTCACCTCTTTTGCTAAAACATACATTATGGTACTCATTAGAACCGCCTCGACAAGACGGTTCTAATGAGTACCCACACTCCCATGTTTTGAGGAGACATTAAGAAAACATGCCTTTTCAAATGAGTGACTGAGAGGACTACTTCACTGTGATTCTTTTGATAGATCAACATGTAGGTGTTTTAAAAATTAAGAGTTTCTTTTGTTTCCTTTTGATTTCAGGAAAACGGGTGAACCTACATGGGCTGTAACTGGTATGAACTGACAGGTGTTTACTTTGACAGACGACAGCAGGAAAAGGAGCTAGTCATGGTCATGTGTAAAGTGGATAAATTTGGAGGTAAGAAATGATGACATAAGCAGAAGAAAGTATGCATCGATTGCAAAGTTGTTTCCCAAGAGGTCTTTGTATGGAAGGTAATGGAAAAATAATTGTGGTCCGAGGCCAGGTCATTCTAATTGGAATCCTCTGCTTTTATCTTAGGTCATCAGTGGAATTTAACAAAACTTTACATTTCTCCATAATATTATACATTTCACTGCACAGAAAATGTTTCTTTTAAATATTTTGGAATCTGTATTGGCATATGACCTTGTTAAAATTAGATTTAAGGAAAAGGAAGTGATACTTAATGGAAACACTAATGATAAAAGCAGAGGAATCCAATTAACTGGACCTGGTTATTTACAGAAAGTAATCAAGGGAGTTAACTGACTGCTTTCTCCTGTTGAAAGAGCTTCACTTACACTTTATCAGATATTGCTTAACTTCAGCACATTTATGCCGAGTGTATTCTTCTACCATAACTCTTTGTACCGATCCATTTGCAGTAAAAGGGGTGTCTGATTAGATTTAATTATTTCTTTGTTGCACAGAAATTCATGTACTTAATGAAAACTGTGTTGATCCTGATCAGACGCCGCGTTTTCCGGCGTCTGATCTGGGTCTACACTGTTTGCCAATGTCCCATTTATAGGACGATAGGCACAAATGGCTTAAAAGTACCAAATACATTTTGTAGCAGATTATTTTTCATAGCAACTACATCATGACATTTCATACAAATCATCTGCTTCACATGAAATGTAGACTTATTTTCTCTTAATAATAATAATAATAATAATAATTATTATTATTATTATTATTATTATTATAAACTACTTTACAGTGTCTTCTGCTGCAATTAAGGGTTATGTCTTGAGTATACTGGTTATAATTTATAGACAGGTATCAATAAAGTGATTTTATACCTGTTTTTTTTCTCTTATGAGGATTTTTAAGAAATTTTATAATGGAATACGTATCATCATTTGGACTCAACAATTATTAAACATAAAGAAATGAGAAAGAATCCACATATTTAACAGTACAGGATGTGATCTTCTGCCCTACTACAGGAAGTGGAATGTCATGCAGTCTGTTCAGGGCTATCATGCCACCTTAAATCTAATAAACGGATACTGTAGAATACCGTATATACCCTAAGTATTGGACAGAAAGGCCTGGGCTATCAGTATAGACCCAGATCAGACGACACCATACATCTAATAAATGGATACTATAGAATACCTGTTATACTCAAAACATTGGACAGACAGTCCTGAGGTAACAGTGTAGACTCAAATCAGATGCCATATTGCATCTAATAAATGAATACTGTAGAATACCGTATATACCCTTAGTATTGGATAGACAGTCCTGAGCTAACGCTTTAGACCCAGATCAGACGCCACCTTATATCTAATAAATCGATACTTTAGAATGCCATATATATCCTACGTATTGAACAGGCAGTCCTGAGCTAACACTGTAGACCCAGATCAGACGCCACCTTACGTTTAATAAATGGATACTTTGGAATACCGAATATGCCCTAAGTATTAGACAGAAAGGCATGGGCTATCAGCTAACAGTGTAGACCCAGATCAGGCGACACCATAATCTAATGAGTGGATACTGTAGAATATATGTTATATGCAAAGCATTGGACAGATAGTCCTGAGCTAACAGTGCAGACCCAAATCAGATGCCATGTTACATCTAATAAATGAATACTGCAGAATAACTTAAATACCCTGAGTATTTGACAGACAGTCCTGAGCTAGCACTGTAGACCCAGATCAGATGCCAACTTACATCTAATAAATGGCTACTTCAAAACAGACAGTCCTGAGATAACAGTGTAGACCCAGATTTGATGCCATGTTACATCTAATAAATGGATACTACAGAATACCTTAAATATCCTAGGTATTTGCTACAGTCCTGAGCTAGCACTGTAGACCCAGATCAGACGCCACCTTACATCTAATAAATGTCTAAGAAGGACAGTCCTGAGCTAACAGTGTAGACCCAGATCATATGCCATGTTATATCTAATAAATGGACACACTACAAAATACATTAAATGTCCTAAGTATTTGACAGACAGCCCTGAGCTAGCACTGTAGACCCAGATCAGATGTCACCTAACATTTAATAAATGTCTAAGACAGACAGTCCTGAACTAACAGTGTAGACCCAGATCAGATGCCATGTTATATCTAATAAATGGAAACTACAGAATACCTTAAATACCCTAAGTATTTGACAGACAGTCCTCAGCTAGCACTGTAGACACAGATCAGACACCTTGCATCTAATAAATGGCTTCTTTCAGACAGACAGTCCTGCGCTAACAGTGTAGACCCAGATCAGACGCCACCTTACATCTAATAAATGGCTACTTTAAGACAGACAGTCCTGCTAACAGTGTAGACCCAGATCAGATGCCATGTTACATCTAATAAATGGATACTACAAAATACCTTAAATATCCTAAGTGTTTGACAGACAGTCCTGAGTTAGCACTGAGGACCCAGACCAGACACCTTGCATCTAATAAATGGCTTCTTTAAGACAGTCCTGCGCTAACAGTGTAGACCCAGATCAGATACCACGTTACAGCTAATACATGGATACTACAAAATACTTTAAATATCCTAAGTATTTGACAGACAGTCCTGAGCTAGCACTTTAGACCCAGATCAGACACCACCTTACATCTAATAAATGGAAACTGTAGAATACCATATATATCCTGAGCTTAGGTCTATTAGGTACAACAAGAAAATGTGACAACTCCAAGATCATACTTTCGCATTATGTACATAATGTAAACATTTTTATTTATATTCAGCTATGAGTTTTCATTTAATTCTAAACAAACTTTTTTTTTTTTTTTTTCATTTTAGGTATAAGATGAAGTTCTATGAACATTAGGAAGAGTCATCAGATTCCGGATTCTAGTGAAGTTAAGTATTGTATTTTTGTATTTTGTATTGTTATGTTGGTTTGATTTGGATTGGTTTCATCAGGTTTCTCTTTGGTTCAGTTTCTTCCGGGTTTGTTTGTTTTTTTCTCTATTTGGATTGTAGTGTTTATTGTATTTTATGTTGTAGTGTAATGTGTTTATATTGTATCATATAGTTGGTTACGTTTCATTTGGTTTGGGGTTAGTGGTGTCTTTCGGGTTCATTTGTTTTTTCTCTGTTTGGATTATAGTGTTTGTTATATTGTATTGTATATTGTAGTGTAATGTATTGTATTGTATTATGCTTGTTTCCGTTGATTTTGTTTTAGTTTCTGTTTGATTTGGTTGCATTCGGTTTCATTTGGGTTTTCTCTGTTTGGATAATGGTGTTTATTGTATTGTTTTGCAAATTGTATTGTAATGTTTTGTATTGATTTATATATTTGGTTTTGTTTTGTTTGGATTGGTTATGTTTCTGATTGATTTAGTTTCGTTGGTTTGGTTTGGATTCCTCTATTTGAATTGTAGTGTTTATTGTAATGTATTTCTATTTGGATTGTAATGTAATGTAATGTAATGTAATATAATGTAATGTAATGTATTATATTGTATTTTGGTATGCTGTGGCGTGGTATGTTGTGCTGTGGTGTGATACGTTGCGGTGCGGTGCGGTGCGGTGCGGTGCGGTGCGATGCGGTGAGGTGAGGTGAGGTGAGGTGCGATTCAGTGCGATTCAGTGAGGTGCGATGCGGAGTGGGGTGGTGTGGTATGATATAATATGGAATGGTATGGTACGATAGGTTACTTATGTTATGTTCTTTTTATATTTACAGGTGGTTCAATGGTAGACTGAAACTCATTGAAGGACTGAAACCGATTACTGGGTTGTAAGTATCTTTATTTCATAACTGTGTCGAGGAATTAATTTATATGTTTGTTACACGGACATTTTTAATGTAATACCCCATGATTCAAGAAGGGCAATTGTCAGTTTCTGGCGAAAGAATGTGCACAATACTGGTTAACCGCTTAGAGGGCTAAGCCTGCCCAGTAAACGTGTGGTTAGGTAAACTGACAGCACTCGACATGACCTCACTGGGTTGACTGGGCCGTAAAACCTCAACACAAACAAACAACAAAAAATGTGATACCCTGTTTACGCCCCCTGGCCCAAGATTGGCCGATATTCTGTTTCAAATATAAAAGCGTCCGGGTGACCGCTCACGACTTCGGATCGCGAGGTTCCGAGCTCTAATCCTGCTGGGGGCGGAATTTTGCTTATGATTGTACAGAGCCTTTCATTATCACCCTTCCATCGTCTCAATATGAATTAATAATGAAAAAAAATGCCAAACCATCATCATCATCATTATTTCAACACGAAAACACGCTTATACAATTTTGACCCCCTTAAACCCCACTTTTATATAGTAAAACTGGGGTTTTGCAGGGGTACACATCATTTTCACCTCTTTTGCTAAAACATACATTATGGTACTCATTAGAACCGCCTCGACAAGACGGTTCTAATGAGTACCCACACTCCCATGTTTTGAGGAGACATTAAGAAAACATGCCTTTTCAAATGAGTGACTGAGAGGACTACTTCACTGTGATTCTTTTGATAGATCAACATGTAGGTGTTTTAAAAATTAAGAGTTTCTTTTGTTTCCTTTTGATTTCAGGAAAACGGGTGAACCTACATGGGCTGTAACTGGTATGAACTGACAGGTGTTTACTTTGACAGACGACAGCAGGAAAAGGAGCTAGTCATGGTCATGTGTAAAGTGGATAAATTTGGAGGTAAGAAATGATGACATAAGCAGAAGAAAGTATGCATCGATTGCAAAGTTGTTTCCCAAGAGGTCTTTGTATGGAAGGTAATGGAAAAATAATTGTGGTCCGAGGCCAGGTCATTCTAATTGGAATCCTCTGCTTTTATCTTAGGTCATCAGTGGAATTTAACAAAACTTTACATTTCTCCATAATATTATACATTTCACTGCACAGAAAATGTTTCTTTTAAATATTTTGGAATCTGTATTGGCATATGACCTTGTTAAAATTAGATTTAAGGAAAAGGAAGTGATACTTAATGGAAACACTAATGATAAAAGCAGAGGAATCCAATTAACTGGACCTGGTTATTTACAGAAAGTAATCAAGGGAGTTAACTGACTGCTTTCTCCTGTTGAAAGAGCTTCACTTACACTTTATCAGATATTGCTTAACTTCAGCACATTTATGCCGAGTGTATTCTTCTACCATAACTCTTTGTACCGATCCATTTGCAGTAAAAGGGGTGTCTGATTAGATTTAATTATTTCTTTGTTGCACAGAAATTCATGTACTTAATGAAAACTGTGTTGATCCTGATCAGACGCCGCGTTTTCCGGCGTCTGATCTGGGTCTACACTGTTTGCCAATGTCCCATTTATAGGACGATAGGCACAAATGGCTTAAAAGTACCAAATACATTTTGTAGCAGATTATTTTTCATAGCAACTACATCATGACATTTCATACAAATCATCTGCTTCACATGAAATGTAGACTTATTTTCTCTTAATAATAATAATAATAATAATAATTATTATTATTATTATTATTATTATTATTATTATAAACTACTTTACAGTGTC
This sequence comes from Anodontia alba, assembly GCA_964016985.1. Classification (NCBI taxonomy): domain Eukaryota; kingdom Metazoa; phylum Mollusca; class Bivalvia; order Lucinida; family Lucinidae; genus Anodontia; species Anodontia alba. Next base: position 13,070 of record CAXHKG010000009.1, on the reverse strand, counting down.
TTCTGCTGCAATTAAGGGTTATGTCTTGAGTATACTGGTTATAATTTATAGACAGGTATCAATAAAGTGATTTTATACCTGTTTTTTTTCTCTTATGAGGATTTTTAAGAAATTTTATAATGGAATACGTATCATCATTTGGACTCAACAATTATTAAACATAAAGAAATGAGAAAGAATCCACATATTTAACAGTACAGGATGTGATCTTCTGCCCTACTACAGGAAGTGGAATGTCATGCAGTCTGTTCAGGGCTATCATGCCACCTTAAATCTAATAAACGGATACTGTAGAATACCGTATATACCCTAAGTATTGGACAGAAAGGCCTGGGCTATCAGTATAGACCCAGATCAGACGACACCATACATCTAATAAATGGATACTATAGAATACCTGTTATACTCAAAACATTGGACAGACAGTCCTGAGGTAACAGTGTAGAATCAAATCAGATGCCATATTGCATCTAATAAATGAATACTGTAGAATACCGTATATACCCTTAGTATTGGATAGACAGTCCTGAGCTAACGCTTTAGACCCAGATCAGACGCCACCTTATATCTAATAAATCGATACTTTAGAATGCCATATATATCCTACGTATTGAACAGGCAGTCCTGAGCTAACACTGTAGACCCAGATCAGACGCCACCTTACGTTTAATAAATGGATACTTTGGAATACCGAATATGCCCTAAGTATTAGACAGAAAGGCATGGGCTATCAGCTAACAGTGTAGACCCAGATCAGGCGACACCATAATCTAATGAGTGGATACTGTAGAATATATGTTATATGCAAAGCATTGGACAGATAGTCCTGAGCTAACAGTGCAGACCCAAATCAGATGCCATGTTACATCTAATAAATGAATACTGCAGAATAACTTAAATACCCTGAGTATTTGACAGACAGTCCTGAGCTAGCACTGTAGACCCAGATCAGATGCCAACTTACATCTAATAAATGGCTACTTCAAAACAGACAGTCCTGAGATAACAGTGTAGACCCAGATTTGATGCCATGTTACATCTAATAAATGGATACTACAGAATACCTTAAATATCCTAGGTATTTGCTACAGTCCTGAGCTAGCACTGTAGACCCAGATCAGACGCCACCTTACATCTAATAAATGTCTAAGAAGGACAGTCCTGAGCTAACAGTGTAGACCCAGATCATATGCCATGTTATATCTAATAAATGGACACACTACAAAATACATTAAATGTCCTAAGTATTTGACAGACAGCCCTGAGCTAGCACTGTAGACCCAGATCAGATGTCACCTAACATTTAATAAATGTCTAAGACAGACAGTCCTGAACTAACAGTGTAGACCCAGATCAGATGCCATGTTATATCTAATAAATGGACACTACAGAATACCTTAAATACCCTAAGTATTTGACAGACAGTCCTCAGCTAGCACTGTAGACACAGATCAGACACCTTGCATCTAATAAATGGCTTCTTTCAGACAGACAGTCCTGCGCTAACAGTGTAGACCCAGATCAGACGCCACCTTACATCTAATAAATGGCTACTTTAAGACAGACAGTCCTGCTAACAGTGTAGACCCAGATCAGATGCCATGTTACATCTAATAAATGGATACTACAAAATACCTTAAATATCCTAAGTGTTTGACAGACAGTCCTGAGTTAGCACTGAGGACCCAGACCAGACACCTTGCATCTAATAAATGGCTTCTTTAAGACAGTCCTGCGCTAACAGTGTAGACCCAGATCAGATACCACGTTACAGCTAATACATGGATACTACAAAATACTTTAAATATCCTAAGTATTTGACAGACAGTCCTGAGCTAGCACTTTAGACCCAGATCAGACACCACCTTACATCTAATAAATGGAAACTGTAGAATACCATATATATCCTGAGCTTAGGTCTATTAGGTACAACAAGAAAATGTGACAACTCCAAGATCATACTTTCGCATTATGTACATAATGTAAACATTTTTATTTATATTCAGCTATGAGTTTTCATTTAATTCTAAACAAACTTTTTTTTTTTTTTTTTTCATTTTAGGTATAAGATGAAGTTCTATGAACATTAGGAAGAGTCATCAGATTCCGGATTCTAGTGAAGTTAAGTATTGTATTTTTGTATTTTGTATTGTTATGTTGGTTTGATTTGGATTGGTTTCATCAGGTTTCTCTTTGGTTCAGTTTCTTCCGGGTTTGTTTGTTTTTTTCTCTATTTGGATTGTAGTGTTTATTGTATTTTATGTTGTAGTGTAATGTGTTTATATTGTATCATATAGTTGGTTACGTTTCATTTGGTTTGGGGTTAGTGGTGTCTTTCGGGTTCATTTGTTTTTTCTCTGTTTGGATTATAGTGTTTGTTATATTGTATTGTATATTGTAGTGTAATGTATTGTATTGTATTATGCTTGTTTCCGTTGATTTTGTTTTAGTTTCTGTTTGATTTGGTTGCATTCGGTTTCATTTGGGTTTTCTCTGTTTGGATAATGGTGTTTATTGTATTGTTTTGCAAATTGTATTGTAATGTTTTGTATTGATTTATATATTTGGTTTTGTTTTGTTTGGATTGGTTATGTTTCTGATTGATTTAGTTTCGTTGGTTTGGTTTGGATTCCTCTATTTGAATTGTAGTGTTTATTGTAATGTATTTCTATTTGGATTGTAATGTAATGTAATGTAATGTAATATAATGTAATGTAATGTATTATATTGTATTTTGGTATGCTGTGGCGTGGTATGTTGTGCTGTGGTGTGATACGTTGCGGTGCGGTGCGGTGCGGTGCGGTGCGGTGCGATGCGGTGAGGTGAGGTGAGGTGAGGTGCGATTCAGTGCGATTCAGTGAGGTGCGATGCGGAGTGGGGTGGTGTGGTATGATATAATATGGAATGGTATGGTACGATAGGTTACTTATGTTATGTTCTTTTTATATTTACAGGTGGTTCAATGGTAGACTGAAACTCATTGAAGGACTGAAACCGATTACTGGGTTGTAAGTATCTTTATTTCATAACTGTGTCGAGGAATTAATTTATATGTTTGTTACACGGACATTTTTAATGTAATACCCTGTCACGTCCCTATTTTATCTTGAATATATTTTACATGTATTTAGTATAAAAAGAAGTTTGTATCGATTTTTATTAACCAGGTTAGATTAATGCATTTGTAACTGGAGCGCTGATTATGATGACAGTTTTACTTTTTAAGCAAGTAGGTACACTTCAGCTTTCAGGTTACGGTATTACGGTAATCACGAGATAGTTATGCTGAGGGTGTATTTGATTGTTCACGTCTATATACTTGAGCGGTTACCAGAACACTATATATTCCGAGTGAACCTAGGTTTGGTGATCAATATCTTCACTGTTCTGGGATTGATTTTCGTCTCAAGGCTATCTTTTGAAAGGGGAGACAATTTTCTGTCGTAATTTTGCAGTTTTGTAGCGTTCCGAGAGAAAAATGTTTTTTGCTTCATAGTTTTAGCAGTTGCTGTATGAAACTTTGCACCGTTCGGACAATCGAACGGGTTATTTTAAATCTTGACTATCACGGTATTCTTGTGAATATTATTTTTAGATCTTGAATTTCACGGATTACTTGTGGACATGTTTCAAAACGTGCCACATTACTATAAAAGTTCCCTAGTTGAATAGAACGATACACACTACAAATTCATTTCATCGAAGACTGATCCTTGTCTTCCTTTTATTAATCTTCATGTTGTGTTGTATCTGGGGAATCTGACCATGGTAAGTCAATAATTTATTTTAATTTTATTCTTGCAATATTCTTGCTCGTCTTTACCGCAGCTAAAATTCGAGTAGGTAAATTTATTGCTTTACTACGTTGCGATTTTATGTATCATTCGTACTTACAAACCCGGCATGATAAGTAGATAGACCCTGATCAGATGTGTATACTTTGGTTATATGTGTAGACCCTGATCAGACGAATAAGCCGTGTCGGGTGTGTAAACTATAAACCGAATAGGAAGGTTAAGTTTGATCGATTCTATGGATCCTGATCAGTCTGGTGAGTCTGATAGGTTCTGTAGACCCTGATCAGAATGCAGTCATTAATATTTTTATTTGAATAAGATAAATGGATATTACATATTCTCATCTGACATGTACATACCAGACATACACGCTTAAATGTAAGACACAGTTAGGCGTTATGTTGTTATGTTAACCGCACACACCGTACATATACGCGTAAAAGTACGCTACCGTTAGGCGTTATGTTAACTGCATACACATTCATTAGTTAGCGCGATTTACACAAATGAAAGACTATATTCACCTTGAATACATATACAGAGGTCCTTTTTATTTTAATCACAAGTCTGTTTACTAGAATATTTTACGGTGAAATGGCTCAAGCAGCGAGGAGTCATGTTTGAGGCTATGACGATGGCATGTTGATATTGTACTCAATGATTACGTGGGGACGATGTGTGATCGTGTAATCATTGTGGTATAATGGCAGTTATAATATATTTTAGCCTTTAGCGTTCTAAAGGGATTCTTACAGTGGAAGGCGCATGGGTTCTTCCTGTAAGAATGTGTAATCGTCGAGATGCCATTCCTCCGATTAATATGAATGTCAGATATATTCTGACTGTGTGTCTGCCTGTGTTTAATTGTTTTTACAATATTATATGTCATTAACAGCGTCCATGTGGTTTTAGGATCTGATTTTGCTATATAATAATCAATTGCAACGGACTTGTCGCATTTATAACATTTGGCGTACACACTCTGTATATCTAGTGGAAATTGATAAGGAAATATCTTGTCATGTTTGATATCGAGAGTTCTAGGACATGATACTTATTTTCAGGTCCCGTATCCGTATCTGTATCCGTATCCATATCCATATCCGTATCATGTATCTGTTTCACCACTGTTATCGTCACTATGATTGACCATCAAATGTTTTCCGGCAAGCTTTGTTCAAAGTGCTATGGGAAAAAGTGTTAGTGATAACCGGAAATATCATGAAGGATACATCAGTGGACAAGTTTCTTCAAGTTACGTAAATTTATATTATATTTAATTATGTAAATATAATTAATTAGATTTTTCAGAATATGAAGTTTAACAGTACCTATGGATTATGGAATCTTCGGAACATAGAAATTAGAACATGGAAATTTGAACTTTTAATTATAGTTGTTTTTTTTTTTTGAACTTTTTAAATACATGCTTGTTTTTATTTTACAAAGTGTTGTGTTTATCCTCTGATTGCTTGTAATTGCGTCTAGTCCATCGTCACCGTGCCCAACGCTCGTCCGATCACGTGACAATGGTGTCAGAAGTGGGATCATGGTGACTTTGGACACGTTATTCTAGCAAACAGAGGATCGGATGTATTGTGTTAAATACAGTTTGTTGTTTATGTAGTTATATGTAGTTATGTGGAATTAGCTACTGTCAAATTATGTATATTCCAGAAGGTAATGACAAGCGGGACCATGGTCAATCATGTTGTGTAGTGTGTCACATGGTGAGATAAAACAGATACAGCACAGCAGGCGTGAAGAAAGGATAAGGTCAGAAAAGCTTTGTTTATTTTCCAGTGGTCACTTTTTATCTGACCGTGAATGCCCTTTATATTTTATTGTGGATAAGCTAACGCGCAGGGTTGTGTATGTTCCATTGATAACTCGGAGAGGTGTGATATTAACATAGTTAAAGAGTAATTTTGTGTGGATATATTATGATATAGGCAACGAGGAGTGATGTATGGGTTTATTTTGTAGTATGGATGCCGTTGGCCTATGATCATTTTTGAGCATTGTTATTGTCCTCTTCTAGAGTTAGTGGATATTGTATTCATATTAGTGGAATGCTTTATTTCGTGTTAGACTTCAGTGTAAACTAAGAGTTAATTTTAGTTTTAGGGCATTTAATAGTGATTTTTCTGAGACTTATCCTATGAAACTTGTGCATAATTGAAACAAACTTCTTACTATAATTGTTTCACTGAGACTTAGACAAATGGAGACCTTAGAAAATTTAAAAGCTCAAGGGGAGACTTTAGGGTACGAAGGCGATGCACTTCGAGCTTTTATTAAGGATCAGCAAGATAGGTTACGCGACGAGAGAAAGGCACAGCGTGAGGCGCAAGCACGCGAACGCGAACTCGCGGAGGCTAAGGAAGCACGCGAGCGTGAATTAGCAGAAACGGCGGCAGCGCGTGAATTAAAAGAGCGCGAACTCGCGGAGGCTAAGGAAGCACGCGTACGTGAACTCGCGGAGGCTAAGGAAGCACGCGAGCGTGAATTAGCAGAAACGGCGGCAGCGCGTGAATTAAAAGAGCGCGAACTCGCGGAGGCTAAGGCCGAGGCTAAGGCAGCACATGAACGCGAGATACAAAGAATGCAGTTACAACAAGACATTGAGCAAAAGAAACATATATTTGAAATGGAAAGGTTAGCCGCAGAGCAAAATATAAAGCCGGCAGTGCAGCATAAGGAAGATAAAACTTATGTCACTGCTAAGACCCCAAAAATACCAGCATTTGATGAAGGTAAAGATGAAATGGATTCTTATTTGCTTAGGTTTGAAAGGTATGCTACAGCTCAAAAATGGAAGAAAGAAGATTGGGCTACTAATTTGAGCGCACTTCTCAAAGGTAAGGCACTTGATGTATATGCATTAATGCCTATAGAAGAGGCATTAAATTATGATATGTTAAAGGCAGCTTTACTCAAAAGATATGAGTTAACTGAAGAAGGATTTAAGAGAAGGTATAAGAAGTGTAGGCAAGATTCAGCTGAAACTTTTCAGCAATTCACCAGCCGTATGAAAAGTTATTTTACAAGGTGGGTAGATATGTCTGGCATTAATAAGACTTATGATGGATTAGCAGATTTAATACTTAGAGATCAGCTTGCATTTATTTGTAATAGAGACCTTGAACTTTTCCTTAGAGAAAGGGAACCCAAGTCACTTGAACAGGCTAGTAAATTAGCAGATCAGTACAAAGAAGCCAGATATACTGATATTCTTAATTTAACATTTAAGATCAATGAAAGACCAAGATCTAGGTCAAGGTCGAGATCACCTTCACCTTCTGTTCGAAGGTATAATCATCAAGGCCCACAGCCTTTTAGAGGGTCATGTTTTATTTGTGGTGATAAAAAACACATAGCTAGATTTTGTCCTGATAGAGCAAAAGGTAATATGAAGGTAGCTGCAACACGAACATATGGTAGAGGTAGAAGTAGATCCCCCTCGAAACATGTGCGTTTTCAGGATCAGAGACAAGGACAGGAACTGAGCGATAACGGGAAATCGGATGACAACCAGGTATGTGGAGCGTGTTTTATTCATACTGATACAGTTAGTTATGTCCAAGCAAGCAATGTTGGCACTAAGGTCTGTCCAGGGATGGAAGATACATTGAAGGTGAGTACTACAGCTCAACCTTCACCCATTTGTAATGATATGAAGACCGTACAGGGTATAATGGGGAACCAAATTGTTAGTGTCTTGCGCGACACTGGGTGTACTGGGGTGATTGTCAAACAATCATTAGTTTCCTCAGAGAATTTGACTGGCAAGATGCATTCATGCATGATGGTAGATAGGACTACATTACAGCTTCCTGAAGCTAAAGTATCATTAGACACTCCTTATTTTAAGGGAGACACACTTGCCCTTTGTATGGAGAACCCTTTGGTTGATGTTATTATAGGTAATATTCCAGGGGCGAGGGATGCTTATGACCCGAATATAAATTGGGTGCCAGCTTTAGCAGTACAAACCCGGTCCCAAGCCAAACTACCTAAACAAACCAAAACATCACTCAAAACCCCCAATATTATCGATAGGGATATTTCACCTCAACAAATTAAGGAAGCTCAAGTTAATGATCCTACTCTAGCAAGAATTCGAAAAGCTTGCGATGAATCAGAAGATAAAGGTAATGCTAAGTTTTTTCGCAAAAATGACTTGATATACAGACAATTTAGTTCACCTAATGTGGAATTTGGTAAGATTTTTATTCAACTTGTAGTTCCACAGCAATATCGCAAGATGGTAATGAAATTAGCCCATGAGTCAATCCTGTCTGGACATCTTGCAGTGAAGCGGACTATTCAAAAGGTACTATCAGAATTCTTTTGGCCAGGGATAGCAAGTGATATAAAGAGGTTCTGTCAGTCTTGTGACATATGTCAGCGCACTATAGCCAAAGGTAGGAATACAAGAGCGCCCTTAGGCAGTATGCCAGTTATAGATACCCCATTTCAAAGAGTAGCAATTGACTTGGTTGGTCCACTTGAACCCCGTACTGAGAATAGGAATAAGTATATTTTGACGTTAGTTGATTATGCAACTAGGTATCCAGAAGCAGTAGCTCTGTCTTCAATTGAGACCGAAGCAGTTGCAGAAGCTTTAGTTAGTATATTCAGTAGAGTCGGAGTACCGAAAGAAATATTAACTGACATGGGAAGTCAATTCACGTCAACACTGATGAAAGAGGTAAGTAGACTTTTGTCATTCAAACAGTTAGTTACTTCCCCTTATCATCCCATCTGTAATGGCTTAGTAGAGCGCTTTAACGGTACATTAAAGAAAATGTTGACTAGAATGTGCGCAGAACGTCCGAAAGACTGGGACAAGTATATAGATCCATTATTATTTGCATACAGAGAAGTTCCACAGGAAAGTCTGGGGTTTTCTCCGTTTGAATTAATATATGGATGGCCTGTGCGTGGACCTATGCAAGTTTTAAGAGAATTGTGGACGAAGGATATCGAGGATCCTCGGGTACGTACTACTTACCAGTATGTTTTAGATTTGAGGGAAAGATTAGAGTCAACGGTAAGTTTAGCACAGCAAAACTTGCAGAATATGTCAAAGAAGTATAAAAAATACTACAATCGGAAGTCGAGGCGCCGACATTTAAAGGTAGGTAACAAAGTTCTCGTACTTCTTCCGACTAAGACAAATAAGTTGTTGATGAGTTGGAAAGGCCCGTACGAAGTAGTGGAGAAATTAAGTGTCTTAGATTATAGAATTAAAATGGGAAAGAAAGTAAAAACTTTCCATATCAATATGCTTAGGCAATACATTGAGAGAGAGGATGATCAACAGACTACAGATGTTCAGGTATGTTCCATAGCAGTATTAGACTGTACTTCGGAAGATAACGAAGATAATATAGAAGGATTAGTAGAATCACCATCAATTTGTGACAACGAGTCAGTTGAACTGTTAAACATTAATCCAGACTTGACAAAAGAGGAACAAAGTCAGGTAAGGCAACTTGTAACAAATTTTGCTTGTACATTTACAGCAATACCCGGCTGTACCACTCTGTTGGAACATGACATTAAGTTGACAACAGATACGCCGGTAAGAGTTAAGCAATATCCACTTCCTTTCAATATGATGGAAGCAGCAAAGGATGAGGTAAGAGACATGATCAATTTAGACATTGTAGAACCATCAGAAAGTCCTTACTGTTCCCCTGTTCTTATAGTCAAAAAGAAAGACAATACGAACAGATTTTGCATAGATTTTCGTACACTGAATAAGATTACGGTTTTCGATGCAGAGCCGATGCCAAATATGGAGGAAATATTTACGAAAATAGCAGGTCATAAGTACATATCCAAGCTTGACCTTACCAAAGGTTATTGGCAGATACCTTTAACTAAGAATGCTAAGCAATACACAGCTTTTCAAACACCATTAGGACTGTTACAATTTAAAGTTCTACCTTTCGGTTTAGTAACAGCTCAAGCTTCCTGTAGTAAACTGATGAGGAAACTGCTGAAAGGTATGTCTAATATAGACAATTTTGTTGATGATATCATCATATTCACATCTACTTGGGAACATCATATGCAAGTATTCGAGGAATTATTGAAGCGACTAAGAGATGCCAATTTGACTGTGAAACCAAGTAAATGTTTCGTTGGTTTTCAAAATTTAGAATGTCTTGGTCATTTGGTTGGTGGTACACTTATTAGGCCCTGCCCTGATAAGATTCTAGCAATTGAAAAAGCAGAAAGACCTGTTACCAAGAAACAAGTACGTTCATTCTTGGGACTTGTAGGATTTTATAGATCTTTTATTCCTAATTTTTCTCATATTGCCGCACCTTTGACGGAACTTACAAAAAAAGGTGAGTCCAATAAAGTACACTGGGATGAACCACAACAGAGAGCATTTGATTCATTGAAGAAGGCGTTGACAGTTCAACCTATTCTTAAAATGGCCGATCTGTCAAAACCATTTACTTTACAAGTAGATGCCTCTAATGAGGGATTAGGAGCTGTCCTTTTGCAAGACGAAGAAGGTAAGAAAAGTCCTATTGCATATGCAAGTAGAAAACTGAAACCTAGTGAAAAATCATATGCAGTAATAGAGAAAGAATGTCTTGCGCTAGTATGGGCAGTACAAAAGTTCCATAGATATTTGTATGGCACAGCATTTACGATAGAAACCGATCATCAGCCATTAAGCTATTTAAATAAAGCAAAGCTTACAAATTCTAGACTGATGCGATGGGCTTTGACATTACAGCCATATAGATTTCATATAGTGGCAATACGTGGTGCAGAAAATGTGGGCGCAGATTATTTAAGCCGTGTGTGACGTAATATATTCGGCGATATAAAGTGACGTTATACTCTAGTGCTACGCACTTCTGTAAGAGGGGAGATATGTCACGTCCCTATTTTATCTTGAATATATTTTACATGTATTTAGTATAAAAAGAAGTTTGTATCGATTTTTATTAACCAGGTTAGATTAATGCATTTGTAACTGGAGCGCTGATTATGATGACAGTTTTACTTTTTAAGCAAGTAGGTACACTTCAGCTTTCAGGTTACGGTATTACGGTAATCACGAGATAGTTATGCTGAGGGTGTATTTGATTGTTCACGTCTATATACTTGAGCGGTTACCAGAACACTATATATTCCGAGTGAACCTAGGTTTGGTGATCAATATCTTCACTGTTCTGGGATTGATTTTCGTCTCAAGGCTATCTTTTGAAAGGGGAGACAATTTTCTGTCGTAATTTTGCAGTTTTGTAGCGTTCCGAGAGAAAAATGTTTTTTGCTTCATAGTTTTAGCAGTTGCTGTATGAAACTTTGCACCGTTCGGACAATCGAACGGGTTATTTTAAATCTTGACTATCACGGTATTCTTGTGAATATTATTTTTAGATCTTGAATTTCACGGATTACTTGTGGACATGTTTCAAAACGTGCCACATTACTATAAAAGTTCCCTAGTTGAATAGAACGATACACACTACAAATTCATTTCATCGAAGACTGATCCTTGTCTTCCTTTTATTAATCTTCATGTTGTGTTGTATCTGGGGAATCTGACCATGGTAAGTCAATAATTTATTTTAATTTTATTCTTGCAATATTCTTGCTCGTCTTTACCGCAGCTAAAATTCGAGTAGGTAAATTTATTGCTTTACTACGTTGCGATTTTATGTATCATTCGTACTTACAAACCCGGCATGATAAGTAGATAGACCCTGATCAGATGTGTATACTTTGGTTATATGTGTAGACCCTGATCAGACGAATAAGCCGTGTCGGGTGTGTAAACTATAAACCGAATAGGAAGGTTAAGTTTGATCGATTCTATGGATCCTGATCAGTCTGGTGAGTCTGATAGGTTCTGTAGACCCTGATCAGAATGCAGTCATTAATATTTTTATTTGAATAAGATAAATGGATATTACATATTCTCATCTGACATGTACATACCAGACATACACGCTTAAATGTAAGACACAGTTAGGCGTTATGTTGTTATGTTAACCGCACACACCGTACATATACGCGTAAAAGTACGCTACCGTTAGGCGTTATGTTAACTGCATACACATTCATTAGTTAGCGCGATTTACACAAATGAAAGACTATATTCACCTTGAATACATATACAGAGGTCCTTTTTATTTTAATCACAAGTCTGTTTACTAGAATATTTTACGGTGAAATGGCTCAAGCAGCGAGGAGTCATGTTTGAGGCTATGACGATGGCATGTTGATATTGTACTCAATTACGTGGGGACGATGTGTGATCGTGTAATCATTGTGGTATAATGGCAGTTATAATATATTTTAGCCTTTAGCGTTCTAAAGGGATTCTTACAGTGGAAGGCGCATGGGTTCTTCCTGTAAGAATGTGTAATCGTCGAGATGCCATTCCTCCGATTAATATGAATGTCAGATATATTCTGACTGTGTGTCTGCCTGTGTTTAATTGTTTTTACAATATTATATGTCATTAACAGCGTCCATGTGGTTTTAGGATCTGATTTTGCTATATAATAATCAATTGCAACGGACTTGTCGCATTTATAACATTTGGCGTACACACTCTGTATATCTAGTGGAAATTGATAAGGAAATATCTTGTCATGTTTGATATCGAGAGTTCTAGGACATGATACTTATTTTCAGGTCCCATATCCGTATCTGTATCCGTATCCATATCCATATCCGTATCATGTATCTGTTTCACCACTGTTATCGTCACTATGATTGACCATCAAATGTTTTCCGGCAAGCTTTGTTCAAAGTGCTATGGGAAAAAGTGTTAGTGATAACCGGAAATATCATGAAGGATACATCAGTGGACAAGTTTCTTCAAGTTACGTAAATTTATATTATATTTAATTATGTAAATATAATTAATTAGATTTTTCAGAATATGAAGTTTAACAGTACCTATGGATTATGGAATCTTCGGAACATAGAAATTAGAACATGGAAATTTGAACTTTTAATTATAGTTTTTTTTTTTTGAACTTTTTAAATACATGCTTGTTTTTATTTTACAAAGTGTTGTGTTTATCCTCTGATTGCTTGTGATTGCGTCTAGTCCATCGTCACCGTGCCCAACGCTCGTCCGATCACGTGACAATGTTTTCGTGATGATAAAATGAAAACCCTGATAATGAGTGTGTGCAAGAGAAAACGTACAACCATAAGAAGAATCTCGAACACAGTGCTACTCGAATAGCAGCTGCTGCGAGTGCTTACATACAGCACCAG
>CAXHKG010000008.1:0-10308 GCA_964016985.1 Anodontia alba | reverse complement strand
TTTACCGTTTTCCCGCCCATATTTCCATAGGGCGCAATGTAAAATTGATGACCCGTTTTCACCAGGACGCTTTGCCCCGATTCCCTTGACTACCCTGTACGTTTGTAGGCATAAGTGGTCTGCGCATGCGCATGTATTTGCAGCGCCATAGGTGCTTTCCTCTGCCTGCTACAGGCGTAAAACCGTTTATTTAATGAATGTTTGGCGGCCCATATTGGGTGCGCTTTTGTATTTACCCCTACCATATTTTGCAGGCTTGTTGGTATGGATGAGGGCTACATACGTTCTAAATTTCAGCCAAATCGGACGACAAATAAGTGAGTTATTAGGGCTCAAAATTCTGGATATTCCTCAACAACTTTGGACAGCTTATTTGATCAAAACTGACCTTCACCGATCGGAATGAAATTGGTGCCAGTTGAAAGGCCTGGGGCCATGGGTCGCTGGGGCCACCTGCCCAAAAATTCTTAGAGCCTCGTTTTCGAGTTCTAGCCGTTGAAAGTTGGTATTTTTCAATGTTTGACCCCTAATAACTTACTAACGGATAGCCCGAATTTTCTGGAAAATAGCACACAATGTAACTATGGTCCTAAAGCATCTTTTGGCACCAGTTCCAATCCAATCGGTGAAGGTCACCTTTAGTCAATTTCAATCTCTTTGTTCATCAGACGACTCCTACAGACCCATTTCGAGTCCTTATATCTCCACGTGTACTGCATGCAGCGCACTCCTATTTGGCCCAGTTGTGAACCTTCCTACCACCTATAAACCCTGTAAAAAGCGCACCCGTTTGTTGCGAATTAATAGAGTTATTACGGTTTTACCGTTTTCCCGCCCATATTTCCATAGGGCGCAATGTAAAATTGATGACCCGTTTTCACCAGGACGCTTTGCCCCGATTCCCTTGACTACCCTGTACGTTTGTAGGCATAAGTGGTCTGCGCATGCGCATGTATTTGCAGCGCCATAGGTGCTTTCCTCTGCCTGCTACAGGCGTAAAACCGTTTATTTAATGAATGTTTGGCGGCCCATATTGGGTGCGCTTTTGTATTTACCCCTACCATATTTTGCAGGCTTGTTGGTATGGATGAGGGCTACATACGTTCTAAATTTCAGCCAAATCGGACGACAATAAGTGAGTTATTAGGGCTCAAAATTCTGGATATTCCTCAACAACTTTGGACAGCTTATTTGATCAAAACTGACCTTCACCGATCGGAATGAAATTGGTGCCAGTTGAAAGGCCTGGGGCCATGGGTCGCTGGGGCCACCTGCCCAAAAATTCTTAGAGCCTCGTTTTCCGAGTTCTAGCCGTTGAAAGTTGGTATTTTTCAATGTTTGACCCTAATAACTTACTAACGGATAGCCCGAATTTTCTGGAAAATAGCACACAATGTAACTATGGTCCTAAAGCATCTTTTGGCACCAGTTCCAATCCAATCGGTGAAGGTCACCTTTAGTCAATTTCAATCTCTTTGTTCATCAGACGACTCCTACAGACCCATTTCGAGTCCTTATATCTCCACGTGTACTGCATGCAGCGCACTCCTATTTGGCCCAGTTGTGAACCTTCCTACCACCTATAAACCCTGTAAAAAGCGCACCCGTTTGTTGCGAATTAATAGAGTTATTACGGTTTTACCGTTTTCCCGCCCATATTTCCATAGGGCGCAATGTAAAATTGATGACCCGTTTTCACCAGGACGCTTTGCCCCGATTCCCTTGACTACCCTGTACGTTTGTAGGCATAAGTGGTCTGCGCATGCGCATGTATTTGCAGCGCCATAGGTGCTTTCCTCTGCCTGCTACAGGCGTAAAACCGTTTATTTAATGAATGTTTGGCGGCCCATATTGGGTGCGCTTTTGTATTACCCCTACCATATTTTGCAGGCTTGTTGGTATGGATGAGGGCTACATACGTTCTAAATTTCAGCCAAATCGGACGACAAATAAGTGAGTTATTAGGGCTCAAAATTCTGGATATTCCTCAACAACTTTGGACAGCTTATTTGATCAAAACTGACCTTCACCGATCGGAATGAAATTGGTGCCAGTTGAAAGGCCTGGGGCCATGGGTCGCTGGGGCCACCTGCCCAAAAATTCTTAGAGCCTCGTTTTCGAGTTCTAGCCGTTGAAAGTTGGTATTTTTCAATGTTTGACCCCTAATAACTTACTAACGGATAGCCCGAATTTTCTGGAAAATAGCACACAATGTAACTATGGTCCTAAAGCATCTTTGGCACCAGTTCCAATCCAATCGGTGAAGGTCACCTTTAGTCAATTTCAATCTCTTTGTTCATCAGACGACTCCTACAGACCCATTTCGAGTCCTTATATCTCCACGTGTACTGCATGCAGCGCACTCCTATTTGGCCCAGTTGTGAACCTTCCTACCACCTATAAACCCTGTAAAAAGCGCACCCGTTTGTTGCGAATTAATAGAGTTATTACGGTTTTACCGTTTTCCCGCCCATATTTCCATAGGGCGCAATGTAAAATTGATGACCCGTTTTCACCAGGACGCTTTGCCCCGATTCCCTTGACTACCCTGTACGTTTGTAGGCATAAGTGGTCTGCGCATGCGCATGTATTTGCAGCGCCATAGGTGCTTTCCTCTGCCTGCTACAGGCGTAAAACCGTTTATTTAATGAATGTTTGGCGGCCCATATTGGGTGCGCTTTTGTATTTACCCCTACCATATTTTGCAGGCTTGTTGGTATGGATGAGGGCTACATACGTTCTAAATTTCAGCCAAATCGGACGACAAATAAGTGAGTTATTAGGGCTCAAAATTCTGGATATTCCTCAACAACTTTGGACAGCTTATTTGATCAAAACTGACCTTCACCGATCGGAATGAAATTGGTGCCAGTTGAAAGGCCTGGGGCCATGGGTCGCTGGGGCCACCTGCCCAAAAATTCTTAGAGCCTCGTTTTCGAGTTCTAGCCGTTGAAAGTTGGTATTTTTCAATGTTTGACCCCTAATAACTTACTAACGGATAGCCCGAATTTTCTGGAAAATAGCACACAATGTAACTATGGTCCTAAAGCATCTTTTGGCACCAGTTCCAATCCAATCGGTGAAGGTCACCTTTAGTCAATTTCAATCTCTTTGTTCATCAGACGACTCCTACAGACCCATTTCGAGTCCTTATATCTCCACGTGTACTGCATGCAGCGCACTCCTATTTGGCCCAGTTGTGAACCTTCCTACCACCTATAAACCCTGTAAAAAGCGCACCCGTTTGTTGCGAATTAATAGAGTTATTACGGTTTTACCGTTTTCCCGCCCATATTTCCATAGGGCGCAATGTAAAATTGATGACCCGTTTTCACCAGGACGCTTTGCCCCGATTCCCTTGACTACCCTGTACGTTTGTAGGCATAAGTGGTCTGCGCATGCGCATGTATTTGCAGCGCCATAGGTGCTTTCCTCTGCCTGCTACAGGCGTAAAACCGTTTATTTAATGAATGTTTGGCGGCCCATATTGGGTGCGCTTTTGTATTTACCCCTACCATATTTTGCAGGCTTGTTGGTATGGATGAGGGCTACATACGTTCTAAATTTCAGCCAAATCGGACGACAAATAAGTGAGTTATTAGGGCTCAAAATTCTGGATATTCCTCAACAACTTTGGACAGCTTATTTGATCAAAACTGACCTTCACCGATCGGAATGAAATTGGTGCCAGTTGAAAGGCCTGGGGCCATGGGTCGCTGGGGCCACCTGCCCAAAAATTCTTAGAGCCTCGTTTTCGAGTTCTAGCCGTTGAAAGTTGGTATTTTTCAATGTTTGACCCCTAATAACTTACTAACGGATAGCCCGAATTTTCTGGAAAATAGCACACAATGTAACTATGGTCCTAAAGCATCTTTTGGCACCAGTTCCAATCCAATCGGTGAAGGTCACCTTTAGTCAATTTCAATCTCTTTGTTCATCAGACGACTCCTACAGACCCATTTCGAGTCCTTATATCTCCACGTGTACTGCATGCAGCGCACTCCTATTTGGCCCAGTTGTGAACCTTCCTACCACCTATAAACCCTGTAAAAAGCGCACCCGTTTGTTGCGAATTAATAGAGTTATTACGGTTTTACCGTTTTCCCGCCCATATTTCCATAGGGCGCAATGTAAAATTGATGACCCGTTTTCACCAGGACGCTTTGCCCCGATTCCCTTGACTACCCTGTACGTTTGTAGGCATAAGTGGTCTGCGCATGCGCATGTATTTGCAGCGCCATAGGTGCTTTCCTCTGCCTGCTACAGGCGTAAAACCGTTTATTTAATGAATGTTTGGCGGCCCATATTGGGTGCGCTTTTGTATTTACCCCTACCATATTTTGCAGGCTTGTTGGTATGGATGAGGGCTACATACGTTCTAAATTTCAGCCAAATCGGACGACAAATAAGTGAGTTATTAGGGCTCAAAATTCTGGATATTCCTCAACAACTTTGGACAGCTTATTTGATCAAAACTGACCTTCACCGATCGGAATGAAATTGGTGCCAGTTGAAAGGCCTGGGGCCATGGGTCGCTGGGGCCACCTGCCCAAAAATTCTTAGAGCCTCGTTTTCGAGTTCTAGCCGTTGAAAGTTGGTATTTTTCAATGTTTGACCCCTAATAACTTACTAACGGATAGCCCGAATTTTCTGGAAAATAGCACACAATGTAACTATGGTCCTAAAGCATCTTTTGGCACCAGTTCCAATCCAATCGGTGAAGGTCACCTTTAGTCAATTTCAATCTCTTTGTTCATCAGACGACTCCTACAGACCCATTTCGAGTCCTTATATCTCCACGTGTACTGCATGCAGCGCACTCCTATTTGGCCCAGTTGTGAACCTTCCTACCACCTATAAACCCTGTAAAAAGCGCACCCGTTTGTTGCGAATTAATAGAGTTATTACGGTTTTACCGTTTTCCCGCCCATATTTCCATAGGGCGCAATGTAAAATTGATGACCCGTTTTCACCAGGACGCTTTGCCCCGATTCCCTTGACTACCCTGTACGTTTGTAGGCATAAGTGGTCTGCGCATGCGCATGTATTTGCAGCGCCATAGGTGCTTTCCTCTGCCTGCTACAGGCGTAAAACCGTTTATTTAATGAATGTTTGGCGGCCCATATTGGGTGCGCTTTTGTATTTACCCCTACCATATTTTGCAGGCTTGTTGGTATGGATGAGGGCTACATACGTTCTAAATTTCAGCCAAATCGGACGACAAATAAGTGAGTTATTAGGGCTCAAAATTCTGGATATTCCTCAACAACTTTGGACAGCTTATTTGATCAAAACTGACCTTCACCGATCGGAATGAAATTGGTGCCAGTTGAAAGGCCTGGGGCCATGGGTCGCTGGGGCCACCTGCCCAAAAATTCTTAGAGCCTCGTTTTCGAGTTCTAGCTGTTGAAAGTTGGTATTTTTCAATGTTTGACCCCTAATAACTTACTAACGGATAGCCCGAATTTTCTGGAAAATAGCACACAATGTAACTATGGTCCTAAAGCATCTTTTGGCACCAGTTCCAATCCAATCGGTGAAGGTCACCTTTAGTCAATTTCAATCTCTTTGTTCATCAGACGACTCCTACAGACCCATTTCGAGTCCTTATATCTCCACGTGTACTGCATGCAGCGCACTCCTATTTGGCCCAGTTGTGAACCTTCCTACCACCTATAAACCCTGTAAAAAGCGCACCCGTTTGTTGCGAATTAATAGAGTTATTACGGTTTTACCGTTTTCCCGCCCATATTTCCATAGGGCGCAATGTAAAATTGATGACCCGTTTTCACCAGGACGCTTTGCCCCGATTCCCTTGACTACCCTGTACGTTTGTAGGCATAAGTGGTCTGCGCATGCGCATGTATTTGCAGCGCCATAGGTGCTTTCCTCTGCCTGCTACAGGCGTAAAACCGTTTATTTAATGAATGTTTGGCGGCCCATATTGGGTGCGCTTTTGTATTTACCCCTACCATATTTTGCAGGCTTGTTGGTATGGATGAGGGCTACATACGTTCTAAATTTCAGCCAAATCGGACGACAAATAAGTGAGTTATTAGGGCTCAAAATTCTGGATATTCCTCAACAACTTTGGACAGCTTATTTGATCAAAACTGACCTTCACCGATCGGAATGAAATTGGTGCCAGTTGAAAGGCCTGGGGCCATGGGTCGCTGGGGCCACCTGCCCAAAAATTCTTAGAGCCTCGTTTTCGAGTTCTAGCCGTTGAAAGTTGGTATTTTTCAATGTTTGACCCCTAATAACTTACTAACGGATAGCCCGAATTTTCTGGAAAATAGCACACAATGTAACTATGGTCCTAAAGCATCTTTTGGCACCAGTTCCAATCCAATCGGTGAAGGTCACCTTTAGTCAATTTCAATCTCTTTGTTCATCAGACGACTCCTACAGACCCATTTCGAGTCCTTATATCTCCACGTGTACTGCATGCAGCGCACTCCTATTTGGCCCAGTTGTGAACCTTCCTACCACCTATAAACCCTGTAAAAAGCGCACCCGTTTGTTGCGAATTAATAGAGTTATTACGGTTTTACCGTTTTCCCGCCCATATTTCCATAGGGCGCAATGTAAAATTGATGACCCGTTTTCACCAGGACGCTTTGCCCCGATTCCCTTGACTACCCTGTACGTTTGTAGGCATAAGTGGTCTGCGCATGCGCATGTATTTGCAGCGCCATAGGTGCTTTCCTCTGCCTGCTACAGGCGTAAAACCGTTTATTTAATGAATGTTTGGCGGCCCATATTGGGTGCGCTTTTGTATTTACCCCTACCATATTTTGCAGGCTTGTTGGTATGGATGAGGGCTACATACGTTCTAAATTTCAGCCAAATCGGACGACAAATAAGTGAGTTATTAGGGCTCAAAATTCTGGATATTCCTCAACAACTTTGGACAGCTTATTTGATCAAAACTGACCTTCACCGATCGGAATGAAATTGGTGCCAGTTGAAAGGCCTGGGGCCATGGGTCGCTGGGGCCACCTGCCCAAAAATTCTTAGAGCCTCGTTTTCGAGTTCTAGCCGTTGAAAGTTGGTATTTTTCAATGTTTGACCCCTAATAACTTACTAACGGATAGCCCGAATTTTCTGGAAAATAGCACACAATGTAACTATGGTCCTAAAGCATCTTTTGGCACCAGTTCCAATCCAATCGGTGAAGGTCACCTTTAGTCAATTTCAATCTCTTTGTTCATCAGACGACTCCTACAGACCCATTTCGAGTCCTTATATCTCCACGTGTACTGCATGCAGCGCACTCCTATTTGGCCCAGTTGTGAACCTTCCTACCACCTATAAACCCTGTAAAAAGCGCACCCGTTTGTTGCGAATTAATAGAGTTATTACGGTTTTACCGTTTTCCCGCCCATATTTCCATAGGGCGCAATGTAAAATTGATGACCCGTTTTCACCAGGACGCTTTGCCCCGATTCCCTTGACTACCCTGTACGTTTGTAGGCATAAGTGGTCTGCGCATGCGCATGTATTTGCAGCGCCATAGGTGCTTTCCTCTGCCTGCTACAGGCGTAAAACCGTTTATTTAATGAATGTTTGGCGGCCCATATTGGGTGCGCTTTTGTATTTACCCCTACCATATTTTGCAGGCTTGTTGGTATGGATGAGGGCTACATACGTTCTAAATTTCAGCCAAATCGGACGACAAATAAGTGAGTTATTAGGGCTCAAAATTCTGGATATTCCTCAACAACTTTGGACAGCTTATTTGATCAAAACTGACCTTCACCGATCGGAATGAAATTGGTGCCAGTTGAAAGGCCTGGGGCCATGGGTCGCTGGGGCCACCTGCCCAAAAATTCTTAGAGCCTCGTTTTCGAGTTCTAGCCGTTGAAAGTTGGTATTTTTCAATGTTTGACCCCTAATAACTTACTAACGGATAGCCCGAATTTTCTGGAAAATAGCACACAATGTAACTATGGTCCTAAAGCATCTTTTGGCACCAGTTCCAATCCAATCGGTGAAGGTCACCTTTAGTCAATTTCAATCTCTTTGTTCATCAGACGACTCCTACAGACCCATTTCGAGTCCTTATATCTCCACGTGTACTGCATGCAGCGCACTCCTATTTGGCCCAGTTGTGAACCTTCCTACCACCTATAAACCCTGTAAAAAGCGCACCCGTTTGTTGCGAATTAATAGAGTTATTACGGTTTTACCGTTTTCCCGCCCATATTTCCATAGGGCGCAATGTAAAATTGATGACCCGTTTTCACCAGGACGCTTTGCCCCGATTCCCTTGACTACCCTGTACGTTTGTAGGCATAAGTGGTCTGCGCATGCGCATGTATTTGCAGCGCCATAGGTGCTTTCCTCTGCCTGCTACAGGCGTAAAACCGTTTATTTAATGAATGTTTGGCGGCCCATATTGGGTGCGCTTTTGTATTTACCCCTACCATATTTTGCAGGCTTGTTGGTATGGATGAGGGCTACATACGTTCTAAATTTCAGCCAAATCGGACGACAAATAAGTGAGTTATTAGGGCTCAAAATTCTGGATATTCCTCAACAACTTTGGACAGCTTATTTGATCAAAACTGACCTTCACCGATCGGAATGAAATTGGTGCCAGTTGAAAGGCCTGGGGCCATGGGTCGCTGGGGCCACCTGCCCAAAAATTCTTAGAGCCTCGTTTTCGAGTTCTAGCCGTTGAAAGTTGGTATTTTTCAATGTTTGACCCCTAATAACTTACTAACGGATAGCCCGAATTTTCTGGAAAATAGCACACAATGTAACTATGGTCCTAAAGCATCTTTTGGCACCAGTTCCAATCCAATCGGTGAAGGTCACCTTTAGTCAATTTCAATCTCTTTGTTCATCAGACGACTCCTACAGACCCATTTCGAGTCCTTATATCTCCACGTGTACTGCATGCAGCGCACTCCTATTTGGCCCAGTTGTGAACCTTCCTACCACCTATAAACCCTGTAAAAAGCGCACCCGTTTGTTGCGAATTAATAGAGTTATTACGGTTTTACCGTTTTCCCGCCCATATTTCCATAGGGCGCAATGTAAAATTGATGACCCGTTTTCACCAGGACGCTTTGCCCCGATTCCCTTGACTACCCTGTACGTTTGTAGGCATAAGTGGTCTGCGCATGCGCATGTATTTGCAGCGCCATAGGTGCTTTCCTCTGCCTGCTACAGGCGTAAAACCGTTTATTTAATGAATGTTTGGCGGCCCATATTGGGTGCGCTTTTGTATTTACCCCTACCATATTTTGCAGGCTTGTTGGTATGGATGAGGGCTACATACGTTCTAAATTTCAGCCAAATCGGACGACAAATAAGTGAGTTATTAGGGCTCAAAATTCTGGATATTCCTCAACAACTTTGGACAGCTTATTTGATCAAAACTGACCTTCACCGATCGGAATGAAATTGGTGCCAGTTGAAAGGCCTGGGGCCATGGGTCGCTGGGGCCACCTGCCCAAAAATTCTTAGAGCCTCGTTTTCGAGTTCTAGCCGTTGAAAGTTGGTATTTTTCAATGTTTGACCCCTAATAACTTACTAACGGATAGCCCGAATTTTCTGGAAAATAGCACACAATGTAACTATGGTCCTAAAGCATCTTTTGGCACCAGTTCCAATCCAATCGGTGAAGGTCACCTTTAGTCAATTTCAATCTCTTTGTTCATCAGACGACTCCTACAGACCCATTTCGAGTCCTTATATCTCCACGTGTACTGCATGCAGCGCACTCCTATTTGGCCCAGTTGTGAACCTTCCTACCACCTATAAACCCTGTAAAAAGCGCACCCGTTTGTTGCGAATTAATAGAGTTATTACGGTTTTACCGTTTTCCCGCCCATATTTCCATAGGGCGCAATGTAAAATTGATGACCCGTTTTCACCAGGACGCTTTGCCCCGATTCCCTTGACTACCCTGTACGTTTGTAGGCATAAGTGGTCTGCGCATGCGCATGTATTTGCAGCGCCATAGGTGCTTTCCTCTGCCTGCTACAGGCGTAAAACCGTTTATTTAATGAATGTTTGGCGGCCCATATTGGGTGCGCTTTTGTATTTACCCCTACCATATTTTGCAGGCTTGTTGGTATGGATGAGGGCTACATACGTTCTAAATTTCAGCCAAATCGGACGACAAATAAGTGAGTTATTAGGGCTCAAAATTCTGGATATTCCTCAACAACTTTGGACAGCTTATTTGATCAAAACTGACCTTCACCGATCGGAATGAAATTGGTGCCAGTTGAAAGGCCTGGGGCCATGGGTCGCTGGGGCCACCTGCCCAAAAATTCTTAGAGCCTCGTTTTC
>CAXHKG010000007.1:0-44736 GCA_964016985.1 Anodontia alba | reverse complement strand
AAGCGAGTATCCAAAGTCTATGTTTTGAGCAGAAATATGACAAATATCAATTTTTTTGAAAGTTTTTGTATCTGAAAATTTTCAGTTTTTGGAGGTGAAATTTTCCATATACATGTATTTGAATAGGCGTGTTTTCGTTAAGTGATTCTGCTCATTAAGGTCTCTTTACGACAGCAAATTCATTTTAACGGATCTTTGGGAACAAATGTTGTTGCTGTAACGAGCGTTCACTGTACCACTCATATATCATATGTTCATGGACAATCCTTATTTCTTGCAAAACATATCAGTGATATGTATTCAGCTTAATGACAGTCCCTGTTGAGTGCAGGGATGTTCGGACAGATCAGAGCCCTTCACTGTCCATATACAGTCGACTCTCGTTATCTCGACTTCGCTTATCTCGAATAACCGCTTATCTCGTAGTGAAAAATCTAGTTCCTGTATTAACATGAAAATCTAACAACAGGTGACAAAATATTGTGGAAAAGAGGAGAAATTGCTCATGAGGAGAAATTTCTACTCTTTTCTACAATATTTTCAACATATCTAATTAGGAGTCAAATTACATATTGATTTAAGTAATGTGGTTGTTCGATTTATTTTTTCCTCGATTCTGCAAATCGGATATGTCGAGGTACGGATATTTTGAAGAATTTTATAGAATCCCTTTGACTTCGAGATATCGAGAATCGACTGTATGTTCCGTAAACACCTTTTTGCTACGTGCGCCACAATTCTGGTCTAAAAGGAGTTTTTACATTCAAGCGCAGATTTGAAAGGGGGCGTATGTTTCAAAATTTCATTTTCATGGGAAAACTTGGGTAAATTTGATAAATTTCGGTTACAGTATTTACCCTTGATGTACATATCTCTTATTCTTTACCTTAAAATCTCCTCAAAAAGTCCATTTCCATCGTACTACATCACGAAAACATACCTATATAATTTTTACCCCCTTAAACCCCACTTTTATGTAGTAAAACTGGGGTTTACAGAGGTATATATTATTTTTCTTATTTCCTCTCAAAACATAGATTGTGGGTACTCGTTAGAACCGCCTCGCCGAGGAGGTTCTAGCGAGTACCCACAATCTATGGTTTGAGCAGAAATAAGGAGAATATCAGAATTTTTTATCTGAAATTTTTCATTTTTTTGGTGGTAAAATTTTCAGTATATTCCAATAGGCCTGTTTTCGTAATGCATAGTTTTTTATGTTTTAAGTTCAGTCTTTACCTTAAAATCTCCTCAAAAAGTCCATTTCCACCGTACCATTTGTGAAAGTGTGGAAAATTGCTTGATGGGGGTCTGATCTGGGTCTACCCTGTTTTCTCAGGCCTGTCTGTCCGAATACATACAATAATTACGATATATGATCAAAACGAACGCCACTCAACCTTGATCCGCCCCTGTCATTAATATAGTCCCGCCGACATTAAGTGGGCCGCGCCAAGCGAAAACGCGTCTTCGGGCATATGCGGACAGTGAAGGCACAGTTATGGTGGACGTGCAATACTGAAAGTAAGCCCTTAATAATTCAACATTTCTTCAGGTGTCATTTGACACGTGTGATACGGCCCTTAGCCTTCACAAGTACACTCCCTGGGCTAATTCAGCAGACGACAATTTTGTTATATTTTTCTTATTTTAGCCAGAAAGCAAAATGATTTGCATGTTATTTCAAATCCTTGTTTTGTGGGGAAAAATAAGAAAAAAAAAAAAAAAAATTCAATATGTCGTTTGCGGAAAATTTAAACTAGAGAGCTTAGCGTTAACAATGAGTCGTAACCGTGAGAAAACGTACCTTCTGACGTGTGGGGCCAACCATCACGAAAACACGCCTATATAATTTTGACCCCCTTAAACCCCACATTTATATAGTAAAACTGGGGTCCACAGGGGTATACATTATTTTTCCTTTTCTGCTCAAAAACATAGATTGTGGGTACTTGTTAGAACCGCCTCGCCGAGGCGGTTCTAACGAGTACCCACAATCTATGTTTTGAGCAGAAATATGAAAGATATTAGAGTTTTTTATCTGATTTTTTTCAGTTTTTGGAGGTGAAATTTTCTATATATTTGAATAGGTGTATTTTCGTAATGGGAGACACAAATCAGTCGGTGCATCCGCGCAGTCTGATCAGCTTCTTTGTTGTCCGCCTGAGGACACTTTGCATCATTCACTATCCAAAATGTGCTCAGTCATTACGAAAACACGCCTATTCAAATACAGTCGAACCTCGTTATCTCGAACTCGCATATTTCGAATCAACGCTCATCTCGAAGTGAAAATCTGGTCCCTGTTTAAACATGAGACTATGACAACAGTTAACAAAATAATGTGGAAAAGAGGAGAAATTGCTTTTCTCCTCTTTCCCACATCATTATATATATATATATATATATATATATATATATATATATATATATATATATATATATATATATATATATATATATATATATATATATATATATATATATATATATATATATATATATATATTTCTAACTTCAGGAGTGGAATTACATATTCATTTATTAAATATGGTTGTTCAATTTATTGTTTTCCTCACTCTCTCAAAGATATGTCGAGGTACGGATATCTCGAAGTATTTTCAGTGAGTCCCTTGGAATTCGAGATAACGAGAGTCGACTGTACATAGAAAATTTCACCTCCAAAAACTGAAACTCAGAAAAAAAAATGTGATATTTTTTCATATTTCTGCTCAAAACATAGATTGTGGGTATTCGTTAGAACCGCCTCTGCGAGGCGGTTCTAACGAGTACCCACAATCTATGTTTTTGAGCAGAAATAAGAAATTCAAAATAATTTATACCCCTGTAAACCCCCAGTTTTACTGTATAAAAGTGGGGTTCAAGGGGGTCGAAATTATGAAGACGTGTTTTCGTGATGGTGAAGAGCCTGATCAGACTGCGCAAATGCGCAGGTTGATCTGAATCTTCGCTTGTCGCACTTGTCAGAAAGCACGTTGTGGGTCAAATTATTGGCCGGGTTATAAGAATCGTTGTAATTTGATTCATTTGACATAACACCTCAATTTTTTTATTTTGAAGGTTGATATCTGAACTACTAAAGACGTAACCTAATAAAAGCACTGCAAGCATAATACCCCGCCATAGCAATTATTTGTTTATATGTTAAAGTGATCGTTGCGAAAATGTCTGGAAAGACAATGACGGAGGGACAGATAACAGTCCTAAACCAGATCTTGATAATATCAATGGACAGATAACAATCCCAAACCAGATCTTGATAATATCAATGCATATAGCAAGTTTGGTTAAAAGGCCTTGTTATTTACTCAAGTTATCATCCAGAAATGAAAATATGGGCAGATAACTCCGTAAAAATTTGATGAAATTTGCCCATTAGCAATTCCAAACCAGATCTCCTTAATGTCAATACATATAGCAAGTTTGGTTAAAATCGCTTGTTATTTACTGAAGTTATCTTACGGAAACGAAAATATGGGCGTGTCTCGGGCAGATAACTCCGTAAAAATTTGACGAAATTTGCCCATTAGCAATCCCAAACAGATCTCCACAATTTCAATGCACATACAAAGTTTGGTGAAAATACATTGATGTTTACTAAAGTTATCATCCGGAAACGAAAAACGGACGGATGGACGGACGTACGACGGACGGACGGACGGACAAACAGACGGACGGATACTCGGACGACCAACGTGAAACCATAATACCCCGCCACTATTGTGTGGCGGGGTATTAAAATACGAAAACATGCCTACACAAATATATTGAAAATTTGACAATCGAAAGATGAAAATTTTCAGATAAAAAAATTCTGATATTTTTCATGTTTTCTGCTAAAAACATTGATTGTGGGTACTCGTTAGAACCGCCTCAACGAGGATGAGGCGGTTCTAACGAGTACCCGCAATCTATGTCTTGAGCAGAAATAAGAAAAATAATGTATATCCCTGTAAACCCGTTTTACTATACAAAAGTGGGGTTTAAGGGGATCAATATTATATAGGGATGTTTTCGTGATGAATCACAAGAGTTGAAATCACGATTGCTTAGAGAATATTAGCTAAATGAGCTTTATTTATGCTACCATATACCCTAAATTCGCAGCAACATAATTCCTACTCAACAGGCAGTTATTATTTAGCGCGAATTGATTGGCTGACAGCAATTTGAAAACGGTATTATACTTCGATTTTATTCAGTTTGTGAATGGTTCGGTGGCGTTTACACATCGATATCACCCTAAAAAATGAAAGTCATTCCTATAATAAATTGGTGCGTTTCTGGGTGCTGCATTACTTTTACCATACGCTTATGTCTGATCAGTTTTCGCACTTCGCTACCAATCAAAAGTTCTTACCGGCCACCTTTGGCTGAAGTCTCCATAAACGGAATTTGAAATTTTCTATTAAAAAAAAAACTGATAAACTTTAAAGATTTTTCACTTTAATAAATTATCAGGATAGATTACTCAATAGAGCAGACCGGAAATGTAATGGCCAAGTTTGTATTAATTGAGGGGAATGGAAAATTACAAAATTCAAAATTTACATATTTTATTGTCAATGACAGAGCTGCGGTTTTTTATGATTTTAACTGTGGCTTATACATTTTAATAGACTTTAATGAAGTTTCAACTGGGGCGATTTAATTTTTGGAATTGAAATTCATAGAATAAGGATTGCGCGTGCGCATTTAATGCTTTTAAAATCATTTTACTAGAAAACTGCGTTTAAATCTCAAACATCACGTAAACACGCCTATATAATTTAGACCCCCTTAAACCCCACTTTTATATGGCAAAACTGTGGTTTACAGGGGTATACATTATTTTTCTTATTTCTGCTCAAAAACATAGATTGTGGGTACTCGTTAGGTTCTAACGAGTACCCACAATCTATGTTTATGAGCAGAAATATGGAAAAAAATCAGAATTTTTTATCTGAAAATTTTTATTTTTTGTTGGTAATATTTGAATAGGCATTTTTTCGTAATGATATGAGAACTATTAGAACGTCTAGAAAATTATTTTAGACCAAGTTTACGTCAATCCATTCACATTTCAAAGGATTTACAAAAAAAAAAAAAAAAAAAAAAATGCCAGTTAGATGTTTTACCCAATGTATATACAACGTATTTATAATAAATATTCGTACACCTTAATTTCTTACCATACTTGTTCTAAAATTTTAACGTTTGTATTTCACTATCTGTTGATATGTCTTTATAATGCCGATCGAATAGCAAATAATGTAGATCCTGATCAGACGCCGCGTTCTGTGGCGTCGGATTTGGGTCTACACTATTAACGCAGGCCTATCTGTCCCGAAAGAATGTGCACAAGAACGGGTTAATCGCTTGGAGGCCGAAGCTTGCCTAGGAAAAGTGTGTTTAGGTAAATTGACCAATTCGACA
Organism: Anodontia alba; assembly: GCA_964016985.1. Taxonomy (NCBI): domain Eukaryota; kingdom Metazoa; phylum Mollusca; class Bivalvia; order Lucinida; family Lucinidae; genus Anodontia; species Anodontia alba. The sequence goes on along the minus strand of CAXHKG010000007.1, from coordinate 39,303 downwards.
TGGACTTAATAGTGTAGACAGGGCCGTTAATCTCCGAACCAACCAACCAGCTGTCTTCCCCAATATTTAGGATTATTAGGGCATGAGGTAACAGCTCATTGATACACGAGTATTTTTGACTTGCAATATTTTCCGTTATGACGCATTTTTATTACCAGAATTCATCTTCTAACACAAACATTTTAGCCGGGGTACAACATCATTTTCTGCCAGATTTCATGTGCGTTCAGCTAAGACTCGGATCAGCCTGCATATCAGTACAGTCTGATCAGTCTTCGCAGGGCACTGGAGGGAAAAGCAAGGGCCCAAAGCGCCTTCAGACAGACAACGAAAACTCTGAGCAGCTTGCCCGGATGCGCAGGTTGATCTGAGTCTTCGCTTGGCTCACATGTAATCTTATAGGAGGGAGTGCCCCGGCTCATTTGTCGATGAAAATTAGACGTGACGGAAATCACCAAACACGTGACATGGGTAACGTGAGATTAAGGCCATTGTAAGATAAATGGGATTGCACTCAGACACCTATCTGTCGCTGAGAATACTTCCCAAGGCTGCGTTCAAAAGTGCTGGTTACTCGAATGTTTTGCCCTGGTTAAAAGAACAGATCGAGGGTTGAGCGAAAGACTATGGTAACTCAAACATATTTTTGAAACCCTTGTTTAGGGGCAACTTGGACCCCTTTGTAAACAATGCAAATTTAGGTGCCATTGCTCATACGAGCAATGGCACCTAAATTTTCATTGTTTACAGAAAGAAATGTTGTAATCTTCATAATGCCTTCACGGTGAGGAGATTAGGTTTGGGGAAAAACAACCATCTGACTTACGCTAGTCTTGCGCTCAACCCTCGAGATGTGGTTCCAGCACAAAACGTTCGCTATCACTTTGCACTTCTGAAAGCAGCTCTGGTACTCCGTCGTACCATAATGCAGAATAAATACGGACACAAGCGAACTCCTGCAGACTTCTCGTTCAGTTCCGGCAGTTTTCGGCGGACAGCAACGAAGAATTATCCCTTGTTGTCTTTTAGCGCAACCAAAATGGTTGCCTTCATTAACTTAATTTTGTATACGCTTGTTTGTAATAAGAATATAAAAATGTTTCCTGCGTTGACATTATTTATTCGATCCTATATAAAAAGCCAATGTTTTCTGCGTTGACATATATTCGATCTTTTATAAAACGCCAGTCTAAAACGTCTTTCTAAGTGACGTCGTAGGGGCACTAGTTTTAAACCTGGTACTGTTGAACCCGGAAGTGCCCTGCCTTTTGCAAACAGTGTAGATCCAGATCAGTTGACTTGAAGAAGTCAACTATTCTGGACCTTCACTATTTGTCGATTAGTATGTGAACTTAAATCAACATCGATCAAGTCATCTGATTTGCTAAAAATTAGAAGTAGGCGTGGCATCTCAATTTATTCAACATGGCAACGGTTTTAAGGTTTATGTTAATGCAAAACGAATGGCGAAAAGATATATAGGGATGGTGGGCTATAAAGAATAAACCATTTGCAATTAATGGCAAATTATTTCGGCGGGGTATAAAGACGTGAACCAATTGCGAAACAATGGCAAATTATTTAATAAATTTAACAACTATTTAATAAAATTCGACAATGTGTCGGATATCTTATTTTGTTGATGGTGTAGCGTCTGGAATAATGTTGAATTTCTTTACAAGCTCCTGGAATCTGTGAAATAAAAATAAAATGATCAACAAAGTCAGAAACATGCACCTAACGCCATGCTCTGGTATCAGCCCGCGGATGCGCGGAAGTTTATTAAAAATCTCTGCTTGAAGCTCTGTGGATAGCCAATGATAGCCTACGATGAGAGTATAGACTATCATCCGACTATGCGGATGCACAGGCTGATCTGAGTTTTCACTGGGCATTGATATCATTAGATGCTTTTTCTCACGTTTTGGAGTCAGATGAATCATATCCAATGCAAAATGGCAGTCAAAAATTATACCATATGCCTAAGTATTCGGAAAAACAGATCTGATTATACAATGTCGACCCTGATTATAAGCCGACGAATATTGTGACTGTTTATTGTTTACACTGTTTGCCATGCATCCAGCAGTTTTAGTCAGATCAACAGGTCGTCAAATTGACTAGCTCAAATCTCAAGACAAGTGGGCCGCTTCAAGCGAAATAGCGCCTTCAAACATACGCTAAACGTGCGGATTCACATCATCCTGCAAATGCGCAGTCCCATCCGGGCATTTGCTCTCCTCTATAGTATCCAATGACTTTGTTTGCGGACAGCGATTGCCCTGATCAGACTGCGCATCCGCGCAGTCTGATCTGGGCCTTCGTGTCCGAACATGGCTGAAAGGTACATTTTCGCTTGTTGGGGCTCATGAATGGTAATGCGTTAGTGTCCAAATATTTGGGGTCAGTTCGGTAACAGCCAATCACAAAAATATTGATGAGTTGCTCAGAAAAGGCCACAATCACGAAGCCATCTGACTGCAGATCCAGAGAGAGAAAGGGGGGTGGGGGGTGGAGTCTCCTCCTTCCGCTGATTCAAGAAGGTTTACAAGTTTACAAGTTATTCAAGTTCTCAGGTTTACAAAAACATGAGTCGGCCTCGGTGGCTCAGTTGGATGCGCCGTCCGACTGGAGACCAGGAGGTCGCAGGTTCAACCCCCGCCGAGGTCGGCAACATTCTTTCGTGGAGATTGATCATGAAATATTTTCTACGGTCATTCTCTCCCTTCCGCTGATTCAAGAAGGACAGTTATCAGTTTCTGGCGAAAGAATGTGCACAATACTGGTTAACCGCTAAGAGGACTAAGCCTGCCCAGTAAACGTGTGGTTAGGTAAAATGACCGTGCTCGACATGATCCCATTGGGTTGACTGGGCCGTAAAACCTCAACACAAACAAATTACAAAAACATACAAACAGTAAGAGCGTCTTATATATATATATCATTATATACATGGGCAGTTGCCAGTTACTCGAAAAAGTACATGTATATGTGCAAAGTTCTGGTTAACCGATTAGAAAACTAAGCCTGTCCAGGAATAAAATGATTAGGTTAACTGACTGACTCGACATTAGCTTAATAGTATTGACTGGACAGAAAGTAACTTCAAATCGAATCGAATCAAAACAGTCACAAAGCACATCTTTCCTAAGTAGTGTATTTATTCAGTTTAATCCTTATTTTGTTTCATCACGAAAACAAGCCTATATAATTTTGACCCCCTTAAACCCCACTTTTATATAGTAAAACTGGGGTTTACAGGGGTATACATTATTTTTCTTATTTCTGCTCAAAAACATAGATTGTGGTACTCGTTAGAACCGCCTTGGTGAGGCGGTTCTAACGAGTACCCACAATCTATGTTTTGAGCAGAAATTTGAAAAATATCAGATTTTTTATCTGCAAATTTTCATTTTTTGGAGGTGAAATTGTCTCTTATATTTGAATAGGCTTGTTTTCGTAATGAATTCTTGAATGATAAACATGTTTGTTCTATGTTTTACTTTCGGGTGATAATACACTGTGAAAACACCCATAGATTTTACGGTAAATATTGGCAACTGGCTGCCAGCGCCTTTACAGTAATTTTTTTACGGGGACCGTGAGCTTAAGATACGGTGCGGTAGCTCACATCCCTATATCCTAGACGTTACCTACTTTGCCCTACCATGCGTAATTACATGTATTACTATAAATAATCAACAGGCGCCCGTAAAGTTTACGGAATATGTTCTGACAGCCAGTTTCCAGTATTATCGTAAAATCTACGGGATCTTGCCAGCCTCGGTGGCTCGGTTGGATGCGCCGTCCGACTGGAGACCAGGAGGTCGCAGGTTCAACCCCCGCCGAGGTCGGCAACATTCTTTCGTGGAGATTGATCATGAAATATTTTCTACGGTCATTCTCTCCCTTCCGCTGATTCAAGAAGGGCAGTTCTCAGTTTCTGGCGAAAGAATGTGCACAATACTGGTTAACCGCTTAGAGGACTAAGCCTGCCCAGTAAACGTATGGTTAGGTAAACTGACCGCGCTCGACATGACCCATTGGGTTGACTGGGCCGTAAAACCTCAACACAAACAAATCTACGGGATCTTTTTACAGTGTAGGGAGATGATTTGCATGGAAAGTCAAATTTTTTTTATAGGGGAAAAATAAGAAAAAAATATGTCAATTTGTCGTCTGCTGAATTTGCCTAGGTATATACGGTATTTCCAAATGCCATATCAATAAATTACTTACGAATGGCAAAGGAGGGGACAGGCCTGGTCAATGAGGCCTTGTCCGGCGATCTTATGGCATTCCATCTCACAAGCCTGTTCTGTAGGGTCTGATCCAATCACATCAACCATTGTCTGTAAATCTTGTTTCAATGTGTCCGTGTTTAACAGGCTCACTGAAAGGTAACAGCTGAGAGGCTACAGCTCAGTAAGCTTTCTGTATAAATCTATAGCGGGCCGTGATCGGCCCGTCAGGGTAGCTGACGGGCCGATAACGGCCCGCTACAGATTTATAAAGACTGCTAGCTGGGAGTATTCACACCAAATATTCGAATACTTCAAGGGAATTTGAGGAATTTTCAAGGTAGGGGAGGTAATGTTGTCAAAATATTTTCGCCTCCCTTCTGAAAAGGATCCAGTCTAAAGGGAACGATTTTATTTTTTTTTTTTTTTTTCATTTTAGAGAATACCTTTTTAAAAGAGATTTGGTGTGCAGGAAAGCAAACAAAAAGTCACAATAGTTGTCTCCCTTGTAAAAATGGCGGAAAAGCTACTACATTATAAGTGTATCCAGGTTCCTTAAGTCCTTACCGTGCTTGTCCTAAAACATGTGATAGTACATTGTTCTACTTGTTGATCATCACGAGAACATGCCTATATAATTTTGACCCCCTTAAACCCAACTTTTATATAGTAAAACTGGGGTTTACAGGGGTATACATTATTTTTCTTATTTCTGCTCAAAAACATAGATTGTGGGTACTCGTTATAACCGCCTCACCGAGGCGGTTCTAACGAGTACCCACAATCTATGTTTTGAGCAGAAATTTTAAAAATATCAGAATTTTTTTATCTGAAAATTTTCATTTTTTAGTGGTAGAATTTTCAGTATATTTGAATAGGCTTGTTTTCGTAATGGTTAAATGAAAGGTAAACAGTGTATACTCTGATCAGACGCAGTATGATGCAGCGACTGATCAGAGTCCACACTGTCTGTTCAGGCCTGTCTGTTAGAATACTTAAGATAAATACGATAAAATATATTGCAATAAGAAACTTGTCTGTCGCTGAGAATATTCCCCAGGGCTGCGTTCAAAAGTGCTGCTTACTCGAACATTTTGCCCTGGATCACTGGTTCCCGTTGTCATTCATCATAAGGTACAGTGATCCACTAACACTTCGCACTTCTGGACGCGGCCTTGGTACACCGGCTTAACATAATGATGCGTACAGAAAAGCAAAGCATTTACGGACACAGTCGAACTTCTGCAAACTCCGTTCAGTTGTGACAGTTTTCGGCGGACAACAGCGAGTGTCCGCGAACAATTGAACCTTGAGCTGTCTTTTAGCACAACCAAAATTGTTGTCTGTTTGAACTGAATTTTGTATATGCGTGTTTGTAGCAGGAATATGAAAATGTGTCCTGCGTAACATTATTTATTCGATCCTATATAAAATGGACAATTATTGACATACTTTTACGTTCTAAATCACATCACGTTAACCAGAATCGATTATTACGAAAATACGCCTAATCAAATATATTGAAAATTTTACAACCAAAAACGGAAAATTTTCAGATGAAAAATTCTGATATTTTTCATATTTCTGCTGAAAACATAGATTGTGGTACTCGTTAGAACCGCCTCGACGAGGCGGTTCTAACGAGTACCCACAACCTGTGTTTTGAACAGAAATAAGAAAAATAATGCATACCCCTGTAAACCCCAGTTTTACTATATAAAAGTGGGGTTTAAGGGGGTCAAATTTTATAGGCATGTTTTCGTGATGAATAGACAAGTAGCTAGTCTAGGCTTGCAATAACCGGTCAGAAGATGAAAATAGTTTCTGAGCAACACTCGTGAGTGTTTTGCTTTCCTGAGACAATTTTATTACCTGCTGTCATAGTTTCATGTTAAAACAGGGACCAGATTTTCACTTCGAGATAAGCGGTAATTCGAAATAAGCGAGTTCGAGATAACGAGGTTCGACTGTATCTGAGTGTGCAATCCACATTTTCGCACTTGTGAACCTGGGAAAATGTCAACAATCAGAGGTAGGGCTAGAAACCAGTCTGAAAATACTTCTTGTTGCACATTTTGACAAACACTGGAAGTTTTATGTCAGTTATTGTTGAAGAAAAAGGCTTTTCTTGAGGTCACATGACCTTATTATAAAACAGTGTAGGTAAAATACGAAACTGTTGAATTCTGTCTGGTACCAGGTTTTACCTTGTCATAAATTGTAGCATGCTTTTCTATGGATATTTTATTGAAAACGACGTGGCTTACAGTATTGGTTTCTGGACAAAAAAGTAATATTATATTGAAAACGACTTGGCTTACAGGTATTGATTTTATGGACAAAAAGTAATATTCTGTAGGTGCTCTGTCAAATTTTCAACTGTTCCAGGACAGTGTATGGTCCTGTAATTGAGGATTATCATTCGAAAACTGCACTACGCATAAAAGTGGCCGCAGTCGGTGGTGGTGGTGGAGTATTGTTTACAGAAGTGCAACAGCAGGTTTTGGTACATTGCAGTTATTTTTATGATGATTAAATTATTATTTGGTATGTTTGCAATTAATTGATACAGTACCTAATGGACATGTACTGTTATATTTGCTGTGGTTGCATTTTATTTGTGTGACGAATGTAGACAAGTAGAAATGGAAGTCAAAACTGTGGAGTGCACCCTGAAAAAATGAAATGAAGTCTTACCAATGGAGTCAAGGATAAATTTCTTCTGAGGAGCCGCAAAGGCAAGAGGAAGAACAACCAGAAGTGCAACACAGATTTTCATGGTGATTTTCAAGTGCTAAAAATAAACACAAAAGTAGATTTTGAAGTTCTGCACGGTAACTACTCTTTAAATAGCAGTTTTTGTTATCCTACAATGTACTGTAAAACAATAGCGTGGGGTCTACACTATTAAGCGGATTTTCAGAATTTTGCATTTTTTAACTGGACCTTCAATTAGTAATTTTTTTTCATTGCATTTTTTTTTTGTGTATGGGCTGCGCCAAGCGAAATCGTGTCTTCGGGCATATGCTGACAGCAAAGGCCCAGATCAGCCTGCGCATCCGCGCAGTCTGATTAGGGCCTTTGGTGTCCACAAACTGAATCATTCGATTCTAAAAAATGCTTTAATGGAGAGCAAAAGGCCCGGATGAGACTTTGCGCATGTGTGAGATGAGCTGAATCTGCGCAATTTGCGCATGCTCGAAGACTTTTTCGCTTTTTGGCCCAGTTAGTAACCGTTTCACTGCATTTTAGGTTTCCTAATGACCCAATCTTCTCCTTCCTTATATCATATGTTGAACAGCCATAACATTCCTAGCTCAACATAAGATAGGATTAACGTTTTTCCTCATTTCTTGACAAAAACATATGTTGTGGATATCCGTTAGAAACGTCTTTGCGAGGGGCATCTAATGAGTAACCGCAGCATATATTGTTGTTGTTTTGAAAAAAAAAAAGAGAGAAAAAAATAGTTGAATTTAAAAAAAATGGATATGCACAACATACAATATCATGATGAAATAAGAAAATTTCCTTCTTTTTTTTTTTTTTTTTTTTTTTTATAATGAGCTATCGCGAGCATTTCTTACGGACTCGAAAACATGATCAAATTAACCATGGTACACGAGCCATCCGGGTGTTCGAGCTATAGCTCGAACATCCGGATGGCTCGTTTACATAGGCTGATTCGAATCCGTTTTTTTTTTTTTTTTTTTTTTTTTTTGAGTCCCTAAGAGATTCATACCATAGCTCAAGAATACAAAAATAGGAATATTTTAAGGAATTTTTTTTACTTCATCAAGAAAACGTATGCTCGTGTACTCATTAGAACCTCCTTATCGATGCGATTCTAATGACTACACTCAACATACCATTATTTTATAGAAGATCGAAAAGACATCCCTAAGTTATCTATCTGCATTTGCTTATTGAATCTGGCATTACGAATTATCCTCAGTGGCTGGAACTACCAATGTTTAGAACAACTTTCCATGGTCCCAAAGATGTTCGAGCCATTGAAGTTTGCATCACGAAAAAAATGCCTATATAATTTTGACCCCCATAAAACCCACTTTTATATAGTAAAACTGGGGTTTACAGGGGTATACATTATTTTTCATATTTCTGCTCAAAACATAGATTGTGGTACTTATTAGAACCGCCTCCTCGAGGCGGTTCTACCGAGTACCCACAATCTATGTTTTGAACAGAAATATGAAAAAATATCAGTTTTTTATCTGAAAATTTTCAGTTTTTGGAGGTAAAAACAGGCTTGCTTTCGTAATGACTAAAGGAATATAGACAGACAGAAAACATACCTGTAGAATACTGTTCTGTCAGCTCAACTGGAATACTATCATATGGCCATCCTTATATACAGTAAACGTGTCCAAGTGGACACGCCAAGTGGACACGATCTTATCTTCTTGACCAATTCTTACGTAACATCTGACTGGTGACGGAAAATCTAACTTATCCGCAAAACCTTTAGCTTCGAACTGTGTAAACCGAGTACCGCTTAACCCGTCTCTTGCTAAACACGACATGCCCTGTCTTAGCAAACAGTGTAGATCCTGAATCTGCACTGTTTGTCATTAAATAAAAAACCGGATCAAGTAATCTGATTGGCTGGAAATTAGAAGTAGGCGTGGCATCTTAATTTATTCAGCATGACAAGGGTTAAACCGGTACTAGTCGGGCGGCGGTAGGGAAGGTTAATATGAAACCCTACAAACGTCATATGAGAAGTCTTGAATAAACCAAGAAGCCGAATTTGATCAGTTATGACTTATTTATTGCCAAGGGCAGCTTTTGCAGATTTTCACGACGCAAAGTGAAACATGGCTTTTATCACATATTGAAGTAATGAAGTCCGAGATCAGTCTGAGTGTTCGAACTGATTCGGGTGGGCTTTCTGTAGCGTTTATCTGGGTATGCGCTGTTTGCTTGGGCCTGTCTTTTCTGAATACTAAGGATAAGTATAGTAACGAACCGTTGCTCACACAGCGCATTAATTTGTGAAGCACACAAAAAAGAGTCCATACTTAACTCTTAACCCATTTAAGCCGAGTGGACTCTTCTACCTTAACTCTTTGGACAGGTACATTTCCTGTATAAGGGTATCAGGTTACTTTTTTTTATTATTATCATGTTTTGTAGAAATTTCTGAATTTAATTCACACAGTGTAGACCCTGATCAGACGCCGCGTTCTGTGGCGTCTGATCCGGACCTACACTGTTTACCTTGCCAATGTCCCTTTTATAGGACGCTATCTTAACCATTCTCTCTGGGCAACTTTAAAAGACAACAAATTTATATTTTTTCTTATTTTCCCCAAAAAACAGGTTTTGTCATTTCATGAAAATCGTCCCCAATGGAGACAGTTTGCATGTAATGTCAAAATCTGTTTTCATGGAAAAAATACTGAACAAAAATATTTTAAATTGTCGTCTGCTGAATTTTTTACCAATAACGCGAAGTGTTAAAGGTCATAGACTACTAAATATGACAAAACGCCGCAATTCCATGATGGAGATTTCCAGAATTTATTTATGTTTCTGGGGCATTGTTTTCACACGTTTTGATACCATAATTAATCAAAATGTATAATTCAGGCGGTGCTGTGGTGGTTATGGAAAAACAAATGTAGGTCTGGAGTGGTTGTTTTGAAATTGAACCTGGAAATTATTTGGAGAATATATCATCACGAAAACATGCCTATATAATTTTGACCCCCGTAAACCCAACTTTTATATATTTATCTGGGGTTTACAGGGGTATAAATTATTTTTCTTATTTCTGCTCAAAACATAGATTGTGGGTACTCGTTAGAACCGCCTCGGCGAGGCAGTTCTAACGAGTACTCACAATCTATGTTTTGTGCAGAAATATGAAAAATATCTGAGTTTTTATCTGAAAATTTTCAGTTTTTTGAGATAAAATTTTCTATATATTTGCATAGGCGTGTTTTCGTAATGTTGGGTCTAGACTTGATAAACAATATAGGGTCAGTCAGTTCAATGACAAAGAAGCGTCTTATAGGTAGCATAAGTCTTAGTTATACCATGGTTCGTGCGCATGTACGATGCGATAATGCACGAGCGTGAGCGAGTGCATTATCGCACGTACATACGCAGAACCATGGTATAAATGACTTATCACATTTGCATGCATGTAGACCCCCTTAAACCCCACTTTTATATAGTAAAACTGGGGTTTACAGGGGTATACATTATTTTTCTTATTTCTGCTCTAAAACATAAATTGTGGGTACTCGTTAGAACCGCCTCGCCGAGGCGGTTCTAACGAGTACCCACAATCTATGTTTTGAGCAGAAATATGAAAAATATCAAGAATTTTATTCTGAAAAATTTCATTATTTTTGGTGGTAAAATTTTGAATATATTTGAATAGGCGTGTATTCGTAATGCGAAACTTTGTGGACTTATTAACACTTAGAGTGCTGGGTGAAAAATTCAGCATACGACATTCTAAAACATGTTTTCTAAGTATTCCCAGAGAAAAAATGCTTTTATGTATATTGTCTTCTAAAGAGCATGTATGCATGAAATGTTTAAGTCTATTTTCTGGTAAAAAAAATAAGAAAAATATTACATTACGAAAACATGCGTACATGTACCTATTGGAATATATTGAACATTTCACCTCCAAAACTGAGAGTTTTCAGATAAAAACTCATATATTTTTCATATTTCTACTCAAAACATAGATGGTGGGTACGCGTTAGACCGCGTCGCCGAGGCGGTTCTAAAGAGTACCCAAAATCTATTTTTTGAGCAGAAGCAAGAACATTAATGTATACCCCTATAAACCCCAGTTTTACTATATAAAAGTGGGGTTTAAGGGGGTCAAAATTATATAGACATGTTTTCGTGGTGTCAGTTTCTCGTCTGCTGAATCTGCCCAGAAAGTGGAAAGGTTAACTTATCATGTTTATTTTACAGACAACGGTAAGGTGAATCCTTGTCTGCTTATTAGGTCTTGTTCACACGAGCGTAGAGAAAATGTTTGTGACTTCCTTATGATTTTCCTGTACACCCTTTCCCTTTTGAAAAGAGACCTATTCCACAAGGAAAGAATTTGCTCGCTTTCGAGTAGAACCTTTTCAGAAAGGATGCCTCATCTAAGTGGCATTACGAAAACACGCCTATTCAAATATATTGAAAATGTTACCACCCAAAAAATAAATATTTTAAGATAAAAGTTCTGATATTTTTCATATTCCTGCTCAAAACATGCTCGCTTGACGTCATTACGAAAACACGCCTATTCAAATATATTGAAAATTTTACCACCAAAAAAAATGAAAGTTTTCTGATAAAAAATCTGATATTATTCATATATCTGCTCAAAACATAGATTGTGGGTATTCGTTAGAACCGCCTCGGCGAAGCGGTTCTAACGAGTACCCACAATATATGTTTTGAGCAGAAATAAGAAGAATAATATATACCCCTGCAAACCCCAGTTTTGCTATATAAAAGTGGGGTTTAAGGGGGTCAAAGTTATATAGGTATGTTTTCCTGATGTTATCAATTAATTGTAAAAAGAGAGAAGTTTAACTGATGGCTATACATGAAACTGCAGGTTTTACTGAATTAAGAGACATTAAAGCCGGTTGAATATGCTTAAAGTCTCCATATTCTTCAAAAACAGACATTTTATTTTATCCAGGAAAGGTTTATTAAATTGATATATAGTATCAATACGATCATTAAATATGGCATCTGACAGCCTGCAAATTTTTAGTTGAACTGGATTAAAAATGAAATCATTAATATTGCATCTCTGAATAAATGTTTGCAACATTTAATTTGGAATGGGAGGAGACAGCGGGGTCATAAATCATGAGACAGTTCATGTGAAATCTGTCAGCAGATAATGAGGACTATAACCAGACTGCATGGTTTACGTTGTCCTCTCATGAAATAATAGTACACATCACGAAACATGCCTATATAATTTTGACCCCCTTAAACCCCATTTTTATAGAGTAAAACTGGGGTTTACAGGGGTATAAATTATTTTTCTTATCTCTGCTTAAAACCAGATTGTGGGTACACGTTAGAACCGCCTCGCCGAGGCGGTTCTAACGAGTACCCAAAATCTTTGAGCTGAAATATGATGAATATCAGATTTTTTTTTATCTGAAAATTTTCATTTTTTGTTGGTAAAATTTTCAGTATAAATTGAATATGCTTGTTTTCGTAATGTTCCATCATTATACACAGTAAAAACAGGGGCATGTATTAAACACATTTTCGGAAGTTTGTAATTTGTTAACCTTTTCATATCTACCAATCTGTTGGTCTGTAAAATCTGTCTTAACCCTTGCCATGCTGAATAAATTAAGATGCCACGCCCACTTCTAATTTTCAGTCAATTAGATTATTTGACCCTGATTTTTGATACAAATTCGCATACTTAATGACATAACAGTGCAGATTCATATAAACTGACTGCTTCAGAAGCAGCTGATCTTGAACTTCTGTGTTTGCAAAGGCAGGGTATATCCGGGTTCAGCAGGACAAGGGTTAATACCAAAGTCTTCATTTTTGTTTCCATATTTTATACAATTTCATAGTTATACAAAGCTGTCGTCTTAAAACATGTTGTGGTAGACTAGCTACTAGTCGGATATCAATATTATTTTCATCATTCAATTATAATTATTAATTTACTTAATGAACTAAGGGCCATCTACTACTTACTGCTTGCCTCACCTCTTTGATAGCAGCACCTAATCTTGGAGATATCTAAACCATTGTTGTACAGAAATGTCCTGTCTTTAATGCAAACAGTGGAGACCTTGATGTCAGAGACCAACTATTAGAGACTGGCTATACAAGATGTCATACATAAATTTGAATCAGCTTATAGTTAGGAGTGATAAAACATGACATCAAGGTCTAGGAGCTAGTCTAATGTTGTGGGTACACAATGCATGGAGGAGTCTCATAGAAGCCTTTCAAATGAATCTTACAACACACACACACACACGCACGCACGCACGCACGCACACACACGTGTATATATATATATATATATATATATATATATATATATATATATATATATATATATATATATATATATATATATATATATATATATATATATATATATATATATATATATATGTGTGTGTGTGTCAGTGAAGAAAATATCATGATATCACTCATGTTTGGAAGGTCCAGGTGGTCCTCCCTACTTGGATCATGAGGTCCCTAATTCGTAAATCGCTAGAGGAAGAATTCAGCCTATGACTGTACGGCGTTTCATTCTACAGTTTGTGTTGAGGTTTTACGGCCCAGTCAACCCAATGGGGTCATGTCGAGCGCGGTCATTTTACCTAACCACACATTTACTGGGCAGGCTTAGTCCTCTAAGCGGTTAACCAGTATTGTGCACATTCTTTCGCCAGAAACTGACAACTGCCCTTCTTGAATCAGCTGAAGAAAGAGAATGATCGTAGAAAATATTTCATGATCAATCTCCACGAAAGAATGTTGTCGTCCTTGTTGTCGTTGAAAGAGATAGCATCATCATCATCATCATCATTATCATCATCATCATCACTAATCTGCCATAACGTCACGAAAACATGCCTATATAATTTTGACCCCCTTAAACCCACTTTTATATAGTAAAATTTGGATTTACAGGGGCATACATTATTTTTCTTATTACTGCTCCAAAACATAGATTGTGGGTACTCGTTAGAACTGCCTCGCCGAGGCGGTTCTAACGAGTACCCACAATCTATATCTTAGCAGAAATATGAAAAACATTAGTTTTTGTTTTTCATCTGAAAATTTTCAGTTTTTGGTGGTGAAAGTTTCTGTACACTTGAATAGGCGTGTTTTCGTAATGGTTTGACCCATAACTGCCTGCTTTACCTTGACCCTGGACCATGGACTAGCCCAACATTAAAAGTACATTGACACGACAGTAAACAAGCTTTGCTTAGTAGCAAATCTAAACCATTGTTGTACAGAAATGTCCTGTCTTTAATGCAAACAGTGGAGACGCTGATCAGACGGCGCGTTTAGTCTATGGCGTCTGATCTAGGTCTACACTATATGCCAATTTCCCTTTTATATAACCAATACATAACTGTTTCCAACTTAGTTTTCTTATTTTGACATGAATTTTTCTGATATGCATATTCAGGGACCGAGGTAAAAAAAGAATTCAATGCAAGAGTTTTTTTTTTTTTTTTTGTTATTTTTTATATTTGGGTTTTACGGCCCTTTCAAGAATATTTCATGTATATCGAGCCGGAAAACCGGAGAACCCGGAGGGGTGGGGGAGGGGGGTGGAGGGGCGGAAACCACCTGACCATCCGTAAACAGAACTTGCCTTACAACCAAAACAGAGGAAAATTTTGAGATAAAAAATTCTGATATTTTTCAAAGTTCTGCTAAAACAACAGATTGTGGGTACTCGTTAGAATTGCATCGGAAAAACGGTTCTAACGATTACCCACAATCTATGTTTTTTAGCAAAATAAGAAAAAAATAATGCATATCCCTGTAACCCCCAGTATTTCTTTAAAAAAAACTGGGGTTTAGGTCAAAAATTATATAGGTATGTTTTCGTGATGAGAGCGCCTAGATCATCGTATGCAGCTGCAACCTAATATGAGCGATCCCATTTTTGATTAAAATTAAAGGTAGGTCGAGGCCTTTTAAATAATCAATAAGACATAAATAGGTTCACATCAAATGCAAGCTCCTTTGAAAAATATAATAAAAACTCCATGCATTACAAAAACACGCCTATTCAAATATATTGAAATCTTCACCACCAAAAACTGAAAGTTTTGAGATAAAAATTCATGTATTTTCTGCTGAAAACAAAGATTGTGGGTAGTCGTTAGAACCGCTTTGGCGAGGCGGTTCTAACAAGTACCCACATTCTATGTTTTTGAGCTGAAATAAGAAAAATAATGTATACCTCTATAAACCCCAGTTTTACTGTATGAAAGTGGTTAAAGGGGATCAAAATTATATAGCATGTTTTCGTGATAATGTTTAATGCAATAACGTAATTGTATACTGTATATGCATTAATGTAATAAGCTTTCCCATAATCATCCAATGCCTTCACCAAGGCCCCGAGGTTATAAAACTTTTTTCATGCTCAACTAAGCTGAGCATGAAATTTTTCATGCTAATAAATTTAAAATTACTAACAACTGCAAAATCTTTCTCGCTAAACATAGCTTAATATGAAATAATTTTCTCTGTTAATTACTATGAAAATGCCATCTATTGGCATGTTCATATTTGTTAGCAGAAAAATTTCATGCTCATCTGTGTTGAGCATGAAACAAGTTTTATAACTTCGGAGCCAGGTAAGATTAAAGGGAAGAGACGCACTGTCAGGGATGCGGGTAACATTGTCAGTCTTTTGTGTCCCTTCTGAAAAGACAATTACTCTAAAAGGAAAGGATTTGCTCCCATAAGGATCTGCTACCCACAGGAGATGAGTAAATCATCATACATACCTATATAATGCACAGTATATAATCACGTGACCAGTGGACAGTGACCGAAACAGGAAGTTGCGACGCTGTCCAACAGACAATCCAAAGTTGGCATAACATTTCAAGGTGTATGACCTGTGTTTATTTTTATTTTTATCTCATTTGGCATGCAATTTGCTTGTTACAAGCACAGTTGACTGTTGGTAAAATGTCAGTTTGTAATCCCCAACAACGTAATACGGGAAGAATGGTCTTTTAACAAAGAGAGAAGAAAACTTCGGATCGATCAGAACAATTTGGCATGTCAGTCTACGCCGAGCTGCGTTTCGCATCGTTTAGTCAATAACAAGTACATGAGGGGTAGTTTTTAAACAATTGTATGCGTAATAACCATTTCTCAAGCCATCTGTAGCCATGCTTTAGCCTAGTCAACCAGGTATTAGAATTTCGAGGCATAATCAGATACACACCTCCTTCGTCATTACTGTCCACAAAATTGCTCGGTTGCTAATTTATACTGTCCGGAAAATTGCGATTAGATGTTTGCATACAAAGACTTTCTCAACAATTATAACAATGCAAAAAAAAAAACGAAAAAAAAAAAAAAAATACACAAAAAAAACACTTGCTCAAACTTCATTACGAAAACATGCCTATTTCAAATATATTGAAAATTTCACCACCAAAAAAGGAAATTTTTCAGATAAAAAATTCTGATGTTTTTCATATTTCTGGTCAAAACATAGATTGTGGGTTATCGTTAGAACCGCCTCGGCGAGGCGGTTCTAACGGTAACCCACAATCTATGTTTTGACCAGAAATAAGAAAAATAATGTATACCCCTGTAAACCCCAGTTTTACTATATAAAAGTGGGGTTTAAGGGGGTCAAAATTATATAGGTATGTTTTCGTGATGTTGATCATAAATTTAGAAATAATAATAATAATAATAATAATAACAACTCTTAGATCTACTTGTAGATGCTGCATCTTAGCAACCTGTGAATTTCACGGAACTTGATGAAAAAGTTCAAGTTATCAGAAGTTCGAGACAACCAAATCGTGGCGTCATAGGTATGATGAGGCTAAGTGTTTGCCCAAATGCGCTTGGAGAACATAGTTATTCTTAGTACTACTAATTGTAGTACTTACATGTACTACTAATTGTAGTGTTACTAGTTGTTTTAGGATGAATAATGGTGATCGTGGAAGTGAAAGTCAATAAATAATTGAAAATGATAGAATTCTCAGGTGTTTTATTGTATTTTAGTTCCTTTTAATTTCTGCCAGTTGCCGTCACCGACAGAGCTTTCGTCCTCAGATCTCTCTTGTTCTATCTTCAAAAGGGAGTTTAAAGCCAATATTGGTCTCATCAGCCATCTCAGAACACAAAAACTAGGCCGCTGGCCAGTTCTTGTTTACCTCCCCAGGGGGAAGTTTGTAGACCGTGTTTTTCTTAAAGCCTATCATCTTGCAAGTATTTTGCAGCATGTTAGCCATTTGGCGATGGGGGAGTTACTGAGTAATAGCCTGTTACATTCGTTACCCCTACAAAACGTATAATATCAAAGGTAATTATTAAACCCATGAGAATTGGAGCAAAAATAATTGTATGTTCCAACTAAATATATGAAGTTCAAGAACAGTCCACCAGCTACAAAATATGATGTTTATAACTTCTTTTTGGCTTTACATGGCATTACGCATGTTACATTTTCTAATGTATCCTTTAGAAATGAGTATTTTAACTCATATAGTTCATTTTCATACATGTAGATTATACCTTGCGTCTGTGACCTTAATATTTTAACTTCCGATAAGATATTTTAATATCCTTTCCAAGCTGCAAACATTATCTCTCTAGCTTTTATACTTTTATACTTTGTCAGTTATTGCACCCTAAAATCCCTGATGTGAAATTTAACATAGAAAAAAAAAATCATGTTCACAAAATATCACATCAGATGCAGCCTAAAGTCAATTATTTTAGCATTTTATCTTAGTAATATGGGATACATATGCGCATTTAAACATGTCTCTGCCATCACGAAAACATACCTATGCAATTTTGACCCCTGTAAACCCCAGTTTTATATAGTAAAACTGGGGTTTACAGGGGTATACATTATTTTTTTTTATTTCTGCTCAAAAACATAGGTTGTGGATACTCGTTAGAACCGCCTCGCCGAGGCGGTTCTAACGAGTACCCATAATCTATGTTTTGATCAGAAATATGTAAAATATAGAAATTTTTTATCTGAAAATTTTCATTTTTTGGTGGTAAAATTTTCAGTATATTTGAATAGGCGTGTTTTCGTAATGCCATATCATTCTGCACATGGTAACGTTTGTAGCATCTAAAATATCTATATACTGTGGGCTTTGGTGGTTTTCTGTATGGTTATCTGCATCAGTATTTAGTTTCTCTGTCTCTGTTTTGTATCATTTAGAAGTTTTTGTCAGCATTTCCAAAACTGCAAATTTAATGCCGATATTCTTTGTCAGTTTTATACATTCCATACTGTTAATAGTAAAGTTGCAATTGGAACAAGCCACTTTTTCATAAACTACTGAGTACTGTCCTGAAGTTTTCAATTTATGGCAAATGCTTTTCTATAATTTATTTATGTCTTAATAAAATATCTATAGATGAATTATATGTCAGACCCTCACATTACTTTGCTTAATAAATTATCAGTGGTAATATATGTAATACTGTAATGTCTTAATTTTAAGCGAGTTTTGTCTCTGTAAATGTCTTTACGTATATATTTATCTCTTGATTTAATACTCGGTTTTGAAATAAGTTTTTTCAAAACAAAAGGATAAAAAAAAAAGACAGTTTCCCTTATTTATTTTGTTACACTGCCAGGTGTGATATGTAGATAATTCAAAATATACATAATACAATAATTCTAAAAGACAAATGTGTAACATTCAGCAAATTTAGAAATCAACATAAGACAATAAAGTTAAGTATTCATTAGAGCAATTCAGTGACTTTAACACCTTAAGAGATTGACTCCCCTCTTGTGTTGAAAACAAAAATGGTATGTAACTTGGTTTTCATCTATTCTATGCATATATTTGTACATTTTTTTACTATAACATAAACTAGCGGTACCTAGGTAAAACGCATAAATAAAAAGTCAGATCAATATTGTTGGATATAATTAGCTATAGTCAGCATGGCATATTTACATATGACTGAAATTAACTCTGTGTGAGGACCTAGAAAAGCTATTCTTAGTGTCAGAATATCCATTCTGAGCAGAAGAAGTTGTATTCTAAGCACCAGAGTATCAGTGTCTGAGCAGAAGGAAAATGGCCTAAAAGAACTCGGGACTTTAATAATAGTAATGAAAAATCATTGTTTTGTCTTATTTTTGTAGGGTCTGTCTTCATAAACACAATGAAAGTTGTAAGTGTAAGTAAAGATATGCAAGAAGTCTGATTAAGAATAGCAGTTACAGTTGTGTTACATACGTTACCAGACGGGTTAGGTAAATGATAATATCTGTTAATGGCATTTTATATTGGTAGTAAACTATTCATTACAAGACTTTTGTATAAGCTTATGCTTCTAATGCTTTTCTTATCACTATATAAATGATAAACGATAGTAATCATTTATTGAATGCAATTGTCAACAAATTATTTCATGCATGACTGACCTATTTGTGTTCATTTTTACATAGTATTTCATAATAAACAGGTTTTATTGAATAAAACTGTCTTCTAGCCAGTATAAAGTGTTTTGTTTTATATACGGTGGCAACAAAGAGGTGCCAGAGTGTGCATGCTGTGTATTTGGCTGTATCTAATTGCTATGCAGGGTTGATATATGTGTGATTTATTATCAGCATGATTATCACTGCATCTTTATGTAAACTAAAATAATGAAATAATTCTCCTTGAATAATTTGTGCACTTAAATAAAAAAAAATGTTTTCCTTTCATTCATGCTTTTGGGTTGATATTAGGAAAATATACAGTATTTTCATTCCTGGAGCTCTACTAAAACGATTTCTCCTGCAAACACTGTCTATAGGAAACATTGTTCTGATATCACAACACTTAAACTGACATATAACGTGCATGACAGTATTATATAAACTGACATATAACATGTCTAACAGTATTAAGTGTGCAATATTTCTGGAAGTCTAGATGGGTTAAAGGTTTAGAAAACCAGCTTTATGCATAGAGCATAATCATTGAAGATATCATATCAAGTAAGTATAATGGAACTGGAACATTTTTGTATTTGTTATAGAGTACATTTTACTATATTAAAGATAAAATTATCAATTGGATACACCAGCAGATTTTTGGCGAGGGTTTCTTTCACTTAACTCACCAAACTATAAAGTTATCCTAGAAATAATTAACTATTTTGTTATCAAAAGAGTTATCGAGCTGATTTTCTTTCACCTTTATATACAAAGTATCATCAGCCATTTATACAATACAAATAAAGTATCACTCAAAAAAGTAACGTATATGACATTAAGAAGTGTATAAAGTATTTAGTCAAAGCATATACTGTATAAAACAAATCGTAATAGTTAAATGCAATGTACCAATAGCATGCTATTGGTAACAAAAACATGCTAGTAAGCATGAATATGGATACCTTAGTATTTACACTTAATTATTTTATAGTTTTGAGGGTATTGTTGGTAACATTACTGTTACACGCAAACGCACCCCCCACTCGCCAGAGGGCTAACATGTATCATTTTATTTTTTATATAATGTAGTTTTAGAAAATCATAGTGTACAAAGATTTGTTTTCTTTTTTGATTGAAGAAAACTATATATATATATATATATATATATATATATATATATATATATATATATATATATATATATATATATATATATATATATATATATATATATATATATATATATATTATAAGTATCATTATTTTTGGCATTTTTTGTCAGGAATTTTACATGTAGCTATTTTGATATTATGCTTAATTTTTATTATTGTTATTTTGTTGTTTTTTTTTTCAAGTCAAAGTACTTTACTCCCTCAAAGTCAAGCATAACATAACACCAGAGGATACGAAAATACAAAGTTACAGTTAGGACGTTTACCGCAATGTTATAATATATATATATATATATATATATATATATATATATATATATATATATATTATATATATATATATATATATATATATATGTGTGTGTGTGTGTGTGTGTGTGTGTGTGTGTGTGTGTGTGTGTGCGCGCAATAATTACAGGATAAGAAGTAGGATACATTGCAAAGTTATTGAAATTCATGGCTGTGACCTAAATCACAAGTGAATGTTACTTAAGGGAGCAGAATTGCTAGTATAACAATCATAGATAGATAGATAGATAGATAGATAGATAGATAGATAGATAGATATGGTACAGTTGTTACCTTTCATACATGTACCGAAACCATAATGGTCCCAAATAGTATTAGGAGGTCAACAAGGGAGTTATAGAGGTCCAATATCTGTATCACGTGGGAGCCATTTCGGCTCCATATATGTATCTTGAAATATTGTCACTTATCCAGGATTATACAAGTTTTATCTCAGGGTCCCAGATATAAGCATTTATTTTTATGGATATCAAATTATGCCTATATGGGAGCCATATGGGTCTAATATGGACGACAAAATCCTATATGGGACTTAAGTAGGACCAAAATGGACTAAATGCCCAGATTCTGCCAATTTGGATCCCATATATACATGTATGATCTGTGGCTGCTTTGCTTTTGGACCATTTTCACTGACATCTGTCAGACAGTCCTGATTTTTAATCATTGCTATCGACAGTCAAAATACATCGGCAACTTTTCGACTCGTACAGTTTCAACTGTGTGGACAGTCATGGCGAAGAGGGTGTGTATCTGTTCATGCCTGAAATTCTAATACCTGATTGACTAGGCTAAAGCTTGGCTACAGATGGCTTAGGAAATTATTATTATGCAAACAATTATTAAAAAATACCCCTCATGTTTTTAGTTGACTTTAAACGATGCGAAACACAGCTCAGCGTAGACTGACATGCCAAATTGTTTTCTTCCCACTCTTTGTTAAAAAACCATCCTTCCCGTATTACATTGTTGGGGATTACAAACTGACATTTTACCAACAGTCAGCTGTGCTTGTAACAAGCAAATTGCATGCCAAAGGAGATAAAAAATAAATGAAAAATAAACACAGACCGTACACCTTGAAATGCCATGCCAACTTTGCGACTGTCCGTTGGACACTGTCGCAACTTCCGGTTTCGGTCCCCGTCCACTGGTCACGTGATTATATACTGTGTAATGTTGACCCCCTTTAACACCATTTTTATAAGTAAAACCGGGGTTTACAGGGGTAGACATTATTTTTCTTATTTCTGCTCAAAAACATAGATTATGGGTACTCATTAGAACCACCTCGCCCAGGCGGTTCTAACGAGTACCCACAATCCATGTTTTGAGCAGAAATAAGAAAAATATCGGACACTGAAAATTTTTTGGTGGTAAATTTTCAGTAAATTAGAAAATAGGCTTGTTTTCGTAATTTCTTTCATTTGAGCGTATTTAGAGTAGTCCATTTTTCAGAAGGGGAGTGGTGTGAAGGAAAGCAATCCGGAAGTCATAAAAGTTGTGTCCCTTTTCAAAAGGCGAACAATCAGCCAAGTATATCAAGACACGTGACCTTTAAATTATGGGTCGCAAAAACGTATCATCGGGCATCTACGGACAGTGAAGGCCCAGATCAGCCTGCGCATCCGCGCTCTCTTAACAGGGCCTTCACTATCCGCTAACAGAATCATTGGATACTTCAGAATGTATGAATGGATAAAGGTCCGCATGATACTTTGCGCATGCGCAGGATGATTTGAATATGCGCATTTTGCGCATGTATGATGGTCTTTTTTCGCTTGAAATACTTTTTCACTCTTTCACTGTATTGTACAGCATGGGCAGAAAAGATAGATACAAAACAAAACAAAAGTATTAAGTATTTAATATTTTTGTCTCTTCTGAAACCAAGGAATTCTGTCAATTTGGTTCAATCCGAAATCTGTTCATCCGAGTACAAGTGGGTCTTAATGCAGATGTAGTAATTGGAGAAGCCGCGGGTAACTAAAATAAAAAAAAAAAATATGTATATATATATTTGGACCTCCTGCTCAAGATCATTTATGTGAAAGCGCTTCAGGATTTAAAAATTAATAACGAGAATGCTCTCGTCTTTTTGTTTATTCTCCGCCACAAGTATATATATATATCTCTCTCTCTCTCTCTCTCTCTCTGTATCTATATATATATATATATATATATATATATATATATATATATATATATATATATATATACACGAGTAGCATACTGATATACAAATTATCCCTGGTCCTGGTAAACCCGGATATGCCCTGCTTTTGCAATCAGTGGAGAACTAGATACTAGATCAGTTGGCTTCTGTTTGTCATTTACTATGTGAATTGTATCAACAATCTGGATCAAGTAATCTGATTGGCTGACAATTTGATGTAGCGTGACGTCTTAATTTAATCAGCATGGCTAGGGTTAACACCTTGCCAAATGCATCTTAAAATTTATACAAGTAGTTTTTAATTCATTATTTTTAAAGAAGATTTTACTTTAAAATGAATATTATGTCATCGCATTTACCAGTTTAAATGAAAATATTTGTTTGTATAAACTTTGTCATAGATAACACTCTTTCAGAAGAATAAACCCAAGAATTAGTGATTAGTGACAGAATGTTAACCTTCATCACTCTCTGTGCTGATTCAACAAACGGCAATGTTGATGATCTTCTTTTTTTTTGGTGTTTTACCCACAAATCAGGATTTGACTTTTAATGCAAATTGTCAATAAAATGGAAAAAAAGAAACTATCAATTTGTCGTCTGTTAAATGCCTAATATGCGGTAAAACGGTAAAATATTAAAGCCAATGGTTTTATTGATAAAAAAGACAAAACGTCAAATTCACCAAAACAAAAAGCAAAAAGAAAAAAAAAAATAACAGGAACAAACAAACAAACAAAAAAAAAAAAAATAACAAGAACAAACACCACCACCACCACCAACAACAACAACACACACACACACACACACACACACACACACACACACACACACACACACACACACACACACACACACACGAAAATCAAGAAATGTCAATAAGCAGTGCTTATTAGATACCTTCCGCCCCCATACATAAACCAAAACTAACGGACGGACGGACAGATGGACTGATATACGGACGGACAATGTGAAAACAGTATACCATCCCCCACAAACACTAGCAAGGGGATGTAACAAACAAGCAAGTAAAAAAAATGTACAAACATAACAATCAAACTAACGCGGCGGCGAGAAGATCACAGGCCTTATCAGGCAGGTCCGGGGCGATTCTGAGACAATAATTTCGTACAGCATCCTGTGTTGGTTGGCTGCCAAAAGTGTTTTTTATCTTTTGAAGGATCGTCTTGAATCGTGGTACCCAGTCAAATGGTGGATGCAACTGCGCTGTAAAATATATAAACCGGAACGTAAGTAAATGCACGTATCACATGCACGGTCTGCCTCATATAGGTAGGTATTTATTTTTCGGTCGATTGTTTATCAGTCTGGGCCTTCGCTGTCCACATATGCCCGAAGACACATTTTCACATGGTGTTGCCAAAATAATTTCTAATCCCATGTTTGCTACATTATAAGAATGAATGTCATTTTTGTGGATTTTATCGATGTTTGAATACCGGTGAATCACTCACAAACTGAAATATTATATCACAGTTTTCCAGTATGAAAGTTTGTGAGTGATTCACCGGTGTTTACACATCGATTAACTCATTTATGTCGAGTAGAGGCTCTTCTATCTCGTCTTTGGACCGGTCCATTTCCAATAAAAGGGGTGTCTGATTAGTTTTTATCGTTACCATGTTTTAATGAAGTTCCTGTATTTAATGCAAACAGGGTAGAACCTGATCAGACGCCGCGTTCTGCGGCGTCTGATCCGGGTCTATACTGTTTGCCTATGTCCCTTTTATGGGACGCTGGGCTTAAATGGGTTAAATGTTCGGGCCATTGTATATATATCTGTTTGTATTTCTCTTAAAACATTTAAAACTGAAGTTTTTTTTCAGTTATAATAGTAGACTCTTCGTTTCTACGCATTGAAATGTTATATGATCTCCTACAAAATGTTTGCAGTGAAACTTTGAGTTCCACTCAACTCACTTCAACTCAATTCAGCTCAACTTAATTTTATTTGTAAATCACATAATAAGTACATGGAATGTGCCTGCTGACGACAAATTGATGATTATTTTGATTTAAACATATTTATTCTTATAAAACATATGCACTTACAATGCATATACACAAATTAGTTTATACAAAAGGAATTCAGAAGAAAGTCAAAGAATCGGTATCCCCCGAAAATGATGACACGTTTCTTATTTTATGCAGAAAACAGGTTTGACATTTCATGCACAATTTGCACAAAATGCCAAAGCCTATTTTGAGTTTTTTCTGGAAAAAAAATGAACATATTTGAAAATGTCGTCTGGTGAACGTTTTTATACAGCATGCTACGCGTTAACGACTGACAAAGAAGGAGAAACTTTGACGTCACGAAAACACGCCTATATAATTTTAATCCCCTTAAACCTCACTTTTATTTATTAAAACTGTGGTTTACAGGGGTATACATTATTTTCCTTATTTCTGCTCAAAAACATAGGTTGTGGGTACTCGTAAGAACCGCCTCGCTAACGAGTACCCACAATCGATGTTTTGGGCAGAAATATGAAAATATCAGGTTTTTTTATGTAAACAAATTCAGTTTTTGAAGGTGAAATTTTCAGTATATTTGAATTGGCGTGTTTTCGTTATGGTTGGAGTTTTACGGCTCAGTCAACATTGTTAAGGTGATGTCGAGCCGGTGAAAAGAAGGGACGAATTACTTACCGATTGCTGGCACGAGGTCGGTCTGTCTTTTGCCGTTGATGGTAGCCCCAGGGGTGCCAGGGTCAGGTATAATGCGGAACTTCTGTAGCAAAAGCTGGAAACTGACGTATGTAGAAATCAAATTAATAAAATGACGAAATATAATGATCCTTTTTTAACATGTTTTGCACACATACACAACGCACTAAACATCTGTATAGCGGGGAACAGGGTACAAATTAGGATGATAAGTGGAACCAACAAAAAGTATACGGATTTCAGTTTTACATAATATATATATTATTTAATTACAAACCAAATTTTAGCGCGTTAGTGTTGAAAAATCAGATTTGGTGGTAAATTTCTTCTTATCCTGTGTTTATTTTCCACCAAAATGAGGGTACATGTGTTCAAGGGCAGAAAAATGCCAAAACATACTGATAGACCCCTTTCTTATTTTGTGACGTATTTTGTTAGTCTAAGGCCAAATTTGGAAGTCAGTGAATATTGTGCTGAGGGTCAGAATTTAGCCAAATGCTTTAACGAAAGCCAGTGGAAAGAAATTAGGTTCCTGATCCCCTATAACGATTTGTACCAAACGCATTTTTCTCTAAATGGGTTTAAAAGGGGTGCATTTCTTATCACATTCGATTCTGTATATTAAAGGGGACTTAATACACCTAGAGTCGAAGTTATACAACTTTTTTCATGATCACATTACGAAAACATGTCTATTCAGATATACTGAAAAATTTTACCACCAAAAAATAAAAAAAAATCAGATAAAAACTCTGATATTTTTCTTATTTCTGCTCAAAACATAGATTTTGGGTACTCGTTAGAACCGCCTCGCCGAGGCGGTTCTAACGAGTACCCACAATCTATGTTTTTGAGCAGAAATAAGAAAAAATAATGTATCCCCCATGTAAACCCCAGTTTTACTATATAAAAGTGGGGTTTAAGGGGGTCAAAATAGGCGTGTTTTCGTGATGAGTTAGTTTGACACTTCTGTGTCTAAAACAATGTATACCCCTGTAAACCCCAGTTTTACTATATAAATGAGGGGTTTAAGGGGGTCAACATTATATAGGCATGTTTTCGTGATGAACTCAGCTGAACATGAAATTTTCTCCGCTAATAGATACGAAAACGATAATTGGCATTTTCATATTTATTAGCAAAGAAATATTCATGCTCAGCTATGTATTGCAAGAAAGAATTTGCAATTGTTAGTAATTTAAGATTTATTAGCAGGATGAATTTCATGCACAGCTGAGTTGAGCATGAAATAAGTTTTATAACCTCGGGGCCTGATAGATTTAGTGCCATTGTTTTCAGAAGGGATTTATGTACAGGAAGGGAAATATGAAGTCACAAGAGTTGTCTCACTTGTGAAAAATAGTGGAAACTGTATCACGCGTATCCGCGCCCTTTAAGCTTTAAAAGCACATTACGAAAACTCGCCTATTCAAATATATAGAAAATTTCACCTCCAAAAACTGCAAATTGTCAGATTAAAAACTCTGATATTTTTCATATTTCTGCTCAAAACATAGATTGTGGGTACTCATTAGAACCGCCTCGACGAGGCGGTTCTAACGAGTACCCACAATCTATGTTTTTAAGCAGAAATAAGAAAAATAATGTATACCCCTGTAAACCCCAGTTTTACTATATAAAAGTGGGGTTTAAGGGGGTCAAAATAGGCGTGTTTTCGTGATGAGTTGGTTTTACACTTCTGTGTCTAAACTACTGTCCTTTCGACATCACTTGGAAAGAAGTTTTTGCTCAGCTTTTTCTTTTTATTTTAAATGATAATACAACTGGCTCTCGTTATCTCAAACACTAATATGTCAAATTAAATTTTGGATACTGTTGGTTTAGATTTGCTTTTTTTTTTTACGTTTCATCTCCTCTTATCTCAAACTACTGTTCTCTCAAAGCGAAAATTCTGGTCCTTTGACGTTTGCGATAACGAGCGACCTCTCCATTTTGTTATGATTGATCATATGTTATCAGAAACCAATTGTCTTTTCTGTTCCTGTGTTTTGTTACTACATATTTACCCTTAAATTTTAATTTCAGACACAAAAGTTGTCTCACTAATGTAATCTACAGTAAAGCAATGTTTTGGAATCTTTATCTCAGAAAAATATTTTTTTTTTTTCATTCCTTTCTTGATTTTAAATGACTGATGGTTCATAACAATATTGTGAAAATTTCACATCACGAAAACATACCTATGTAATTTTGATCCCCTTAAACCCCACTTTTATATAGTAAAACTGGGGTTTACAGGGGTATACATTATTTTTCTTATTTCTGCTCAAAAACATAGATTGTGGTACTCGTTAGAACCGCCTCGGCGAGGCGGTTCTAACGAGTACCAACAATCTATGTTTTGAGCAGAAATAAGAAAAAATATTGTATACACCTCTAAACCCCAGTTTTACTATATAAAAGTAGGGTTTGGTTTAAACATATTTTATTATCCAAATATTACATAACACTATACATTGTAGCACACAAGAAATAGGATCAGAACGAAAGTATGACTACTTATTTAGTTCTTCTCCTTAACAAATACAGTTGTACAAATAGTGACGGAAAAAATGTTAAACAATATGGATCTCAATTTGTGGATGTGAATTAAAGATACAGAGTTAAAAGAAGAAAAAAACCCCAAAAAAGTGGGGTTTGAGGGAGTCAAAATTATATAGACATGTTTTCGTAATGAAGCTCGGACCTAATAATAGTGTATATTGGGTCCAAGCACTAAGGGGTGACAACTCAGACAGCAGTATCCTTATTTGACCTCCACCTACATTTCACGGTTCACAGACTTTGTAAAGTGTCAACCTCTCTTCCTCGCAGGCGCGACATAGCCTTCGGCGAAATTCTTGTTACTATGGGGAAAATGGAATATATTTGATTTCTTTCAAAACCAATGAATAGAATGAAACCTTTTGTGCATAGTAGTTACGACGAAATGTTTCACATTAACTCATGACAAAAGTTTGCAATTTTACTTCTTCTGTGTAAAGCGCCATGCAAAGCTCGACTTCTTGAAAAATGCGAAAGCATAGTAGTCTGAAGTTTATGGGGAATGGCAACTCTGTCCAAATAAGATTGCCTCCCTTATGAAAAGGGGCATACTCTAAAAGAAAAAAAACAACAACTTTTCTTCCCCTTTGGGAGCAAATTGTTTCTTTTTAGACTAGAGCCAGATTCAGAAGGGAATCGTTGTTGTACTTGTTGTTAGATTTTCATGTTTAGGCAGGGACCAGATTTTCACTTCGAGAAGTTATAAAGCGGTTATTCGAGATAAGCGAGTTCGAGATAACGAGAGTCAACTGTAATGTATACCTCTGTAAACTCGTTTTACTATACAGAATTGGGTTTAAGGGGGTCAAAATTATATAGGCATGTTTTCGTGATGCAATTACCGTACAATAACTCTAATAAACGGGCGAATGCTGTACATTCTTACCGTAGTTCTACTAAAATTCAGGCGAACCTAGCTGTATGACTACCTTATGATGTTATTAATTGGCCAACAGTGAAGACTGATCAAATTGCTCCCTCAGGAAGTTGACGTTTGACCTGGGTCAGCACTGTCAAGCTTTTTGTTCAGATATACCAGCGGATACAAAAAGTTGAGATAACGTCGGATCAACGTTGATTCAACGTCAAATCATTATTGAAACGACAATGTATCAACGTTAAACATCTGCTGGGATTTAGGTAAACATGGTATTTAGGCGTCGTGACTCCTGAAATATTATGACTCTCCTAGGCAGGTCATATCAAATAATGCCAGTTCAAATATTTCAGGAGAATCGACAAACTTTCGCATAACGAAAACATGCCTATTCAAATATATGGAAAATTTCACCTCCAAAAACCGAAAATTTTCAGATAGAAAACTCTAATATTTTTTTTCATATTTCTGCTCAAAACATAGATTGTGGGTACTTGTTAGAACCGCCTCGACTAGGCGGTTCTAACGAGTACCCACAATCTATGTTTTGAGCAGAAATAAGAAAATTAATGTATACCCCTGTAAACCCCAGTTTTACTATATAAAAGAGGGGTTTAAGGGAGTCAAAATTATATAGGTGTGTTTCGTGATGGGGAGTGGTAAATCTGTCATCATTGTTTTTGTCTCCCTTTTGAAAAGAGGTCTATTATGAAAACAGATCATTTACTCCCTACGGGAACAAATTCGTTTCCTTTAATGTTGACCCTTTGTCATAAGAGGCAAAATTCGTTCCTTTTAAAGTTGATCTCTTGTCACAAGAGACATAATATGCCATCACGAAAACATCCTATATAATTTTGACCCCCTTAAACCCCACTTCTATAGAGTAAAACTGGGGTTTACAGGGGTAAACATTATTTTTCTTATTTCTGCTTAAAACATAGATTGTGGATACTCGTTAGAACCGCCTCGCCGAGGCGGTTCTAACGAGTACTCACAATCTATGTTTTTAACAGGAATATGAAAAATATCAGATTTTTTTTTTATCTGAAATCTTTCCTTTTTTGGTTGTAAAATTTTCAATATATTAGAATAGGCGTGTTTTCGTAATGAGAAAAACAGACAGATTTTTTTCTCTTGTAAACAGGTTTTGACATTCGGAGACAGTTTGTTTGACATTTTAAAACCTAATTTCTGGAGAAAAAAGGGGAAAAATCGTCAGTATGTCGTCTGCTGAGTAGGCTCAGAGAATGTAAAGGTTAATATAAATTGGTATGTCGTCTACTTATGAGACTTACGAGTGGCCGAGAAGTTCGCAGCCGTGCCCCAGTAATCCACTATCCAAGTGTTTATGGCATTCACTCTCAAATACTTGTTCCGTTGGATCAGAGCCTAACACGTCGACCAGCATTTGAAGATCCGCTTTCAACTGCGTTATGTTAATCCCTTGTGAAAAAGAAAAATAACATATGGGCCGTCCAGCGTTAAAGTGCCTTCGAACATGCGCAAGATGCGGCAGTCAGATCATCCTGCGCATGCGCTAAGCGTCATCCGGGCCTTTGCTCTCCTTTCATATACCATCTGTAGTATCCAAGATACTGTTAGCGGACAGTGAAGGCCCTGATCAGAATGCACCGATACGCAGGCTTATCTGGGCCTTTTCTGTCCGCATATGCCCGAAGACATGTTCTTGCATGGTACGACCCGCATATATATATATATATATATATATATATATATATATATATATATATATATATATATATATATATATATATATATATATATATATATATATATATATTTGTGTGTGTGTGTGCGTGTGTGTGCGTGTGTGTGTGTGTGTGTGTGTCGATTCTCAGTACGCGAAGACGCCAAAAATCAATATGTGTATCTTTGGTTTTCGAGTGGTCACATTCTAAAACAATGGATTC
The DNA here is from genome assembly GCA_964016985.1 of Anodontia alba. Lineage (NCBI taxonomy): Eukaryota > Metazoa > Mollusca > Bivalvia > Lucinida > Lucinidae > Anodontia > Anodontia alba. Next base: position 8,154 of record CAXHKG010000007.1, on the reverse strand, counting down.
GTTCCGACATTCTAAAACAATGGATTCGTTCCAGTTTAAAGGCGGAAGAGTTCATTGGTCATTTGTTTAACATGCGCCAAGCTCCTCCCACTCTCCCCCACCCCCCTCACACACACCTCCAACCAACACCAAAAAAATGAAAAATTTCGGATAAGAAATTCTGATATTCTTCATATTTCTGCATTTCTGCTCAAAACATACATTGTGGGTACTCGTTAGAACCGCCTCGGCGAGGCGGTTCTAACGCGTGCCGACAATCTATGTTTTGAGCAGAAATAAGAAAAACTAGAAAAAGTGTCCCCGCCAAAATGCCATTCAGAAAAGAAGGTTACTTATGTAATTCATAAACCAAATAAGCAAGAGTTGTCTTCCATGTTCATTACATATCGCCTAAATGTCATGCATGCATCTGTAAATTTTCATAAATATATTCCATATGGTTTAGGAGATATGACCCACACACGGTTTACTATATGGAACTAAGTCAAGGGCAGATAATTCAAAAACCTTACAAGCAAGAGTTGTCTTCCTTTTTCACGACAAATCGTCTGAATGTCATGCATGCACCTCTAAAGTTTCATAAATATATTCCATACGCTTAAAGAGTTATGGCCCGGACACGGTTTACTATATGGAACTAAGTCAAGGGCAAATAATTCAAAAACCATACAAGCAAGAGATGTCTTCCTTTTTCACGACACATCGTCTCAATGTCATGCATGTACCTGTAAAGTTTCATTAATATATTCCATACGGTTAAGGAGTTATGGCCCAGACACGGTTTACTATATGGAACTAAGTCAAGGGCAGATAATTTAAAAAACAAACAAGCAAGAGGTGTCTTCCTTTTCAACGACACATCGTCTCAATGTCATACATGCACTTGTAAAGTTTCATAAATATATTCCATATGGTTTAGGAGTTATGGCCCGGACACGGTTTACTATATGGAACTAAGTCAAGGGCAGATAATTAAAAAACAAACAAGCAAGAGTTGTCTTCCTTTTTCACGACACATTGTCACAATGTCATGCATGCACCTGTAAAATTTCATAAATATATTCCATACGGTTTAGGAGTTATGGCCCGGACACGAAATGGGACGGACGTACGTATACGGGACGGACGGACAGGGGTAACACTTATTGCCTTCCGCTATTCTTCGAATAGGCGGGGACATAATAATGTATACCCCTGTAAACCACAGTTTAACTACATAAAAGTGGGGTTTAAGGGTCAAAATTATACAGGCACGTTTTCGTGATGCCTGAGAGAAGTGAACACGCACACAAAACTGCAAAAAAGTGTCAAGTTCGTTTTCTTGGTCAGACTAACTGGGCTCGGCCAACTAGGCCTCACTGATGACCCTCATATAGATTATCAAAAATTCCAGAATGGGCTCAACGATCACGAAGACAAGAAAATATAAACTATACAATATATTGCAGTTACGGCCACTACGCGGCACTAACACCAGGGCCCAGTTGTTCGAAACTAACGATGTCGTTAGTTAAAGTATCGTTAAAACTTTGATCATTAAATATGGCATATACGCTAATATTTTTGCTGAATAAATGTGAGTAGCTTTTGCATTTGCAAAAGCTACTCACATTTTTTCAGCAAAAATACCTGTGAATTAGATATCGTACTTACTAGAGCAGTTAACAATTTGACCACTAATGAGCTCGTTAAGCTAACGATGCTTTGAACAACTAGGCCCACATGTATTGAAGATAAATAGACTTATACTGGATTTATGAAAATATGCTTCTGACGAAAGTGTTCCAGGAGAAGCACTGCTGACTTGTAAAAAAAAAACTCCGCTTTGTTAATGCGTTCAAATGTGCATGTTTTGCACTGGGTCCATGCTTCTGTTGGCATTCGTCATTAAGTACAGACTACAGGCCAAATATTCGCATTACGGAAACATGCCTGTTCAAATATACTGAAAATTTTACCACCATAAAATGAAAATTTTCAGATAAAAAATTCTAATATTTGTCATATTTCTGCTCAAAACCGCCTCGATGAGGCGGTTCTAACGACTATCCACAATCTATGTTTTTGAGCAGAATTAAGAAAAATAATGTATACCCCTGTAAACTCTTGTTTTACTATAGAAAAGTGGGGTTTAAAGGGGTCAAAGTTATATAGGCATGTTTTCTTGATGGGAATCACTTTGCCCTTCTAAACGCAGCCCAGGTTTCAGAAAATTCCAGTTTGCCTGTATAGAATGTACCCATCACAAATCGCACATTGACATATTATGGCGATAGTTTGTCGTCTGCTGACGCATGCTTAAAGGTATATATGGATTTAAATATATTCCGTTAAACGTTTTCGTAGAGAAGACATTAGAGCCGGACACAGCATTTCCTACAAGATTGCCTGTGCGCCCCAGCAACGACTCAGATCAGCCTGCGCATCCGAACACTCTAATCAGAGTCTTAGCTGTCCGCCTGATTACGCTATTAATCCTCTGTTACCCAGAGTGCCGTGCGTGGATGCGCAGGCTGACCTGAGTCTTCGCTTGACGTCATTACGAAAACACGCCTACTCATATATATAAAATATTTCACCACCAAAGAAATGAAAGTTTTCTGATAAAAATTCTGATATTATTCATATATCTGCTTAAAACATAGATTGTGGGTACTCGTTAGAACCGCCTCGCCAGGAGTACCCAAAACCTATGTTTTGAGCAGAAATAAGAAAAATAATGTATGCCTCTGTAAAAACCCAGTTTTACGATATAAAAGTGGGGTTTAAGGGGGTCAAAATTATATAGGTATATTTTCGTGATGTACATGCAGTCTTATAGGAAATGCTGTGTCCCGGCTCCTTTGTCTGTTAATATTTATGTTTTGCCTGCTTTGATACCAGCATTTGATCAAAATGTATAATTCAGGCAACTCTGCATTTAGATATTTGCAAAAATATATATGTTAGCTGGTTTACATATTTTAATATGTAAAGTAGAAAATCATCTCGGGTACAATTTACGCTTACACCTGCCGTGACCCCCTACAAGACCTGTGTCAGTGTAGGCTGGTTACATGACACATAACACACCATTACATTCTTTTGCGCATTGCACTAGAGCCACGGTTGACTGGCTATGGAAACATTGCCAGATAACTGGAGATGTGAATGGCTATACAGAACATTCCAAATGGTGCGATTTCTGTTTGTCACTGTGAGCCTTGCAATCAAGTAAATGAAATGTAGACGTTTCGGTTTGTTTAGGCCGGCGGCTGAGAAAAAGGCCCTTGTACATATGCGAACAGTTAACATCCAGACCAATCTTCGCATCTGCGCAGTCTAGTCAGGATCTTTGCTGTTCGCCTACACAGGGATCTTATTCATTACGAAAACATGCCTATTCAAATATACTGAAATTTTTACCACCAAAAAATGAAAATTTTCAGATAAAAAAACTGATATTTTTCATAATTCTGCTCAAAACATAGATTGTGGATACTCGTTAAAACCGCCTCGGCGAGGCGGTTCTAACGAGTCCCCACAATCTATGTTTTTGAGCAGAAATAAGAAAAATAATGTATACCCCTGTAAACCCCAGTTTTACTATATAAAAGCGTGGTTTAAGGGTTTTCGTGATGTTGAAAGACTAATAGCAAAGATCTTGATCCGACACGTGGCTGTGCAAACTGGTCTAGGGCTTCGCCATTAGTATAATATGCCTTAAAGCCTTTTTTGTCACCCGGTAACCTGTAGAAGGAAAATCAGTGGTAGACAGTAGCCTACAGGCTTACTTACCGAGTAAATTCAGAAGATTGAGGTCGTTAAAAAAAGTTCTCTTCGTATGGACAGGTACTTGGTCTTGCGTCAAGTGCAGTTTGTTAATCAGGGTTTGAAAACTGTTAATAACAAAGAATGTGTTATTGTCTACGGCTTAGAGTTTGGCATTACTCCAAAAGTACTTTATGAAAGGGTATGGACTGGTCCAATGCTATTTTACCATGAACCGCTTAACATTATAAATAAAGTATTAGTTTTCACAAAAAGCTTGGTTTACGCATAGCACACAATGTGTAGACCAAGCCATTTTTGTGAAAGCTAATACTTGGTGAAACAACAACGTTGCATACAGATAGAGTTGTGTGGTCATATACAGGAATAACCGGTAATTTCCCATTTTGTCTTCTCCTATTTCGTCTACTCAATTTCCGAGAATAGCTGCCATTTTGTCAAGTTTTTAGTTTTCTCTATGATGACCAAAATTTGGACCAAAACTGCTCAGATATACTTTATATGATTAATAATGATTGTAATATGATCATAAAATACCGATTAATGATAAGGATAAAAAATATTGGTAATCATTGATCAGAAACCAAGCTGTTATAAATGTTTGGTATTATATGGATTTATGAACTCAAATAAAATTTTGCATTAAATATCACATTACGAAATCATGCCTATTCAAATATATTGAAAATTTTACCACCAATAAAAAAAGAAAAAAAATAAAATAAAAAATTGTGATATTCTTCATATTACTGCTCAAAACAGATTGTGGATACTCGTTAGAACCGCCTCGCCGAGGCGGTTCTAACGCATACCCACAATCTATGTTTTTGAGCAGTAATAAGAAAAATAATGTATACCCCTGTAAACCCCAGTTATACTATATAAAAGTGAGGTTTAAGGAGGTCAAAATTTTATAGGTATGAATGATTCTGGTTTATGCACTTTTAGCGTTTTTTTTTCAAATGACGTCAGTTTGGCGACTTTATGTCATCTACACTCACTCGTCGCACGGCGTGACAGCGTTCTAAAGGAAATATTTCTTAGCTCTGGGAGGAAATATTTCCTCAAAGGAACTAAAAATTATATTTCCTGCAGAAAGTACTAAAACTAGCGGCTTCAGACATGTAATATGGGTCTCGTTATGCGAAAACATTTCTTCGGGCATATGCGGGCGATTGCCCAGATCAGCCTGCGCATCCGCACAATCTTATCAGAGCCTTCGTTGTCCACTTATAGAAACACTGGATACCATAGAATATATCAATGGAGAAATTTTGCGCATTAGTGTGATGAATCTGTGCGAAGACACATTTTTGCATGGCGCTGCCCATATAATAGTAAATATACTCACGTAAAAAAAAAAAAAAAAATGAAAAGAAATCATAACTATAAAGGCTGTCCACTAGCCTTTATAGTCATTATATTATTTTGGTCTTATTTCAGTGGATTATTAAGCAGATTATAAGAACAAAAAAAAAAAAAAAGCCCAGTTAGTCACTGGAGACTGGAGCCAGTCTAATACTCACGTTGCACAGATCAATGGACATGCAGACCCGAGTAAATCGGGAGCATGTAAATTCTGGAACACACCAGGACACGTTTGCTCACACAGCTGTTCCGTCGCGTCGGCGCCAATGATATCTAACAGTTGCTGCAGTTCAGCTTTCATGGCATTGACATCCAGTACTGAAACAATCGCATTTGTTCGGTACGACTAAAAATACTGGCAATATTGATCAAATTCACGGAGAACAATAGATTGAAATGCAGCAGAGATAGCCATGTACGTGTAATGTCTGTCCGAAAATGGGTCATCGGCTATTTTTAGCATATAACCACATCGGTTTGTGATGTAGCATATTTCGAATATCGTACAAACGCTGCATAGATTAAGAAAACCACAAGCGAGCACTCTTATGCCTTAGATGTACAATGTAATAGCAAACAAATAAAAAAAAAAATAAAAAATAAAACAAAGCATGAAGAAGGTGAAAATTGTTAGGTTTGCAGTTAAAAGAGTGGACTACTTTATTGCTTATCAGCAGAAAGTGGTGCTACTGTGGTACCAACAACAAAAACAGTAGCACTCCGACCGAAAAGCCTCGGTTCAAGACAGGTACAGTGTATACCAAAAGGCGATAAACATTTTCCGGTTTCACACGAGATTGTCCGTAATCTCTCGGTACAGGTCGGATAACTCAGTGAAGGTGTTAGGTACGATAACTTCTGAGGTTACCTAGACAAAATGTCAATACGAGTTTGTTTTCTTGAATTATCCAGGAATAAGCTATGACACCCATTTCTTTGCATTTACTGTGCATCTGCAGTCTGATCAGGATCTACGGTGTTCACTAGTAGAATGTTTAGAATTCATGCATTAATCTAGTTAGAATATTTCAGTGAACTAAATACACTTGGTAAATTTTCCGCCAGTTAGAAGGTAGACAACTTTGTAACTTCCTGTTTGCTTTCCTGCACACCAAGTCCCTTTGTTGATTTTCAACAAAGAATGCAAAAATAAGGAGCAATATAAGGCCCTTTGCCTGCAAGGCCTGTAACTCTTAAACCATAAGACTAAGAAACTCAATTTTGTGTTCCCTAGTAAGTGGTTTTCAACAAAGAATGCAAACATAAGGAGAAATATAAGGCCCTTTGCCTGCAAGGCCTATAACTCTTAAACCATAAGACTAAGAAACTCAATTTTGTGTTCCCTAGTAAGTGATTTTCAACAAAGAATGCGAAATTAATGAAAAAAATAAGACGTGCATCCAGAGTATAAGTAAGGGAGATAACTCCAGACGGCCAGATGGCCGGACAGACGGACGCTCAGGCACCATAGCCTGCAAAGCCTGGAACTCTAAAACCGTATTTCTGAGAAACTCAATTTTGTGTTCTCTGGAAGCGATTTTAGATTTTAATGCAGCAGCGCCAGTTGCGCGTGGAGTTACGCAGTTGTAATAACATGTACGGGGACTGACTAATATAGAATAAACATATCTTATTGTTTTTTCTTCAAATAATAGTACAAACAATGGGGTCCCGGAACAAATGCTAAGGAAATTTAACATCTTGTGTATTTCAAAGTAGACGTAGGTTGCAGTGCGTCATATTTGATATGTTAAATAAGTATTTCATAGTCCAGATAGCTGGAAATACCTTCATTTTGCATAACCAGCGGCTACCCCTTACGAGATTACCAGGTGTGGAATTGCAAACGAAGAATCAACTTGAAATATCATGTCGAAATTTCGAGATAATAAGTCGAAATTTCAAGATATTAAGTCGAAATTTCGAGTTATTAAGTCGAAATTTCGAGATCTTATGTCGAAATTTCGAGATAATAAGTCGAAATTTCAAGATATTAAGTCGAAATTTCGAGTTAATAAGTCGAAATTTCGCGTTATTAAGTCGAAATTTCGACTTATTATGTCGAAATTTCGAGATAGTAAGTCGAAATTTCAAGATAACTATCAATAGAAATAAAAGTGTATGTGGCCCTAATGCTCCTTCGTACATATTCGTTTCACATAGATGTGTTGCTCCATTTATGCCGGGTGGACCCTTCAACCTGGACTTTTTGGACCGGTCCATTTTCAATACAAGGGGTGTCTTGTTAATATTTATTAGTACTGTCTTTTGTAGATATTCCTGTATTCAATGCAAACATTGTAGACCCTGATCAGACGCCGCGGCGTCTGATCTGGGTCTACACTATTTGCTTATGTCCCTTGTATGGGACGATAGCCAGAAGTGGGTTAATGCAACAAGGGTAGTGGGTATGAAAGGGAATCCTACTCACAGTCATCCAGTAGCATTCTTCTGTCTGGCATCGCCAGTGCCATGGGCAGGCAAACAAGTACAAATGCAAGTAGTTTCATTTTGATCTGAAATATACAAGACATGGAATCAGACTACAGTTAGCTCCCTTGATTCGTTGTCCGGACTAAGGCAATCTATTCGCACAAATAGTCCCTTCGTTAACTGCATAGTTTGGTGACTGTATGACTAAGGAGACTGCTTATCAGAGTATCACAAGATGAGCTACGTATGAAGGCCTCGGAAATTGTTTTATTTGTTCCAGTGTCAATAGCTGAACCTAAGCAGACATCCTAAAGTGCCTCTACAAGGGCCATAACTGGAATTAACTGACAGGTGCATGGTTTGACAGCTGACAGCAGAAGAAGGAGCTGATCAACTCCTTGTTAGAAGAGGATAAATTGGAAGGTGAAACATATCAACATAAGAAGCACAAATAAGTGTGTAATGTTTAATATGCTTTGAGCCGAGTTGTTCCAAGACATGCTTGTATGGAAAGATATAGAAAATCAATTGTGTTCCGGAGATATACACCATATCAATCTACCTATAATGTACGTGAATAGG
>CAXHKG010000006.1:10000-15000 GCA_964016985.1 Anodontia alba | reverse complement strand
GAAGTAACTACACCAAAAAAACGACCGCAAAAATAAACCGTCCAAAATTGGGTCGAAAAGACCAGGAGTGCCCGGTCTCAACATCGCTCAAGAAGCGCGGGGTAGCCCCGGGAGTGTCCCCCACCCTCCCGGCGTGTCCGGTCTCTGCAACGCTCTAGCAGCGGGAAAGCCTCAGGTGTGCCCTTCTTCCCCCGACCCTGGCTTGTTCGGTCTGAATATCGCTGAAAGAGCTAGGAAGCCCCAGGAGTAATTCATTCTTTTTGAAAAACATGGGGGTCCCATTACGCGTACTCTTTAAGAGTGGTTTCGACCGCTGAAAAGACGGATGCGTCTTAACGGCACGCGTAATATTCAGGGCTAGGGTTAGGGTATCAGTGCTGTGTAACTGGCCAGTTAGTCTCATTATAACATATGAGTAGGTTAGGGATCTGTAAGTGTTAGAATTCGGTTAAGGGTTAGGTAAGGATAGGCTGGGTCAGGGTTAGGGTTAGAGTTAGGGATATCTATTAGAAATTTGGCATCGAAAAGTTCGAAAATCGGCATCGAGGGTCGAAATCTGGCATTGACTCCTCCGGCTGAGGGTTGTGATTATTTCTGGGGTTGCGGTTGATTCTAATGTTTCGTACTTAGGGTTAGGGTTAGTGATGGGCTAGGGTTAGGGTTAGGGGTTAGGGCTAGGGTAGAAGGGGCTGGACAGGGTTAGTGCTAGGGGCTAGGGTTAGGTGCCGCAGGTAAGGGTTGCGGTTAGTTTTGAAGTTTGCGGTTAATTCTAAGGTATGGTACCTAGAGTTAGGGTCAGGGTTAGCAATAGCTTAGGGTTAGGGTTAGTGGGTTGGGGCTAGGGTAGTAGGGTTTTGACAGGGTTAGTGTTAAGGGCTAGGGTTAGAGGCTGCGGCTAAGGGTTGCTGTTATTTGTGGGGTTGCGGTTAATTCTAATGTTTCCTACCCAGGGTTTAGGGTTAGGGTTAGTGATGGGGTAGGGGTAGGGTTAGCGGTTAGGGTTACGGTAAAAGGGGCTGGACAGGGTTTAGTGTTAGGGGCTGGGGCTAGGGTTAGATGCCGCAGGTAAGGGTTGCGGTTAGTTTTGAAGTTTGCGGTTAAAGGGTTGTGATTATTTCTGGGGTTGCGGTTAATTCTAATGTTTTAGTACCTAGGGTTAGGGTTAGTGATGGGGTAGGGTTATGGGTTAGGGCTAGGGTAGTAGGGGCTGGACAGGGTTAGTGTTAGGGGCTAGGGTTAGGTGCCGCAGTTAAGGGTTGCAGTTAAGTTTTGAAGTTTGCGGTTAATTCTAAGGTCTGGTAGCTAGAGTTAGGGTTAGGGTTAGCAATAGCTTAGGGTTGCGGTTAGTGGGTTAGGGCTAGGTTAGTAGGGCTTTGACAGGGTTAGTGTCATGGGCTTGGGCTAGGGTTAGAGGCTGTGGCAAAGGGTTGCTGTTATTTGTGGGGTTGCGGTCAATTCTAATGTTTCCTACCTAGGGTTAGGGTTAGGGTTAATGATGGGGTAGGGGTAGGGTTAGCGGTTAGGGTTAGGGTAGAAGGGGCCAGACAGGGTTTAGTGTTAGTGGCTGGGGCTAGGGTAAGATGCCGCAGGTAGGGGTTGCGGTTAGTTCTGAAGTTTGCGGTTAATTCTAAGGTTAGGTAGCTAGGGTTAGGGTTAGCAATAGCTTAGGGTTAGGGTTGGTGGGTTAGGGCTAGGGCAGTAGGGCCTTGACAGGGTTAGTGTGATGGTCTGGGGCTAGGGTTAGAGTCTGCGGTTAAAGGGTTGTGGTTATTTCTGGGGTTGCGGTTAATTCTAATGTTTTAGTACCTAGGGTTAGGGTTAGTGATGGGGTAGGGTTAGGGTTAGGGGTTAGGGCTTGGGTAGAAGGGGCTGGACAGGGTTAGTGTTAGGGGCTAGGGTTAGGTGCCACAGGAAAGGGTTGCGGTTAGTTTTGAAGTTTGCGGTTAATTCTAAGGTATGGTGGCTAGGGTTAGGGTTAGGGTTAGCAATAGCTTAGGGTTAGGGTTAGTGGGTTAGGGCTAGGGCTGTATGGCCTTGACAGGGTTTGGGTGATGGGCTGGGGCTAGGGTTAGAGGCTGCGGCTAAGGGTTGTGATTATTTCTGGGGTTGCGGTTAATTCTTAGGTTTTGGTACCTAGGGTTAGGGTTGGTTGATGGGGTAGGTTTAGGGTTAGTGTGTAGGTTCTTGACAGGGTTAGTGTGATGGACTGGGGCTAGGGTAAGAGGCTGCGGCTTAGGGTTGTGATTATTTCTCGGGTTGCCGTTAATCCTAATGTTTCGTACCTAGGGTTAGGGTTAGTGATGGGGTAGGGTTAGGGGTTAGGGCTTGGGTAGAAGGGGCTGGACAGGGTTAGTGTTAGGGGCTAGGGTTAGGTGCCACAGGAAAGGGTTGCGGTTAGTTTTGAAGTTTGCGGTTAATTCTAAGGTATGGTGGCTAGGGTTAGGGTTAGGGTTAGCAATAGCTTAGGGTTAGGGTTAGTGGGTTAGGGCTAGGGCTGTATGGCCTTGACAGGGTTTGAGTGATGGGCTGGGGCTAGGGTTAGAGGCTGCGGCTAAGGGTTGTGATTATTTCTGGGGTTGCGGTTAATTCTTAGGTTTTGGTACCTAGGGTTAGGGTTAGTGATGGGGTAGGTTTAGGGTTAGGGTTTAGGGTCAGGGTTAGGTTCGGGTTAGGGTTTAGGGTTAGGGTTATTGTTAGGGTCTGGGGTTAGGGTTAGGGTTAGGGTTTATGGTTAGGGTTAGGCTAGGGTTATGGTTAGGCTAGGGTTAGGGTTTAGGGTTAGGTTAGGTTAGGTTAGGGTCTAGGGTTAGGGTTTAGGGATAGGGTTATACTAGGGTAAGGGTTTAGGGTTAGGGTTTAGGGTTAGGCTAGGGTTAGGTTAGGTTAGGGTTAGGGTTAGGGTCTAGGATTAGGGTTTAGGGTCAGGGTTAGGTTAGGATTAGGGTTTAGGGTTAGGGTTATTGTTAGGGTTTAGGGTTAGGGTTAGTTTAGGGTTAGGATTAGGCTAGGGTTAGGGTTTAGGTTTAGGGTTAGGTTAGGTTAGGTTAGGTTATGGTAGGGTTAGGGTTTAGCATCAGGGTTAGGTTAGAATTAGGGTTTAGGGTTAGGTTAGGGTTAGGGTTATTGTTAGGGTTTAGGGTTAAGGTTAGGTTAGGGTTTAGGGTTAGGGTTAGGCTGGGTTTAGAGTTAGGGTTAAGGGTTAGTTTAGGGTTAGGGTTTAGGGTTAGGTTAGGCTAGGTTAGGGTTTAGGGTTAGGGTTTAGGGTTAGGGTTTAGGGTTAGGTTAGGTTAGGGTTTAGGGTTAGGGTTTAGGGTCAGGGTTAGGCTAGGGTTAGGGTTAGGTTAGGTTAGGTTAGGTTAGGGTTAGGGTCTAGGATTAGGGTTTAGGGTCAGGGTTTAGGGTTGGATTAGGGTTAGGGTTATTGTTAGGGTTTAGGGTTAGTTTAGGGTTAGGGTTTAGGGTTAGGTTAGGTTAGGTTAGGGTTAGGGTTTAGGGTTAGGGTTTAGGGTCAGGGTTAGGTTAGGATTAGGGTTAGGGTTATTGTCAGGGCTAGGTTAGGGTTTAGGGTTAGGCTAGGGTTTAGGGTTAGGGTTAGGCTAGGGTTAGGGTTTAGGGTTAGGTTAGGGTTTAGGGTTAGGGTTTAGGGTCAGGGTTAGGTTAGGGTTTAGGGTTAGGGTTAGAGGCTGCGGCTTAGGGTTGTGATTATTTCTGGGGTTGCGGTTAATCCTAATGTTTTGTACCTAGGGTTAGGGTTAGTGATGGGGTAGGGTTTAGGGTTAGTGGTTAGGGTTAGGCTAGAAGGGGGCTGGACAGGGTTTAGTGTTAGGGTCTGGGGCTAGGGTTAGATGCCGGCAGGTAAGGGTTGCGGTTAGTTCTGAAGTTTGCGGTTACCTCCGAGGTTAGGTACCTAGGGTTAGGGTTAGGGTTAGCTTAGGGTTAGGGTTAGTGGGTTAGGGCTGGGGCAGTAGGTTCTTGACAGGGTTAGTGTGATGGACTGGGGCTAGGGTTAGAGGCTGCGGCTTAGGGTTGTGATTATTTCTCGGGTTGCCGTTAATCCTAATGTTTCGTACCTAATGTTAGGGTTAGTGATGGGGTAGGGTTAGGGTTAGGGGTTAGGGTAGAAGGGGCTGGACAGCGATTAGTGTTAGGGGCTGGGGCTAGGGTTAGATGCCGCAGGTAAGGGTTGCCGTTAGTTTTGAAGCTTGCAGTTAATTCTAAGGTATGGTAGCTAGGGTTAGGATTAGCAATAGCTTAGGGTTAGGGTTAGTGGGTTAGGGCTAGGGTTGTAGGGTTTTGACAGGGTTAGTGTTAGGGGCTGGGGCTAGGGTTAGCCGCTGCGGCTAAGGGTTGCTGTCATTTCTGGGGTTGCGGTTAATTCTAATGTTTCGTACCTAGGGTTAGGGTTAGGGTTAGTGATCGGGTAGGGTAAGGGTAGAAGGGGCTGGACAGCGATTAGTGTTAGGGGCTGGGGCTAGGGTTAGATGCCGCAGGTAAGGGTTGCCGTTAGTTTTGAAGCTTGCAGTTAATTCTAAGGTATGGTAGCTAGGGTTAGGGTTAGCAATAGCTTAGGGTTAGGGTAAGTGGGTTAGGACTAGGGTTGTAGAGTCTTGACAGGGTTAGTGTTAGGAGCTGGGCTAGGGTTAAAGGCTGCAGCTAAGGGTAGCTGTGGTTAATTGTAATGTTTCGTACCTAGGGTTAGGGTTAGTGATGGGTTAGGGTTAGGGTTAGGGTAGAAGGGGGCTGGACAGGGTTTAGTGTTAGGGGCTGGGGCTAGGGTTAGATGCCGGCAGGTAAGGGTTGCAGTTAGTTTTGAAGTGTGCGGTTACGTCTAAGGTTAGGTACCTAGGCTTAGGGTTAGCAATAGCTTAGGGTTAGGGTTAGTGGGTTAGGGCTAGGGCTGTATGACCTTTACATTGTTTGAGTGATGGGCTGGGGCTAGGGTTAGAGGCTGTGGCTAAGGCTAGTGATTATTTTTGGGGTTGCGGTTAATTCTAGGGTTT
>CAXHKG010000006.1:0-2500 GCA_964016985.1 Anodontia alba | reverse complement strand
CGCATATCACCGACTCGCTTCTCGGGACCGTGAGATCTGTTCTGTGCCGCACGTCGAGACGCATGCATGCAGCATCTGGACTGAGCGGCCACTTGGTTGTCGGAGAAGCCACTCGCAGGCGGCTGTAATCGCCGTCGGACACCGGACAATTCCTGCGCATTTCGAGGGATTGTTTCACGACGGAGTGAGCGTCCCCCCACACGTCGGTCCACGTTACCCTCAGGACAATTAATTTCGAGCTGTCGTCACCTACCCAACAAAGCACGTGTATGCCGGGCTGTCCTCGCAGTAAACGACGCAGCGGAAGGGGACAGTTGCACTGCACACGAGGCCTTTGCCAGTAGACACATCGTGATCAACTGTCAACCTTCCATATATAGATCCGACGTCTGAAAGGACATATGTTTTCTAAAATGGAGTGTCAAATGAACACACAAAAACTAAACGCCGCGACAACACCGGGCTTATAGCACGTCAGACGCCGCAGGAAGCTCCCGGGAGTATCAACATAGCTCAAGAAGCGGGGGCCGGCCTCGGTGGCTCAGTTGGATGCGCCGTCCGACTGGAGACCAGGAGGTGCCGGGTTCAACCCCCGCCGAGGTCGGCAACATTCTTTCGTGGACATTGATCATGAAATATTTTCTACAGTCATTCTCTCCCTTCCGCTGAAACCCCAACACAAACAAAAAAATCAAGAAGCGGGGAAACCCCGAGGGTGTCCCAGCCCGGCCTGTCCGGGCTCAATTGCGCTCAATCAGCAGGGAAGCCCCGGGAGTCCAAAATCGCCCAGAAGTAACCACACCAAAAAAAAAAACGCTGAATTAACCACACACAGCAAGACTGATTTAAAAAGACCCAGTGCGCCCGGTCTCAACATCGCTCAAATCAAGAGGGGAAGGGCCAAGCGTGTCGGCCACCAAGACTGTACGGGCTCAGTAGCGCTTAAGCAGCGGGGAAGTTCCCAGAGTCCAAAAATTGCCCCGAATTAACCACACAACCGAAAAAGTTCGCATTTTCTTGATCTGAATTAACCACACACCGAAATTGGTTCGGAAAGACCCGGTGCGCCCGGTCTCAACAGAGCGCAATAAGTGGGGAAGCCCCGAGGGTGTCCCAGCCCGGCCTGTCCGGGCTAAATTGCGCTCAAGCAGCAGGGAAGTCCCGGGAGTCCAAAATCGCCCGAAGTAACTACACCAAAAAAACGACCGCAAAAATAAACCGTCCAAAATTGGGTCGAAAAGACCAGGAGTGCCCGGTCTCAACATCGCTCAAGAAGCGCGGGGTAGCCCCGGGAGTGTCCCCCACCCTCCCGGCGTGTCCGGTCTCTGCAACGCTCTAGCAGCGGGAAAGCCTCAGGTGTGCCCTTCTTCCCCCGACCCTGGCTTGTTCGGTCTGAATATCGCTGAAAGAGCTAGGAAGCCCCAGGAGTAATTCATTCTTTTTGAAAAACATGGGGGTCCCATTACGCGTACTCTTTAAGAGTGGTTTCGACCGCTGAAAAGACGGATGCGTCTTAACGGCACGCGTAATATTCAGGGCTAGGGTTAGGGTATCAGTGCTGTGTAACTGGCCAGTTAGTCTCATTATAACATATGAGTAGGTTAGGGATCTGTAAGTGTTAGAATTCGGTTAAGGGTTAGGTAAGGATAGGCTGGGTCAGGGTTAGGGTTAGAGTTAGGGATATCTATTAGAAATTTGGCATCGAAAAGTTCGAAAATCGGCATCGAGGGTCGAAATCTGGCATTGACTCCTCCGGCTGAGGGTTGTGATTATTTCTGGGGTTGCGGTTGATTCTAATGTTTCGTACTTAGGGTTAGGGTTAGTGATGGGCTAGGGTTAGGGTTAGGGGTTAGGGCTAGGGTAGAAGGGGCTGGACAGGGTTAGTGCTAGGGGCTAGGGTTAGGTGCCGCAGGTAAGGGTTGCGGTTAGTTTTGAAGTTTGCGGTTAATTCTAAGGTATGGTACCTAGAGTTAGGGTCAGGGTTAGCAATAGCTTAGGGTTAGGGTTAGTGGGTTGGGGCTAGGGTAGTAGGGTTTTGACAGGGTTAGTGTTAAGGGCTAGGGTTAGAGGCTGCGGCTAAGGGTTGCTGTTATTTGTGGGGTTGCGGTTAATTCTAATGTTTCCTACCCAGGGTTTAGGGTTAGGGTTAGTGATGGGGTAGGGGTAGGGTTAGCGGTTAGGGTTACGGTAAAAGGGGCTGGACAGGGTTTAGTGTTAGGGGCTGGGGCTAGGGTTAGATGCCGCAGGTAAGGGTTGCGGTTAGTTTTGAAGTTTGCGGTTAAAGGGTTGTGATTATTTCTGGGGTTGCGGTTAATTCTAATGTTTTAGTACCTAGGGTTAGGGTTAGTGATGGGGTAGGGTTATGGGTTAGGGCTAGGGTAGTAGGGGCTGGACAGGGTTAGTGTTAGGGGCTAGGGTTAGGTGCCGCAGTTAAGGGTTGCAGTTAAGTTTTGAAGTTTGCGGTTAATTCTAAGGTCTGGTAGCTAGAGTTAGGGTTAGG
>CAXHKG010000005.1:0-14814 GCA_964016985.1 Anodontia alba | reverse complement strand
CTGTGCATGTTTCTGCTCGGCTTCGCTGATTCTTTTTGCCTCATATTCACTAGCACCTCTTCTGATGAGGCCTGGCCACTTTGCTCGGTCCTGTGCAATTTGTTTCCATGACTCTGTTGGTATGTTGAAATCCTTGAGGGAGGCTTTGAGGGTGTCTTTGTATCGCTTCTTCTGACCACCATGGGAGCGTTTGCCCATTTCTAGTTCTCCATAGAGGATTTTCTTTGGCAAACGTTCCTCAGGCATCATGGTAACATGGCCTGTCCATCTTAACTGTGCCAGTTTCAGAAGAGTATGTACACTCTACATCCTTGCCCTTGTCTGGAATCCTGTCTTGCCACTTAATCTTTAAACAGATTTATCTTTATTTGGTAAGTTTATAGAAGAGGCTCAGCCACTGAAGCTACAACCTGCATAAGTGAAAAAAAAATAAATAAAACTTTTACACCCCCAAAAATCAAGTTTGGCTGCACAAGCTTTCGGCTTCGGGGGAGATAAGTATACAACGAAGAAAATCAGAATTTTCTCTCTTGCACGCGACACGCCAACTGATCCTTATCTATGCCTATCAAATATTATCAAAATATTTCAAACCATTAAGAAGATATGAAGTGTGTAAGAATTTGGCTGAGAAATTCGTTCATGGGAGATTATAAGAAAAAAGAGCAAATTTTTAAGCAATTGTTCTTCTTGCACGTGGCACTCTTACTTGACCTGATATATGTCCCTACCAAATATTATCAAATTATCTCAAACAGTACGGGAGTTATGGTCTGCACAAGATTTCGGTTTCAGTGTTGATAAGAGTGAGAGTTGTTTCTCTTGCACACGACACCTCATCTGGTCCTTACCTATGTCTCTATCAAATACATGTATTATCAAAATATTTCAAACCATTAAGAAGTTTTGAAGTGCATAAAAATCTTGCGTCACCGGGGCGACCAACTGTTATTGGCTTACAGTCGGGCAATGCCTGCTATCCTTGCAGCAAGGGTAGAGGGAAAATGTTTTTATTACCTGTTTCTTCACTTTCATTCATTTTTCTCTTTCTCCCCTGTTCCTCTCTTTCATCTCCTCTACTAGCTCGTCTATCTCTCTTCTCCCTTTCTCTGGGAGAAACAACACAACATAATCAACAAGGGTTGGCGTGTCGTTAAGCCCCAAACACAATCAAAAACTAGAAAAAAAAAACAAAGGAAGAGTTATCCATCTTACCTGCGACACTCCTACTTGACCTGATATATGTCCCTACCAAATACTATAAAATTATCTCAAACGGTATGGGAATCAGGACCCGCACAAGATTTCGCTTCATGGCAGATAAATACATAACGAAGAAAATGTTGTCTCTCTAGCTAGCGACACGCCTACTGGCCCTCCGCTTCATCCCTACCAAATACAAAAGCAATCCATTGAAGAATAAAGCTATCATATGACATTGAAAAAAAGGTTAAGTAAAAGGTAAACCTTGGACGACGCCCAATGCCCGACGCCCGTCCGCCCGGACATTGCTATTTTAAAGGACGGGTTTGTTTTTAAAAACTCGTCCGAAAACACAACCTTTCTCATCGTTTGTTTACCCATCAGTACCAAGCTGACCCACCCTCACCCCTCCCTACGGGGTTAGAAAAGTAAATACAGCTTGATCGTCCACATCTTGGCCAACTGTATGCCTACGTCCCAGTTTTGGAGCCTCTGAACTAAACTACTACTGCTACTACTACTACTTTAGAAAAACAAGGTAATGGTGGGAAGAAACATTCTGCATTACCTTTTACTAGCATACTACTTAAATCTATATCGGACCCTTATCCGATAACGGTCCAATACAGAATTTTGGTAGAATGCTAGCTGGGATAATGTTTAAACCGGATTTTATTATGCATTTCATTCAAAGATGTATCAGTATAGAGTGTATACACATACAGTATAAAACTTCATACTTCCTCTGTCACACAGGCAGAAAATCGTTGGTTTTTATACGCTAAACACATACAAAAAATTCTTTATTATAATAGTTATCACAGAAGTCATACTATAATGAAAAAATAAATATTCACTAGACTGTCAGTTTTTGACTGACTGTCTTACCGAGCAAATTAAAAATACTGATCAGTCAGTACAAACATTGATCAGAAAATCACGCCGTACAATGTAAAAATGACTGCATCCAATCAGTTCTTTAACCATGCAAGATGACTTTGGCTTTCACTCTAACCCTTAACGTGCCATTCATTGTAGCAATATTTTAAAACATTTTATTTATATTTTATATATTAGACCCAGCTAGCTTTCTACTAAAAACTTTATCGGACCGTTATAGGCTGGACATACAGATTTACATAGAATGCCAGCTGGGGATATAATAACACATTATATGTAAAAATAAAGCTTATATGTAAAACATCAGAGCAGCCAGGGGACATGGGGAATACTGCATTGTGACATAATACCTTACGAATAAACTTGGACAATAAAAATCTGAAAGGTTGCCTTTGGAAACATAAGAAAACATTTAAGAATTAAAATCGGACACTACAGCGATGTAGTTTGCGAGGCTGCATACATCCCTAGTACCGGCTTAAGCAGTATTCGATTTTCAAAGTAATTTTTCCAGAAAATACTTTATTCTCCCCGTCCATTTGATGTGTAATGGATCGGGGAGGGCCATCCCACTAACACACCTTACAATTTATTTGTACAGTACGATATAGTATTCCAGCAATTAAATATCATGCCTCATTTACATGCTAAGTCCCACTGCTGTTTCCTGGGTACTAGATCAAGACCACCCGGCAACCCGTTTTCAGCAGTGAGGCACACCACAGAATACTTACAGTTTATACCATATTTATCTGAACAGACATATCAATACTTTCAGGTATCGGGCCACTTGCTTTGGATGAGATGCCGTTTCAAAGTAATTAGAATGGGCTCGATTATCCCAATGGAAATAATATATAATCAGCTGTCTTTTGCTTTGATTTGTTTTGTACTCCCAAAGGATCCTTATTTCGGAATATTTTTTTATGTTTCATGTGACTTGCCTGCTAAGCAGACAATTCACATGAAATATCAAGCCCATCTTTATTAGAAGATAAAAAAAAAATCAGAAAGTAGACGATCTATTGACAAAGACCATAAGCGCATAACATTAAAAAGTATCACAAAATTTACATCTAGCAAAGATAACAAGAGGCCTCAGGGTCATAATTCGCTCATCTGAGTAAAACAATATTTGCATAGCTGCAGATGCCATGCGACAATCTACCAGTATTGGCACAGTAACCAGGACAATTATTTGACCCTGCCGTAAAGTGGTCAAAGGTCATCCTAGGATCAACATTTGTATAAACTTGGTAGATCTCGAGTCCCCGATGCTATATACCAAGATTCAGCCTCAAAGTTTTCTTGGTTCTGGAGAAAAAGATTTTTAAGTGTTTTCATCATATATAGGCGCGGTGGCCATCTTGTTCAATGATAAAGAACTTTGAACAAATTGTCAATACCCCTTCGACAGAAGGCCCCATGTGAAATCTGGTAAAATTGGTCAAGTGGTTTCAGAGAAGAAGACGTTTAAAGATTACACAATTTTATACATGTATGTATACAACCTCGGGTCACAAAATTTTTGATTGTAACTAAACAGTTTTATTACTTTAATCATACATCGTAATTTTTTGCCATTAGTCTTTTATACATTTTGAGAAGATGATAATACACAAATGTATGGGGATGCAAATTTGACCTTGCCGTAAAAAATATCAAAGATCATCCCAGGATCATCATTTTAACAACTTTGATAGGCTTTGAGTCCCCATTGCTGTATACCAAGATTCAGCCTCAAAGCTTTCTTGGTTCTGGAGGTGTAGATTGTTAAGTGTTTTTACCATATATAGGCATGGCGGCCATTTTGTCCAATGTTGCAGAACCATTTGAACAATTTGTCAATACCTTATCAACAGAAGGTCCTATTTGAAAACTATTGAAAACGGGTCAAGTGGTTTCACTAAGCTTAGTGCTTTTCGTACTTTTGTTCGATTTGCGCTTGTTTGGTTTTGTCTGTTTCCTCTTCTTCTTGGTGCCTGGGAGGGGCTGCGGCTTGTGATTGTGGCACTCCCTGGACTTACCTTTTTCAGAGAATAAGTTTAAAGATTACACGATTTTATACATAAGGGCAGATAACGCCCGGGGACACAGTTTTGATTTCAACTAAAACGGTTTACTTCATTAATCATACATTGTAAGTTTCAGCCATTAGTCTTTCACACATTTTGAGAGAATAGTTTTTTCAACATTTTCCTCATACGGGGATGCAAATTTGACCTTGATATGAAAAGGTCAAAGATCATTCTACGATCTTCACGAACAAACTTGATAGACATAGAGTCCTTGATGCTATGTACCAAGAGTCAGCCTCAAAGCTTTCTTGGTACTGGAGATGAAGATTTTTAAGTGTTTTGCAATCCTTTTTGACTTTTATTTTACTCTACTATAGCTAGTGTTGTGCCGTATGGCGGCCGTAAAAAGTCTCCCCGTACATCATCATAGTGCAGGTTATATTTTATTTCCTTTGGGCTCATTGAGCCCATCCTGGTTATTTTGAAAATCGAATACTGCTTAAGCCGGCGCTAGGGGGTGTATGCAGCCTCGCAAACTACAGTGTTGCATATGAAGAGGCTCAATCAAACCGAGCCTCCGATTTTCGTATTTTTTGTGTGTTCTTTGTTTCCAAAGCCAATCCTTTTTGACTTTTATTTTACCATATATGGGCATGGCTGCCATCTTGTTTAACCATTTGAATAAATTGTCAATATGCCTTCGACAGAAGGCCTCATGCAGGTATATATGGTAAAAATTGGGCGAGCGCTTTCAGAGAAGACATTTAAAGATTACACTATTTTATACATGTATATAGCCCAGGGGAAAAGGCAGATTACCTCCGGCGACAGAATTTTGATTGTAACTAAAAAGATTTACTTTAATCATACATTGGAAGTTTCAGCTATTAGTCTTCAGTACATTTGGAGAAAATGATTTTTCAACATATTCTCCATACAAATGTATGAAGATACAAGATTGACATTGCCGTCAAAATGTCAAAGGTCGGCCTACGATCATCATTTGAACAAATTTGGTATATCTTTAGTCCCCAGTGCTATAAACCAAGATTAAGCCTCAGATAATTTTAAGTGTTTTTACCATATATGGGCATGGCGGCTAGCTTATTTTACATACCGTGACAATTTGTATAAATTTTCAATCCCCTTTTTTGAAGTTTGAAGCAAAATGGCCCAGGGGTTTCAGAGGAGACGTCTTTCAAAGGTGTGCACGGACGGACGGATGCCGTACGGCAAGTGATCACAATAACTGACTTAGGTGAGCCAAAAACATGATGGTCCTGGATCGCTCATCTGAGCTCAAGGTGTGTCATAGTTTGTGGAAGTGATGGTGGCACTGGCTTGAGGAAATGTTATTTAAAGATTTTTTTTTTCTTTTTTAGCCCTGGTCCCCGGAGGCTTCGGCTCAGCAGTCAGTAGAGATTAAAACTTTTTGAAGAGTTGGTGCCCCTGAAAGTGAATCGAACCGCTGTTACTAGTAAGTCAGAATAAAGAGTGTAGCGGAAACATTTTAGCAACTGTGAGAAAGGAGCTTAAGAGGAAGGCTTCTGTGAAACTATTTTGAAATCAAACATCTGGTCTAGGAGAAGATGTCTAGTTTCCTTTTTCTTTTAGCTCTGGCAGCCATTTTTTGTCAGAGTGGAAACATTTTAGCAATTTAGAGAGAGGGGCATCAGAGGAACATGTTTGTGAATTTGTGAAATTATTTTTAAATCGGACAAGTGGCATAGGAAGAGAAGTTGTTTTAAGATTAAATTCTTTGTTTTAGCTCTGGTGGCCAGCTTGTTCAATAGATCGAAACCCTTTTAGCACTTTTGGTAAAAAGGTTGAGAGAAACATTTCTGTGAAATTATTTTGATATTGGGCCACTGGCTTAGGAGGAGATGCTGTTTAAAGAGTTTTCTATTTTTAAGTTCTGATGGCCGTCTTGTAAATAGCTAATTTGATAAACCGACATGAAAGGAATAAGTCTGTGAAATTATTTTAAAATCGAGCAACTAGCCTAACAGGAGATGTCGTTTAAATGTGTGTGTGTTTGATTTTTTTTTTTCTTTTCTCTTTTTAGTTCTAGTGGCCATCTTGTTCAGTTGAGCAAACCCGTTTTAGCAATTTTGATAAAGGGGCTTAAGTGAAACATTTCTTAAATTATTCTCAAGTGATGCAACTGGCTTAGAAGGACATGTCGTTTAAATGTTGTTTTCCATTTTTAACTCTGGTGACCACATTGTTTAGTAGAGCGAAACAGTTTTGGCAATTTTGGTTAAGGGGCTTAAGGGGAACATTTCTGTGGAATTATTTTGAAATTGGACCACTTGTTTTGGAGGAGATGCTGTTTAAAGAGTTTTCTTTATAAGCTCTGGCGGCCATCTTGTTTAGAACTTTTGGTAAAGCGCATGAGAAGAACAGGTCTCTGAATTTTGAATCTCTGAATTTTGAATCGAGCAACTAGCCTAGGAGGGGATGTCGCTAAAAGTGTTTTTCTTCTTCTTCTTTTTAATTTTAGCTCCAGTGGCCATCTTTTTCAGTGGAGCGAAACCATTTTAGCAATTTTGTAAAGGGGCACAAGTGGATCATTTCTGAGAAATTAGAATCGACTCTCATTACCTCTACTTCGCTTATCTCAAGAAAATCTTGCCACTGTTTAAACATGAATATCTTACAATATGCAACAAAATATTGTGGTCACTGTTAAACATGAAACAGGTAACAACAGATTTCACTTCTTTTCTACAATATTTTCAATATATCTCTAACTTCAGGAGTCAAAGTACATATCCATTTGTGAAATGTGGTTGTTCGATTTATTTTTTTTTTTCTCAAATCTGCAAATCTGATATATCAAGGTACAGATGTCTCGAAGTATTTCTGAGAGACCCTTGGACTTCGAGATAACGAGATTCGACTGTATTTTGAAATCAGGCCTAGGAAGAGATGTCGTTTATTTATTTTACTTTTTTTTCCATATTGCTCAGCGGAGAGGAATCATTTGTGCAGTTTTGGTACAGGGGCTGAAGAAGAATATGGCTGAAATTATTTTCAAATCATGCAACTGGCCTATGAGGAGATGTCATTTAAATTTCGTTTTCTATTTTTAGCTCGTGTGGCCATCTTGTTCGGTGGAGCTAAACCATTTTAGCAATTGTGGTAAAGGGGTATAAGAGGAAAATTTCTGTGAAATTATTATGATATCGGGCTAGTAGCCTAGTAGGAGATGCCATAAATTCTACTTTTAGCGTTAGCGGCCATCTTTTTCAATGGAGCGAATCCGTTTTTGTAATTTTAGCAAGGCTACATAAGAGGAATATTTCTATGAAATTAGTTTTGATATCGGGCCACTAGCCTAGGAGTAGATACCGTTTAAAAATGTTTCCATGTTAAGCTCTGGCAACCATCTTTTCAATGGAACGAATCCGTTTGGTAAAGGAGCATAAAAGGAATATTTCTGTGAAATTATTTTGGTATAATCGCTCTCCTGGCTTAAGAGGAGATGTCGTTGAAAGATTTTTTTTTCTTTTCTTTTTTCTGCTCTGGTGGCAATCTTGTACAGCGGGACGAAATTATTTGAGCAGTTCTGGTAAAGAGTCATGAGGGAAACATTTCAGTAAAGTTTGGTAGAAGTTGACTCAGTAGATTAAGAGATGCTATTTAAAGAAATTGTTGACGACACGACGGACACAGAGTAATCACAATAGCTCATCTTGAGCACCTTGTGCTCAGCTGGTGAGTTAAGAACACATCTACGTAGCCTAATCTGTATCACCATCGTCTGTTTATAAATGAACAACAATAGTTTTGGTCATTTTTGAGCAACAATACAGCTCTAAATTAGCTTCATCGAAATGGTCTTAAACCTTAAAGCGCCAAGGAAAATTTGAAGCAGACGACAGTCTAAATTTTATATTTATATTTTTTTTATTTTTTAAAGAAAACAAGTCTTGACTTTTCATTTGACTCGTCTGCCAAGCAGACACATGAAAAGTCAAGACTTGTTTTCCATGAAAAATAAGAAAAAATCAAAATGTCGTCTGCTGCAGTTGTGATTGTCGCTTTAAGGGTTAAAAAGTATCGTATTTATGGTACTCTAAGTATTCGGACTCTTTATATCCTGACCATACGTGCCCTTACATTTAAACGTCCATTACACTACCTGTCGATATGTCAGAAAACTTCCGGATGAGTGGTAAACCGTGCAAACCCTGATCAGACGTCTGATCAGACATCAGTTCTGTGGCGTCTGATCTTAGTCTATACTGTCTCTTTACTGTCCGAATACTCAGGTTAAATACACTAGCCAAAAGATACTTGAGCCGGAGTATAGCTTTTACTACAAGACTGCATGTGCGCCCAGCGAAGACTTTGATCAGCCTGCGCATCCGCGCAGCCTGATCAGCGTCTTTGCAGGGCATTCTATGTGTAGCCAAGGACCCCAAGCGTCTTCTGGCGGACAACGAAGACTCTGATCAGCCTGCGCGGATGCACAGACTGATCCGAGACTTCGCTGGGAGCACACGCAAACTTGTAGAAAATCCCCCGGCTCATTTCTATCTATGAAAAAAAAAACTGCAAAAATCTTGCTAGAGTCATTTTGTATAGTAAAAACAACAACAACAAAAAAAAAACAACAACAAAAAAACAAAACAAAAAAAAAAAACATAATATGCAATGCGCGAAAAGGGCCCTTATATGCAAGATATGCAAGCAGCGAATAGCACTAATACAGTCTGATCTGGACCTTTTCTGTCCATCGATACAATCAGCAGTATTGATTGATTCTGTAAGCGGACAACGGAATACCCTTATCAGGTTACGTGAAGGCACAGGCATATATGGGCTTTAGCTGCGGGCATATAGAATAAGGGCCATTGTCACGCATCATGTTCACGCATAAAATGTGTTCTTTCTTCTCATTTATATAAATATATCGCAAGAAACATATTTGAGCATATAGATGACATTGCTTGCTAGGTAGGGACACTCTGACTTATCGTCTTTGGATTTATATTTGGCAAAGATTCTTTTACCACATCGGAATTATAGAACACAATGTTTGGTGGGTCCACTCGGAATTGTTTAAATTCTTTGTAAAATGTTGCAAAAAATAACACGTCTGCTATAGCTATAAGCCATTCGGATATCGTAGACACGAGGTGTTCCGCATATCCCTGAAACGAGATACAGAAAAAAGTAATTTTCAAAAAAGTCCCTTATGCGAACAGCAAAGGCCATGGTCAGTAGCGCCGATATATTCTATAGTATCTTATGATTCTGTAAATGGACAAGGAAGATCCTGATCAGACTGTACAAACAAACTGGCCTCAGACTGATTGACAGTTCCTTCCTCAATCCGTTTCAGACGGCTGATGCCTGGCCCCGAGGTTATAAAACTTTTTTCATGCCCAACTCAGCCGAGCATGAAATTTGTACTGCTAATAAATCTCAAATTAATTACAACTGCAAGTCTTTTTTTGCTAAACACAATTGCGCATGCAAATTTCTCTGCTAATAAATATCATAAACGCCGACTATTACGATTATTATTGGCATTTTCATATTTATAAGCAGAGAAAATTTCATGCTCAGCTGAGTTGAGCATGACAGAAGTCCTATAACCTCGGGGCCTGATATGAAGCTTCGTTGCCCTATACGAAACACTGACCATTTTCAGCGTACACATCATTTATAGGGAGTTGAGGTCGGGGGAGGGTGAGGGGAGGGGGGGCTGTCTGAAAAGTGGTCTACTCTACAAGGAAAGAATTTGGTTCCAAGCGAAGCAAAATCTGTCCTTTTAGAGTAGACACCTTTTCAGAATGTTGCAAAAACAAACGTCACATATGAAACCACAGATACAGGAACAAAGACGAACTACAACACAGGAACCGCCCTGGAACGGTCAGTAGAAAAACATCCGGGGGCTTAACCCATTCAAGCCTAGCGTCCCATAAAAGGGACATTGGCAAACAGTGAAGACCAAGATAAGACGCGGTGTCTGATCAGGGTCTACATTATTTGCATTAAGTTCAGATATTTCTACAAAACATGATAAAAAAAAACTACCCAGACACGCCTTATATAGGAAGTGGACCTGTCCAAAGAGTTAAGGTAGAAGAGTCCACTCGGCATAAACGGGTTAAACAAGTTTTACTAGCGAGAAACTTCACTCTTATCTCCTGATGCAGTTCCAAACACTAAACAATACAAACGGAAAGAACACAGGCGCAAAGTGGCCAGACATTGAAGACGATGATCACAATGCTAGCATTACAACAAACATGATCAACATCAGAATATCCACCTTGGAAAGGCGAGCGAAACCTCACCCTTCTGATGCAGCTTCAAATTACAAACATGTTCGGTCCGCATCAGAGTCCTCTACCTTATCTGTGAAACATCACAGCCAAGCCAAGCCTCAGTCTTTAACCAAGAAACGATACAAAGTGAAACAACAGTTCTAATACAAACTCATCATTGTTGCTTGGATCATTAGCCTGACTACAGAAGTCGAGAGTGAATTAAAATTAATGGCTTTCGCTTCGACATCTCTTCTGAATAGAATCTTAGAACTACACAAAGGTAAATGCGGTCAGTCGTTTAGAAGGTACAAGAGACTGAGTTGGAATTACAATAAATCCAGTTAAGCCGGGGCATAGCATTTTCTACAAGATTGCATGTGCGCCCAGCGAAGACACTGATCAGCTTGTGCTTCCGCACAGTCTGACCAGTCTTAGCAGGGCACTCTGTGGATATCCAATGATCCAAAGTGTCTTCAGACGGACGATGGACTGATCAGACTACGCTGATGCACAGGCTGATCTTTGCTGGGCGCACATGCAGTCTTGTAGGAAATGCTGGGCCCGGCTTATTTTAAAGTCAATGTGACAACAGCCACTTTACCGGTTCATTAGCTGTCCAGTTATAATGTGCGATTCCATCTCCTGGTCCTTTACTTCTTGCCATCAATGTGGCCACGGTGACTTGTTTGTTGTCAAGGAAATAAAGCCGTACATTTCAGTGTAATGTATTAGTCAGTTAGTATTAGTGTTAGTTGATTAGTTCCTGTCATTCACTCAACAAATATATATGTACAGTCGAACTTCAATGGCTCGAACATCTATGGGACCATGGAAATTGGGTCGAGACATGGATAGTTCTAGCCGTTGAGGGTTAATCATAGCGCCAGGTCAGGAGGCAAATGGGAATAATTTAGGAATGTAGTTTCCATCTTCTATAAAATAATGATATGTTGAGAGTTCTCATTAGAAACGCCTCGGTGATTAGGCGATTCTAAAGAGTACACACAAAATACGGTTTCATCATAAAATAAGAATTTTTCCCTAAAATATCCCTAAATATTTGTTTTCTTGAGCTACCGGAGGACTTTTCTAGGGACTTAAAAACGAGTTCGAATCGAGCCGTTGAGGTTATACTGTATATAAAGTGGCATCTCCTTAATTGGTCACCTCTCAATAACAGTCACATCTGTATAATAGCAACTTTTCTGACTTTCTGGTCCTATTTTCCAATACAACAGCCACCTCCTTACAACAGCCAATTTTGTGACCCCAAAGGTAACTGTGGTGAGCACTTGCACTGGATATATAGTCCCAATAAACATCTCGTTTCTATTCTTATGTTTTCCCACAGATCGTGGGCAAATATTTTTCACAATTCTCCAAACAGCCATAAAATAGCTGTACCATATTTATGCTTAGTAAGTACTGAAGAAACAGACAGATAGAATGGGACGTCTAATCAGGGTCTATACTGTATAAATGTATTGAATTATATAAGCCGCAATGTGAGAAACGTATCTTCTGACATGTGCGCCCAAAGAAGACTCAAATTAGCATGCGCGGATCAGTCTTCGTTGTTCGCATGAAGAAACTTTGCATCCTTGACTATCAACATGCGTCCAGGTAAGATTCTGATGTAGTCAGAATCTTCGCTGGACGAACATGTCCGATGACCATTTTCTGACGTTGCGTTTTAAATCGTGTGCATTTCCTGCATTGTAAAAATAATTTCCTTACCGGTTCACCGGAAGTCCACTGAAATTTACTTTCGCGGTCTCCAGGACCTTCATGATTTGCAATTTGAGCAACAACCGCAACTTAAAGACAAAGGTTAAGGAAATATCAAATAACGGCGACATGCAGTAAAATGTATATCTTGGCAATTAAAGAATACAACCTATTACAAGAAGAGGTATACTGGGAAAATATTCACGAAGAATGGCATGATGTAAGATTAAATATACAGTCGACTCTCTTTATCGCAAGTATTATTAACTCAAACTTCTGCTTAAGTCATACTAAATAGAAGGCAATTAAGTAGTAAGTTAGTAATGTGTTATTTCACACAAGTATTAGTAAAGAAATTGGACACGTCAGACAGTTTTGCGCCATTTGTAAAAGGGAGACAACTTTTGTGTCTCCCTATTTGCCTGCCCGCACAACAAGTCCCTTCTGAAAAGGGGTCTACCATAAAATGAAAAAAATGCTCCCTAAGTGGGGTAAGTTCTTGCCTATTAGAGTAGATCACATTTCAGAAGGGAGTAAAAAACAAATTGGCAGAAACTTGGCAGAGTTAACTCCACTGAATGTGTATTGGTTCCCCATGTTGTTAATTATAAATATCAACAATTTTACAAAAGAAATTATCACATACCGTAATAGAACCGTGATATAGCAAACCTCACAAACCTTGTTTCGCCGTTAATGGACCTTGTTGCAATCTTTTAAAGGAATGGATACAGTAACAGGGAAGGCAGATCTGTCAAAATTGGTTTTCCTCCCTTTTAAAAAAAGGGTCTACTATAAAAGGAAATAGTTTGCTCCCAGTGGGAGCAAATTCTTTCCTTTTAGTGTAAACCCCTTTTCAAAAAGGACTTAAAGCACACGAAAGCAAACAGGAAGTTGTTTTCCTTGTTAAAATGACGAAAAATCTAACAAGTGTACGTATCAAGACCCCTCCGGTGGCTTTGCCCAGATCGGTTGTATCCAATAAGAGGTTCACTCGATTCACTGTTGGCTTTGGATTTCCACTGTTTATTCTTATATAATTTATATATTGCAGCAATTATCTAGGTGTTCATAGCTTTGAAGTTGTTTTTTTTTTTCAGAGTGCTGAAAACACGACATTGCCTACCACAAGCTGTGTGCTTAAACTTAATCAAGCAATAACAATGTAGGATATGTGTCATAGCTTCCAGTTGTCAGACGGACCCACACGGATTTGTTGCATGCAAAATCTGGGCTGACGCTCGGGCAATTTGTACTTCGAATGATATTCTAATCTTGACTTTCAAAAATGTAACTTAGGCTTACAATTTTGCCTTATCTGCTGAAGATTTGCCTGAGTAATACCTGCTGATAAATAGATTCGGAAAAAGAATGACCCTTGAGAGCAATGAACATACTCACAAAACTTAAAACAGCTGAAGTATCAAGATTTATGGGCCAGACTAACTAGTTTCAGTCAATACGGCCTCATTAGTCACGCTCATATAATTTTTTAAACATCCCGGAATGGCCATGGAACAGCAAGACGGAAAAAACATTAAAACGAGGGAAAAATACTTTGAAACTATTATTGACGGAATTATGATGGAACTTTGACCGGTGTTCTGTGAGATTTAGCAATACATGGCCTTAAACGCTCCTACCAATTCTAAATGCTCCTGTGCGAAATGGGAAGGCCTTAGCGGACTGCGCAGATGCACAGTCCAATCTGTATTTTCACTTCTTCTGATATTTTGTCTGGGGTGCTGCTTCCCGATTTTATCTTGATAATTCCCACGCTTCTGGAAAATTAACTTCAACCATTGTCCGGACAAATTCAGCAGACGGCAGACTTTTTTTTTTACTTTTCCCAGCAAATATGCGTTGACAGTTTGGGTAACAGAGTTACCACCTTTTCTGGGAAAGGGTTGCCAACTCTGCTTGCCATGTGTTCTTTTTCTGGTCTTTTTATTGCATTTGTCTGTCTTTTCCCTTTGATGTTGAGAACTTGATGTGGATCTGATTGTATCAGTTTCCGAGTTCATTTATTCATTTATTTACCTTGACATTTCATGCAAAGTCTCCTATAGTGCCTACCTACTCGAGGAAAATAAGACAAATATTTCAAAATGTTGAAACTTTTACCCAGCATGCTATGCGTACAATCAAAAGGATACGTATAATTAAAAGAATAATATCTATCACACATATAGCCACTCGAAATCTCCTTATACAAAGACTATTTCCTGGCATTTCATCATTCATTTTATATGACATAATGGTTTGAAGAAGGCAATATACAAATCCAACCCCAAAGGCCAAAAATGCACCAAGAAGATGCACCGCAATAACGCTGGTTTCCTGCAAGTAAATGGTATAATCAAACTGAAATAACATTGGTTTCCTGCAAGTAAACGGTATACGGCAAACTGAAATAACACTGGTTTCCTGCAAGTAAACGATATAAAGCAAATTGAAATTACACTGGTTTCCCGCAAGAAAATGGTATAAGGCAAATTGAAATAACACCGGTTTCCTGCATGTAAACAAAATAGGCCAAATCAAAGTGCATAGTATAGTAAATATACTCACAGCTCCTGACAAGAGGGGTATCATTTGAACATTCTTTTTTTCTTTTTTCTCCACGAAAGCATATGTTGTGTACACATTAGAAGCATCTCGACGAGGCGCTTCTA
>CAXHKG010000004.1:0-51000 GCA_964016985.1 Anodontia alba | reverse complement strand
GGAGTCATTGGTCCAGACCTTTCGTCTGGCACCAGTTTCATCCCGATCGGTGAAGGTCACATTAGGCTCAAACTTGCAGTCCAAAGTTGGTTGGGAATGTCTGAAACTTTGACCCCTAATAACTCGTCTGTTTTTCATCCGATTAAGCTGAAATTTGGAACGTTTGTAGAGCCCATCCATACAAACATGTCTGCACAATCCGGGATGCGGTCAATGGAATAGCACGTGCACTATAGGGCGCCAAAAATTCAATAAATAAACCTTTTTACGCCTACAGCAGCCAAAGGAAAGCACTCTTGGTGCTGCAAATTTATGCGCATGCGCAGATCATTAATGTCTACAAAAGTAAAGGGTAGTCAAGGAACTCGAGGCAAGGCGTCCTGCTGAAAATGGGTCCTCAATTTTGCATTGCACCCTATGGGATTTTGGCCGTGAAACCGTAAAAACCCTAATAACTCCAACAGT
Organism: Anodontia alba; assembly: GCA_964016985.1. Taxonomy (NCBI): domain Eukaryota; kingdom Metazoa; phylum Mollusca; class Bivalvia; order Lucinida; family Lucinidae; genus Anodontia; species Anodontia alba. Next base: position 50,535 of record CAXHKG010000004.1, on the reverse strand, counting down.
TCGCAACGGACAGGCGCGCTTTTTATAGGGTTTATAGGTCTTAGGGAGGTACATTTCCGTACCGAATTGTATGGCGCTGCATGCAGTAGAAGCAAAGATATAAGGACTGGAAATGCGTCCCTAGGTCTCGCCTGCTGAACAAAGAGATTGAAAGTCACTAAAGGTGACCTTCACCGATTGAGCTGAAACTAGCACCAAACATTGTCCTAGTACCATAGTACATAAAACAATATTTGTCAGAAAATTCGGACTCTGCGTTAGTAAGTTATTAGGGGTCAAACATTAGAAAATATCAACTTTCAGGGGCCATAACTCGAAAAAGGGGCGATAAGAAATTTTGGGCACTTGGCCCCAGGGAGTCATTGGTCCAGACCTTTCGTCTGGCACCAGTTTCATCCCGATCGGTGAAGGTCACATTAGGCTCAAACTTGCAGTCCAAAGTTGGTTGGGAATGTCTGAAACTTTGACCCCTAATAACTCGTCTGTTTTTCATCCGATTAAGCTGAAATTTGGAACGTTTGTAGAGCCCATCCATACAAACATGTCTGCACAATCCGGGATGCGGTCAATGGAATAGCACGTGCACTATAGGGCGCCAAAAATTCAATAAATAAACCTTTTTACGCCTACAGCAGCCAAAGGAAAGCACTCTTGGTGCTGCAAATTTATGCGCATGCGCAGATCATTAATGTCTACAAAAGTAAAGGGTAGTCAAGGAACTCGAGGCAAGGCGTCCTGCTGAAAATGGGTCCTCAATTTTGCATTGCACCCTACGGGATTTTGGCCGTGAAACCGTAAAAACCCTAATAACTCCAACAGTTCGCAACGGACAGGCGCGCTTTTTATAGGGTTTATAGGTCTTAGGGAGGTACATTTCCGTACCGAATTGTATGGCGCTGCATGCAGTAGAAGCAAAGATATAAGGACTGGAAATGCGTCCCTAGGTCTCGCCTGCTGAACAAAGAGATTGAAAGTCACTAAAGGTGACCTTCACCGATTGAGCTGAAACTAGCACCAAACATTGTCCTAGTACCATAGTACATAAAACAATATTTGTCAGAAAATTCGGACTCTGCGTTAGTAAGTTATTAGGGGTCAAACATTAGAAAATATCAACTTTCAGGGGCCATAACTCGAAAAAGGGGCGATAAGAAATTTTGGGCACTTGGCCCCAGGGAGTCATTGGTCCAGACCTTTCGTCTGGCACCAGTTTCATCCCGATCGGTGAAGGTCACATTAGGCTCAAACTTGCAGTCCAAAGTTGGTTGGGAATGTCTGAAACTTTGACCCCTAATAACTCGTCTGTTTTTCATCCGATTAAGCTGAAATTTGGAACGTTTGTAGAGCCCATCCATACAAACATGTCTGCACAATCCGGGATGCGGTCAATGGAATAGCACGTGCACTATAGGGCGCCAAAAATTCAATAAATAAACCTTTTTACGCCTACAGCAGCCAAAGGAAAGCACTCTTGGTGCTGCAAATTTATGCGCATGCGCAGATCATTAATGTCTACAAAAGTAAAGGGTAGTCAAGGAACTCGAGGCAAGGCGTCCTGCTGAAAATGGGTCCTCAATTTTGCATTGCACCCTATGGGATTTTGGCCGTGAAACCGTAAAAACCCTAATAACTCCAACAGTTCGCAACGGACAGGCGCGCTTTTTATAGGGTTTATAGGTCTTAGGGAGGTACATTTCCGTACCGAATTGTATGGCGCTGCATGCAGTAGAAGCAAAGATATAAGGACTGGAAATGCGTCCCTAGGTCTCGCCTGCTGAACAAAGAGATTGAAAGTCACTAAAGGTGACCTTCACCGATTGAGCTGAAACTAGCACCAAACATTGTCCTAGTACCATAGTACATAAAACAATATTTGTCAGAAAATTCGGACTCTGCGTTAGTAAGTTATTAGGGGTCAAACATTAGAAAATATCAACTTTCAGGGGCCATAACTCGAAAAAGGGGCGATAAGAAATTTTGGGCACTTGGCCCCAGGGAGTCATTGGTCCAGACCTTTCGTCTGGCACCAGTTTCATCCCGATCGGTGAAGGTCACATTAGGCTCAAACTTGCAGTCCAAAGTTGGTTGGGAATGTCTGAAACTTTGACCCCTAATAACTCGTCTGTTTTTCATCCGATTAAGATGAAATTTGGAACGTTTGTAGAGCCCATCCATACAAACATGTCTGCACAATCCGGGATGCGGTCAATGGAATAGCACGTGCACTATAGGGCGCCAAAAATTCAATAAATAAACCTTTTTACGCCTACAGCAGCCAAAGGAAAGCACTCTTGGTGCTGCAAATTTATGCGCATGCGCAGATCATTAATGTCTACAAAAGTAAAGGGTAGTCAAGGAACTCGAGGCAAGGCGTCCTGCTGAAAATTGGTCCTCAATTTTGCATTGCACCCTACGGGATTTTGGCCGTGAAACCGTAAAAACCCTAATAACTCCAACAGTTCGCAACGGACAGGCGCGCTTTTTATAGGGTTTATAGGTCTTAGGGAGGTACATTTCCGTACCGAATTGTATGGCGCTGCATGCAGTAGAAGCAAAGATATAAGGACTGGAAATGCGTCCCTAGGTCTCGCCTGCTGAACAAAGAGATTGAAAGTCACTAAAGGTGACCTTCACCGATTGAGCTGAAACTAGCACCAAACATTGTCCTAGTACCATAGTACATAAAACAATATTTGTCAGAAAATTCGGACTCTGCGTTAGTAAGTTATTAGGGGTCAAACATTAGAAAATATCAACTTTCAGGGGCCATAACTCGAAAAAGGGGCGATAAGAAATTTTGGGCACTTGGCCCCAGGGAGTCATTGGTCCAGACCTTTCGTCTGGCACCAGTTTCATCCCGATCGGTGAAGGTCACATTAGGCTCAAACTTGCAGTCCAAAGTTGGTTGGGAATGTCTGAAACTTTGACCCCTAATAACTCGTCTGTTTTTCATCCGATTAAGCTGAAATTTGGAACGTTTGTAGAGCCCATCCATACAAACATGTCTGCACAATCCGGGATGCGGTCAATGGAATAGCACGTGCACTATAGGGCGCCAAAAATTCAATAAATAAACCTTTTTACGCCTACAGCAGCCAAAGGAAAGCACTCTTGGTGCTGCAAATTTATGCGCATGCGCAGATCATTAATGTCTACAAAAGTAAAGGGTAGTCAAGGAACTCGAGGCAAGGCGTCCTGCTGAAAATGGGTCCTCAATTTTGCATTGCACCCTATGGGATTTTGGCCGTGAAACCGTAAAAACCCTAATAACTCCAACAGTTCGCAACGGACAGGCGCGCTTTTTATAGGGTTTATAGGTCTTAGGGAGGTACATTTCCGTACCGAATTGTATGGCGCTGCATGCAGTAGAAGCAAAGATATAAGGACTGGAAATGCGTCCCTAGGTCTCGCCTGCTGAACAAAGAGATTGAAAGTCACTAAAGGTGACCTTCACCGATTGAGCTGAAACTAGCACCAAACATTGTCCTAGTACCATAGTACATAAAACAATATTTGTCAGAAAATTCGGACTCTGCGTTAGTAAGTTATTAGGGGTCAAACATTAGAAAATATCAACTTTCAGGGCCATAACTCGAAAAAGGGGCGATAAGAAATTTTGGGCACTTGGCCCCAGGGAGTCATTGGTCCAGACCTTTCGTCTGGCACCAGTTTCATCCCGATCGGTGAAGGTCACATTAGGCTCAAACTTGCAGTCCAAAGTTGGTTGGGAATGTCTGAAACTTTGACCCCTAATAACTCGTCTGTTTTTCATCCGATTAAGCTGAAATTTGGAACGTTTGTAGAGCCCATCCATACAAACATGTCTGCACAATCCGGGATGCGGTCAATGGAATAGCACGTGCACTATAGGGCGCCAAAAATTCAATAAATAAACCTTTTTACGCCTACAGCAGCCAAAGGAAAGCACTCTTGGTGCTGCAAATTTATGCGCATGCGCAGATCATTAATGTCTACAAAAGTAAAGGGTAGTCAAGGAACTCGAGGCAAGGCGTCCTGCTGAAAATTGGTCCTCAATTTTGCATTGCACCCTATGGGATTTTGGCCGTGAAACCGTAAAAACCCTAATAACTCCAACAGTTCGCAACGGACAGGCGCGCTTTTTATAGGGTTTATAGGTCTTAGGGAGGTACATTTCCGTACCGAATTGTATGGCGCTGCATGCAGTAGAAGCAAAGATATAAGGACTGGAAATGCGTCCCTAGGTCTCGCCTGCTGAACAAAGAGATTGAAAGTCACTAAAGGTGACCTTCACCGATTGAGCTGAAACTAGCACCAAACATTGTCCTAGTACCATAGTACATAAAACAATATTTGTCAGAAAATTCGGACTCTGCGTTAGTAAGTTATTAGGGGTCAAACATTAGAAAATATCAACTTTCAGGGGCCATAACTCGAAAAAGGGGCGATAAGAAATTTTGGGCACTTGGCCCCAGGGAGTCATTGGTCCAGACCTTTCGTCTGGCACCAGTTTCATCCCGATCGGTGAAGGTCACATTAGGCTCAAACTTGCAGTCCAAAGTTGGTTGGGAATGTCTGAAACTTTGACCCCTAATAACTCGTCTGTTTTTCATCCGATTAAGCTGAAATTTGGAACGTTTGTAGAGCCCATCCATACAAACATGTCTGCACAATCCGGGATGCGGTCAATGGAATAGCACGTGCACTATAGGGCGCCAAAAATTCAATAAATAAACCTTTTTACGCCTACAGCAGCCAAAGGAAAGCACTCTTGGTGCTGCAAATTTATGCGCATGCGCAGATCATTAATGTCTACAAAAGTAAAGGGTAGTCAAGGAACTCGAGGCAAGGCGTCCTGCTGAAAATGGGTCCTCAATTTTGCATTGCACCCTATGGGATTTTGGCCGTGAAACCGTAAAAACCCTAATAACTCCAACAGTTCGCAACGGACAGGCGCGCTTTTTATAGGGTTTATAGGTCTTAGGGAGGTACATTTCCGTACCGAATTGTATGGCGCTGCATGCAGTAGAAGCAAAGATATAAGGACTGGAAATGCGTCCCTAGGTCTCGCCTGCTGAACAAAGAGATTGAAAGTCACTAAAGGTGACCTTCACCGATTGAGCTGAAACTAGCACCAAACATTGTCCTAGTACCATAGTACATAAAACAATATTTGTCAGAAAATTCGGACTCTGCGTTAGTAAGTTATTAGGGGTCAAACATTAGAAAATATCAACTTTCAGGGGCCATAACTCGAAAAAGGGGCGATAAGAAATTTTGGGCACTTGGCCCCAGGGAGTCATTGGTCCAGACCTTTCGTCTGGCACCAGTTTCATCCCGATCGGTGAAGGTCACATTAGGCTCAAACTTGCAGTCCAAAGTTGGTTGGGAATGTCTGAAACTTTGACCCCTAATAACTCGTCTGTTTTTCATCCGATTAAGCTGAAATTTGGAACGTTTGTAGAGCCCATCCATATAAACATGTCTGCACAATCCGGGATGCGGTCAATGGAATAGCACGTGCACTATAGGGCGCCAAAAATTCAATAAATAAACCTTTTTACGCCTACAGCAGCCAAAGGAAAGCACTCTTGGTGCTGCAAATTTATGCGCATGCGCAGATCATTAATGTCTACAAAAGTAAAGGGTAGTCAAGGAACTCGAGGCAAGGCGTCCTGCTGAAAATGGGTCCTCAATTTTGCATTGCACCCTATGGGATTTTGGCCGTGAAACCGTAAAAACCCTAATAACTCCAACAGTTCGCAACGGACAGGCGCGCTTTTTATAGGGTTTATAGGTCTTAGGGAGGTACATTTCCGTACCGAATTGTATGGCGCTGCATGCAGTAGAAGCAAAGATATAAGGACTGGAAATGCGTCCCTAGGTCTCGCCTGCTGAACAAAGAGATTGAAAGTCACTAAAGGTGACCTTCACCGATTGAGCTGAAACTAGCACCAAACATTGTCCTAGTACCATAGTACATAAAACAATATTTGTCAGAAAATTCGGACTCTGCGTTAGTAAGTTATTAGGGGTCAAACATTAGAAAATATCAACTTTCAGGGGCCATAACTCGAAAAAGGGGCGATAAGAAATTTTGGGCACTTGGCCCCAGGGAGTCATTGGTCCAGACCTTTCGTCTGGCACCAGTTTCATCCCGATCGGTGAAGGTCACATTAGGCTCAAACTTGCAGTCCAAAGTTGGTTGGGAATGTCTGAAACTTTGACCCCTAATAACTCGTCTGTTTTTCATCCGATTAAGCTGAAATTTGGAACGTTTGTAGAGCCCATCCATACAAACATGTCTGCACAATCCGGGATGCGGTCAATGGAATAGCACGTGCACTATAGGGCGCCAAAAATTCAATAAATAAACCTTTTTACGCCTACAGCAGCCAAAGGAAAGCACTCTTGGTGCTGCAAATTTATGCGCATGCGCAGATCATTAATGTCTACAAAAGTAAAGGGTAGTCAAGGAACTCGAGGCAAGGCGTCCTGCTGAAAATGGGTCCTCAATTTTGCATTGCACCCTATGGGATTTTGGCCGTGAAACCGTAAAAACCCTAATAACTCCAACAGTTCGCAACGGACAGGCGCGCTTTTTATAGGGTTTATAGGTCTTAGGGAGGTACATTTCCGTACCGAATTGTATGGCGCTGCATGCAGTAGAAGCAAAGATATAAGGACTGGAAATGCGTCCCTAGGTCTCGCCTGCTGAACAAAGAGATTGAAAGTCACTAAAGGTGACCTTCACCGATTGAGCTGAAACTAGCACCAAACATTGTCCTAGTACCATAGTACATAAAACAATATTTGTCAGAAAATTCGGACTCTGCGTTAGTAAGTTATTAGGGGTCAAACATTAGAAAATATCAACTTTCAGGGGCCATAACTCGAAAAAGGGGCGATAAGAAATTTTGGGCACTTGGCCCCAGGGAGTCATTGGTCCAGACCTTTCGTCTGGCACCAGTTTCATCCCGATCGGTGAAGGTCACATTAGGCTCAAACTTGCAGTCCAAAGTTGGTTGGGAATGTCTGAAACTTTGACCCCTAATAACTCGTCTGTTTTTCATCCGATTAAGCTGAAATTTGGAACGTTTGTAGAGCCCATCCATACAAACATGTCTGCACAATCCGGGATGCGGTCAATGGAATAGCACGTGCACTATAGGGCGCCAAAAATTCAATAAATAAACCTTTTTACGCCTACAGCAGCCAAAGGAAAGCACTCTTGGTGCTGCAAATTTATGCGCATGCGCAGATCATTAATGTCTACAAAAGTAAAGGGTAGTCAAGGAACTCGAGGCAAGGCGTCCTGCTGAAAATGGGTCCTCAATTTTGCATTGCACCCTATGGGATTTTGGCCGTGAAACCGTAAAAACCCTAATAACTCCAACAGTTCGCAACGGACAGGCGCGCTTTTTATAGGGTTTATAGGTCTTAGGGAGGTACATTTCCGTACCGAATTGTATGGCGCTGCATGCAGTAGAAGCAAAGATATAAGGACTGGAAATGCGTCCCTAGGTCTCGCCTGCTGAACAAAGAGATTGAAAGTCACTAAAGGTGACCTTCACCGATTGAGCTGAAACTAGCACCAAACATTGTCCTAGTACCATAGTACATAAAACAATATTTGTCAGAAAATTCGGACTCTGCGTTAGTAAGTTATTAGGGGTCAAACATTAGAAAATATCAACTTTCAGGGGCCATAACTCGAAAAAGGGGCGATAAGAAATTTTGGGCACTTGGCCCCAGGGAGTCATTGGTCCAGACCTTTCGTCTGGCACCAGTTTCATCCCGATCGGTGAAGGTCACATTAGGCTCAAACTTGCAGTCCAAAGTTGGTTGGGAATGTCTGAAACTTTGACCCCTAATAACTCGTCTGTTTTTCATCCGATTAAGCTGAAATTTGGAACGTTTGTAAAGCCCATCCATACAAACATGTCTGCACAATCCGGGATGCGGTCAATGGAATAGCACGTGCACTATAGGGCGCCAAAAATTCAATAAATAAACCTTTTTACGCCTACAGCAGCCAAAGGAAAGCACTCTTGGTGCTGCAAATTTATGCGCATGCGCAGATCATTAATGTCTACAAAAGTAAAGGGTAGTCAAGGAACTCGAGGCAAGGCGTCCTGCTGAAAATGGGTCCTCAATTTTGCATTGCACCCTATGGGATTTTGGCCGTGAAACCGTAAAAACCCTAATAACTCCAACAGTTCGCAACGGACAGGCGCGCTTTTTATAGGGTTTATAGGTCTTAGGGAGGTACATTTCCGTACCGAATTGTATGGCGCTGCATGCAGTAGAAGCAAAGATATAAGGACTGGAAATGCGTCCCTAGGTCTCGCCTGCTGAACAAAGAGATTGAAAGTCACTAAAGGTGACCTTCACCGATTGAGCTGAAACTAGCACCAAACATTGTCCTAGTACCATAGTACATAAAACAATATTTGTCAGAAAATTCGGACTCTGCGTTAGTAAGTTATTAGGGGTCAAACATTAGAAAATATCAACTTTCAGGGGCCATAACTCGAAAAAGGGGCGATAAGAAATTTTGGGCACTTGGCCCCAGGGAGTCATTGGTCCAGACCTTTCGTCTGGCACCAGTTTCATCCCGATCGGTGAAGGTCACATTAGGCTCAAACTTGCAGTCCAAAGTTGGTTGGGAATGTCTGAAACTTTGACCCCTAATAACTCGTCTGTTTTTCATCCGATTAAGCTGAAATTTGGAACGTTTGTAGAGCCCATCCATACAAACATGTCTGCACAATCCGGGATGCGGTCAATGGAATAGCACGTGCACTATAGGGCGCCAAAAATTCAATAAATAAACCTTTTTACGCCTACAGCAGCCAAAGGAAAGCACTCTTGGTGCTGCAAATTTATGCGCATGCGCAGATCATTAATGTCTACAAAAGTAAAGGGTAGTCAAGGAACTCGAGGCAAGGCGTCCTGCTGAAAATGGGTCCTCAATTTTGCATTGCACCCTATGGGATTTTGGCCGTGAAACCGTAAAAACCCTAATAACTCCAACAGTTCGCAACGGACAGGCGCGCTTTTTAAAGGGTTTATAGGTCTTAGGGAGGTACATTTCCGTACCGAATTGTATGGCGCTGCATGCAGAAGAAGCAAAGATATAAGGACTGGAAATGCGTCCCTAGGTCTCGCCTGCTGAACAAAGAGATTGAAAGTCACTAAAGGTGACCTTCACCGATTGAGCTGAAACTAGCACCAAACATTGTCCTAGTACCATAGTACATAAAACAATATTTGTCAGAAAATTCGGACTCTGCGTTAGTAAGTTATTAGGGGTCAAACATTAGAAAATATCAACTTTCAGGGGCCATAACTCGAAAAAGGGGCGATAAGAAATTTTGGGCACTTGGCCCCAGGGAGTCATTGGTCCAGACCTTTCGTCTGGCACCAGTTTCATCCCGATCGGTGAAGGTCACATTAGGCTCAAACTTGCAGTCCAAAGTTGGTTGGGAATGTCTGAAACTTTGACCCCTAATAACTCGTCTGTTTTTCATCCGATTAAGCTGAAATTTTGAACGTTTGTAGAGCCCATCCATACAAACATGTCTGCACAATCCGGGATGCGGTCAATGGAATAGCACGTGCACTATAGGGCGCCAAAAATTCAATAAATAAACCTTTTTACGCCTACAGCAGCCAAAGGAAAGCACTCTTGGTGCTGCAAATTTATGCGCATGCGCAGATCATTAATGTCTACAAAAGTAAAGGGTAGTCAAGGAACTCGAGGCAAGGCGTCCTGCTGAAAATGGGTCCTCAATTTTGCATTGCACCCTATGGGATTTTGGCCGTGAAACCGTAAAAACCCTAATAACTCCAACAGTTCGCAACGGACAGGCGCGCTTTTTATAGGGTTTATAGGTCTTAGGGAGGTACATTTCCGTACCGAATTGTATGGCGCTGCATGCAGTAGAAGCAAAGATATAAGGACTGGAAATGCGTCCCTAGGTCTCGCCTGCTGAACAAAGAGATTGAAAGTCACTAAAGGTGACCTTCACCGATTGAGCTGAAACTAGCACCAAACATTGTCCTAGTACCATAGTACATAAAACAATATTTGTCAGAAAATTCGGACTCTGCGTTAGTAAGTTATTAGGGGTCAAACATTAGAAAATATCAACTTTCAGGGGCCATAACTCGAAAAAGGGGCGATAAGAAATTTTGGGCACTTGGCCCCAGGGAGTCATTGGTCCAGACCTTTCGTCTGGCACCAGTTTCATCCCGATCGGTGAAGGTCACATTAGGCTCAAACTTGCAGTCCAAAGTTGGTTGGGAATGTCTGAAACTTTGACCCCTAATAACTCGTCTGTTTTTCATCCGATTAAGCTGAAATTTGGAACGTTTGTAGAGCCCATCCATACAAACATGTCTGCACAATCCGGGATGCGGTCAATGGAATAGCACGTGCACTATAGGGCGCCAAAAATTCAATAAATAAACCTTTTTACGCCTACAGCAGCCAAAGGAAAGCACTCTTGGTGCTGCAAATTTATGCGCATGCGCAGATCATTAATGTCTACAAAAGTAAAGGGTAGTCAAGGAACTCGAGGCAAGGCGTCCTGCTGAAAATGGGTCCTCAATTTTGCATTGCACCCTATGGGATTTTGGCCGTGAAACCGTAAAAACCCTAATAACTCCAACAGTTCGCAACGGACAGGCGCGCTTTTTATAGGGTTTATAGGTCTTAGGGAGGTACATTTCCGTACCGAATTGTATGGCGCTGCATGCAGTAGAAGCAAAGATATAAGGACTGGAAATGCGTCCCTAGGTCTCGCCTGCTGAACAAAGAGATTGAAAGTCACTAAAGGTGACCTTCACCGATTGAGCTGAAACTAGCACCAAACATTGTCCTAGTACCATAGTACATAAAACAATATTTGTCAGAAAATTCGGACTCTGCGTTAGTAAGTTATTAGGGGTCAAACATTAGAAAATATCAACTTTCAGGGGCCATAACTCGAAAAAGGGGCGATAAGAAATTTTGGGCACTTGGCCCCAGGGAGTCATTGGTCCAGACCTTTCGTCTGGCACCAGTTTCATCCCGATCGGTGAAGGTCACATTAGGCTCAAACTTGCAGTCCAAAGTTGGTTGGGAATGTCTGAAACTTTGACCCCTAATAACTCGTCTGTTTTTCATCCGATTAAGCTGAAATTTGGAACGTTTGTAGAGCCCATCCATACAAACATGTCTGCACAATCCGGGATGCGGTCAATGGAATAGCACGTGCACTATAGGGCGCCAAAAATTCAATAAATAAACCTTTTTACGCCTACAGCAGCCAAAGGAAAGCACTCTTGGTGCTGCAAATTTATGCGCATGCGCAGATCATTAATGTCTACAAAAGTAAAGGGTAGTCAAGGAACTCGAGGCAAGGCGTCCTGCTGAAAATGGGTCCTCAATTTTGCATTGCACCCTATGGGATTTTGGCCGTGAAACCGTAAAAACCCTAATAACTCCAACAGTTCGCAACGGACAGGCGCGCTTTTTATAGGGTTTATAGGTCTTAGGGAGGTACATTTCCGTACCGAATTGTATGGCGCTGCATGCAGTAGAAGCAAAGATATAAGGACTGGAAATGCGTCCCTAGGTCTCGCCTGCTGAACAAAGAGATTGAAAGTCACTAAAGGTGACCTTCACCGATTGAGCTGAAACTAGCACCAAACATTGTCCTAGTACCATAGTACATAAAACAATATTTGTCAGAAAATTCGGACTCTGCGTTAGTAAGTTATTAGGGGTCAAACATTAGAAAATATCAACTTTCAGGGGCCATAACTCGAAAAAGGGGCGATAAGAAATTTTGGGCACTTGGCCCCAGGGAGTCATTGGTCCAGACCTTTCGTCTGGCACCAGTTTCATCCCGATCGGTGAAGGTCACATTAGGCTCAAACTTGCAGTCCAAAGTTGGTTGGGAATGTCTGAAACTTTGACCCCTAATAACTCGTCTGTTTTTCATCCGATTAAGCTGAAATTTGGAACGTTTGTAGAGCCCATCCATACAAACATGTCTGCACAATCCGGGATGCGGTCAATGGAATAGCACGTGCACTATAGGGCGCCAAAAATTCAATAAATAAACCTTTTTACGCCTACAGCAGCCAAAGGAAAGCACTCTTGGTGCTGCAAATTTATGCGCATGCGCAGATCATTAATGTCTACAAAAGTAAAGGGTAGTCAAGGAACTCGAGGCAAGGCGTCCTGCTGAAAATGGGTCCTCAATTTTGCATTGCACCCTATGGGATTTTGGCCGTGAAACCGTAAAAACCCTAATAACTCCAACAGTTCGCAACGGACAGGCGCGCTTTTTATAGGGTTTATAGGTCTTAGGGAGGTACATTTCCGTACCGAATTGTATGGCGCTGCATGCAGTAGAAGCAAAGATATAAGGACTGGAAATGCGTCCCTAGGTCTCGCCTGCTGAACAAAGAGATTGAAAGTCACTAAAGGTGACCTTCACCGATTGAGCTGAAACTAGCACCAAACATTGTCCTAGTACCATAGTACATAAAACAATATTTGTCAGAAAATTCGGACTCTGCGTTAGTAAGTTATTAGGGGTCAAACATTAGAAAATATCAACTTTCAGGGGCCATAACTCGAAAAAGGGGCGATAAGAAATTTTGGGCACTTGGCCCCAGGGAGTCATTGGTCCAGACCTTTCGTCTGGCACCAGTTTCATCCCGATCGGTGAAGGTCACATTAGGCTCAAACTTGCAGTCCAAAGTTGGTTGGGAATGTCTGAAACTTTGACCCCTAATAACTCGTCTGTTTTTCATCCGATTAAGCTGAAATTTGGAACGTTTGTAGAGCCCATCCATACAAACATGTCTGCACAATCCGGGATGCGGTCAATGGAATAGCACGTGCACTATAGGGCGCCAAAAATTCAATAAATAAACCTTTTTACGCCTACAGCAGCCAAAGGAAAGCACTCTTGGTGCTGCAAATTTATGCGCATGCGCAGATCATTAATGTCTACAAAAGTAAAGGGTAGTCAAGGAACTCGAGGCAAGGCGTCCTGCTGAAAATGGGTCCTCAATTTTGCATTGCACCCTATGGGATTTTGGCCGTGAAACCGTAAAAACCCTAATAACTCCAACAGTTCGCAACGGACAGGCGCGCTTTTTATAGGGTTTATAGGTCTTAGGGAGGTACATTTCCGTACCGAATTGTATGGCGCTGCATGCAGTAGAAGCAAAGATATAAGGACTGGAAATGCGTCCCTAGGTCTCGCCTGCTGAACAAAGAGATTGAAAGTCACTAAAGGTGACCTTCACCGATTGAGCTGAAACTAGCACCAAACATTGTCCTAGTACCATAGTACATAAAACAATATTTGTCAGAAAATTCGGACTCTGCGTTAGTAAGTTATTAGGGGTCAAACATTAGAAAATATCAACTTTCAGGGGCCATAACTCGAAAAAGGGGCGATAAGAAATTTTGGGCACTTGGCCCCAGGGAGTCATTGGTCCAGACCTTTCGTCTGGCACCAGTTTCATCCCGATCGGTGAAGGTCACATTAGGCTCAAACTTGCAGTCCAAAGTTGGTTGGGAATGTCTGAAACTTTGACCCCTAATAACTCGTCTGTTTTTCATCCGATTAAGCTGAAATTTGGAACGTTTGTAGAGCCCATCCATACAAACATGTCTGCACAATCCGGGATGCGGTCAATGGAATAGCACGTGCACTATAGGGCGCCAAAAATTCAATAAATAAACCTTTTTACGCCTACAGCAGCCAAAGGAAAGCACTCTTGGTGCTGCAAATTTATGCGCATGCGCAGATCATTAATGTCTACAAAAGTAAAGGGTAGTCAAGGAACTCGAGGCAAGGCGTCCTGCTGAAAATGGGTCCTCAATTTTGCATTGCACCCTATGGGATTTTGGCCGTGAAACCGTAAAAACCCTAATAACTCCAACAGTTCGCAACGGACAGGCGCGCTTTTTATAGGGTTTATAGGTCTTAGGGAGGTACATTTCCGTACCGAATTGTATGGCGCTGCATGCAGTAGAAGCAAAGATATAAGGACTGGAAATGCGTCCCTAGGTCTCGCCTGCTGAACAAAGAGATTGAAAGTCACTAAAGGTGACCTTCACCGATTGAGCTGAAACTAGCACCAAACATTGTCCTAGTACCATAGTACATAAAACAATATTTGTCAGAAAATTCGGACTCTGCGTTAGTAAGTTATTAGGGGTCAAACATTAGAAAATATCAACTTTCAGGGGCCATAACTCGAAAAAGGGGCGATAAGAAATTTTGGGCACTTGGCCCCAGGGAGTCATTGGTCCAGACCTTTCGTCTGGCACCAGTTTCATCCCGATCGGTGAAGGTCACATTAGGCTCAAACTTGCAGTCCAAAGTTGGTTGGGAATGTCTGAAACTTTGACCCCTAATAACTCGTCTGTTTTTCATCCGATTAAGCTGAAATTTGGAACGTTTGTAGAGCCCATCCATACAAACATGTCTGCACAATCAGGGATGCGGTCAATGGAATAGCACGTGCACTATAGGGCGCCAAAAATTCAATAAATAAACCTTTTTACGCCTACAGCAGCCAAAGGAAAGCACTCTTGGTGCTGCAAATTTATGCGCATGCGCAGATCAATAATGTCTACAAAAGTAAAGGGTAGTCAAGGAACTCGAGGCAAGGCGTCCTGCTGAAAATGGGTCCTCAATTTTGCATTGCACCCTATGGGATTTTGGCCGTGAAACCGTAAAAACCCTAATAACTCCAACAGTTCGCAACGGACAGGCGCGCTTTTTATAGGGTTTATAGGTCTTAGGGAGGTACATTTCCGTACCGAATTGTATGGCGCTGCATGCAGTAGAAGCAAAGATATAAGGACTGGAAATGCGTCCCTAGGTCTCGCCTGCTGAACAAAGAGATTGAAAGTCACTAAAGGTGACCTTCACCGATTGAGCTGAAACTAGCACCAAACATTGTCCCAGTACCATAGTACATAAAACAATATTTGTCAGAAAATTCGGACTCTGCGTTAGTAAGTTATTAGGGGTCAAACATTAGAAAATATCAACTTTCAGGGGCCATAACTCGAAAAAGGGGCGATAAGAAATTTTGGGCACTTGGCCCCAGGGAGTCATTGGTCCAGACCTTTCGTCTGGCACCAGTTTCATCCCGATCGGTGAAGGTCACATTAGGCTCAAACTTGCAGTCCAAAGTTGGTTGGGAATGTCTGAAACTTTGACCCCTAATAACTCGTCTGTTTTTCATCCGATTAAGCTGAAATTTGGAACGTTTGTAGAGCCCATCCATACAAACATGTCTGCACAATCCGGGATGCGGTCAATGGAATAGCACGTGCACTATAGGGCGCCAAAAATTCAATAAATAAACCTTTTTACGCCTACAGCAGCCAAAGGAAAGCACTCTTGGTGCTGCAAATTTATGCGCATGCGCAGATCATTAATGTCTACAAAAGTAAAGGGTAGTCAAGGAACTCGAGGCAAGGCGTCCTGCTGAAAATGGGTCCTCAATTTTGCATTGCACCCTATGGGATTTTGGCCGTGAAACCGTAAAAACCCTAATAACTCCAACAGTTCGCAACGGACAGGCGCGCTTTTTATAGGGTTTATAGGTCTTAGGGAGGTACATTTCCGTACCGAATTGTATGGCGCTGCATGCAGTAGAAGCAAAGATATAAGGACTGGAAATGCGTCCCTAGGTCTCGCCTGCTGAACAAAGAGATTGAAAGTCACTAAAGGTGACCTTCACCGATTGAGCTGAAACTAGCACCAAACATTGTCCCAGTACCATAGTACATAAAACAATATTTGTCAGAAAATTCGGACTCTGCGTTAGTAAGTTATTAGGGGTCAAACATTAGAAAATATCAACTTTCAGGGGCCATAACTCGAAAAAGGGGCGATAAGAAATTTTGGGCACTTGGCCCCAGGGAGTCATTGGTCCAGACCTTTCGTCTGGCACCAGTTTCATCCCGATCGGTGAAGGTCACATTAGGCTCAAACTTGCAGTCCAAAGTTGGTTGGGAATGTCTGAAACTTTGACCCCTAATAACTCGTCTGTTTTTCATCCGATTAAGCTGAAATTTGGAACGTTTGTAGAGCCCATCCATACAAACATGTCTGCACAATCCGGGATGCGGTCAATGGAATAGCACGTGCACTATAGGGCGCCAAAAATTCAATAAATAAACCTTTTTACGCCTACAGCAGCCAAAGGAAAGCACTCTTGGTGCTGCAAATTTATGCGCATGCGCAGATCATTAATGTCTACAAAAGTAAAGGGTAGTCAAGGAACTCGAGGCAAGGCGTCCTGCTGAAAATGGGTCCTCAATTTTGCATTGCACCCTATGGGATTTTGGCCGTGAAACCGTAAAAACCCTAATAACTCCAACAGTTCGCAACGGACAGGCGCGCTTTTTATAGGGTTTATAGGTCTTAGGGAGGTACATTTCCGTACCGAATTGTATGGCGCTGCATGCAGTAGAAGCAAAGATATAAGGACTGGAAATGCGTCCCTAGGTCTCGCCTGCTGAACAAAGAGATTGAAAGTCACTAAAGGTGACCTTCACCGATTGAGCTGAAACTAGCACCAAACATTGTCCCAGTACCATAGTACATAAAACAATATTTGTCAGAAAATTCGGACTCTGCGTTAGTAAGTTATTAGGGGTCAAACATTAGAAAATATCAACTTTCAGGGGCCATAACTCGAAAAAGGGGCGATAAGAAATTTTGGGCACTTGGCCCCAGGGAGTCATTGGTCCAGACCTTTCGTCTGGCACCAGTTTCATCCCGATCGGTGAAGGTCACATTAGGCTCAAACTTGCAGTCCAAAGTTGGTTGGGAATGTCTGAAACTTTGACCCCTAATAACTCGTCTGTTTTTCATCCGATTAAGCTGAAATTTGGAACGTTTGTAGAGCCCATCCATACAAACATGTCTGCACAATCCGGGATGCGGTCAATGGAATAGCACGTGCACTATAGGGCGCCAAAAATTCAATAAATAAACCTTTTTACGCCTACAGCAGCCAAAGGAAAGCACTCTTGGTGCTGCAAATTTATGCGCATGCGCAGATCATTAATGTCTACAAAAGTAAAGGGTAGTCAAGGAACTCGAGGCAAGGCGTCCTGCTGAAAATGGGTCCTCAATTTTGCATTGCACCCTATGGGATTTTGGCCGTGAAACCGTAAAAACCCTAATAACTCCAACAGTTCGCAACGGACAGGCGCGCTTTTTATAGGGTTTATAGGTCTTAGGGAGGTACATTTCCGTACCGAATTGTATGGCGCTGCATGCAGTAGAAGCAAAGATATAAGGACTGGAAATGCGTCCCTAGGTCTCGCCTGCTGAACAAAGAGATTGAAAGTCACTAAAGGTGACCTTCACCGATTGAGCTGAAACTAGCACCAAACATTGTCCCAGTACCATAGTACATAAAACAATATTTGTCAGAAAATTCGGACTCTGCGTTAGTAAGTTATTAGGGGTCAAACATTAGAAAATATCAACTTTCAGGGGCCATAACTCGAAAAAGGGGCGATAAGAAATTTTGGGCACTTGGCCCCAGGGAGTCATTGGTCCAGACCTTTCGTCTGGCACCAGTTTCATCCCGATCGGTGAAGGTCACATTAGGCTCAAACTTGCAGTCCAAAGTTGGTTGGGAATGTCTGAAACTTTGACCCCTAATAACTCGTCTGTTTTTCATCCGATTAAGCTGAAATTTGGAACGTTTGTAGAGCCCATCCATACAAACATGTCTGCACAATCCGGGATGCGGTCAATGGAATAGCACGTGCACTATAGGGCGCCAAAAATTCAATAAATAAACCTTTTTACGCCTACAGCAGCCAAAGGAAAGCACTCTTGGTGCTGCAAATTTATGCGCATGCGCAGATCATTAATGTCTACAAAAGTAAAGGGTAGTCAAGGAACTCGAGGCAAGGCGTCCTGCTGAAAATGGGTCCTCAATTTTGCATTGCACCCTATGGGATTTTGGCCGTGAAACCGTAAAAACCCTAATAACTCCAACAGTTCGCAACGGACAGGCGCGCTTTTTATAGGGTTTATAGGTCTTAGGGAGGTACATTTCCGTACCGAATTGTATGGCGCTGCATGCAGTAGAAGCAAAGATATAAGGACTGGAAATGCGTCCCTAGGTCTCGCCTGCTGAACAAAGAGATTGAAAGTCACTAAAGGTGACCTTCACCGATTGAGCTGAAACTAGCACCAAACATTGTCCCAGTACCATAGTACATAAAACAATATTTGTCAGAAAATTCGGACTCTGCGTTAGTAAGTTATTAGGGGTCAAACATTAGAAAATATCAACTTTCAGGGGCCATAACTCGAAAAAGGGGCGATAAGAAATTTTGGGCACTTGGCCCCAGGGAGTCATTGGTCCAGACCTTTCGTCTGGCACCAGTTTCATCCCGATCGGTGAAGGTCACATTAGGCTCAAACTTGCAGTCCAAAGTTGGTTGGGAATGTCTGAAAATTTGACCCCTAATAACTCGTCTGTTTTTCATCCGATTAAGCTGAAATTTGGAACGTTTGTAGAGCCCATCCATACAAACATGTCTGCACAATCCGGGATGCGGTCAATGGAATAGCACGTGCACTATAGGGCGCCAAAAATTCAATAAATAAACCTTTTTACGCCTACAGCAGCCAAAGGAAAGCACTCTTGGTGCTGCAAATTTATGCGCATGCGCAGATCATTAATGTCTACAAAAGTAAAGGGTAGTCAAGGAACTCGAGGCAAGGCGTCCTGCTGAAAATGGGTCCTCAATTTTGCATTGCACCCTATGGGATTTTGGCCGTGAAACCGTAAAAACCCTAATAACTCCAACAGTTCGCAACGGACAGGCGCGCTTTTTATAGGGTTTATAGGTCTTAGGGAGGTACATTTCCGTACCGAATTGTATGGCGCTGCATGCAGTAGAAGCAAAGATATAAGGACTGGAAATGCGTCCCTAGGTCTCGCCTGCTGAACAAAGAGATTGAAAGTCACTAAAGGTGACCTTCACCGATTGAGCTGAAACTAGCACCAAACATTGTCCCAGTACCATAGTACATAAAACAATATTTGTCAGAAAATTCGGACTCTGCGTTAGTAAGTTATTAGGGGTCAAACATTAGAAAATATCAACTTTCAGGGGCCATAACTCGAAAAAGGGGCGATAAGAAATTTTGGGCACTTGGCCCCAGGGAGTCATTGGTCCAGACCTTTCGTCTGGCACCAGTTTCATCCCGATCGGTGAAGGTCACATTAGGCTCAAACTTGCAGTCCAAAGTTGGTTGGGAATGTCTGAAACTTTGACCCCTAATAACTCGTCTGTTTTTCATCCGATTAAGCTGAAATTTGGAACGTTTGTAGAGCCCATCCATACAAACATGTCTGCACAATCCGGGATGCGGTCAATGGAATAGCACGTGCACTATAGGGCGCCAAAAATTCAATAAATAAACCTTTTTACGCCTACAGCAGCCAAAGGAAAGCACTCTTGGTGCTGCAAATTTATGCGCATGCGCAGATCATTAATGTCTACAAAAGTAAAGGGTAGTCAAGGAACTCGAGGCAAGGCGTCCTGCTGAAAATGGGTCCTCAATTTTGCATTGCACCCTATGGGATTTTGGCCGTGAAACCGTAAAAACCCTAATAACTCCAACAGTTCGCAACGGACAGGCGCGCTTTTTATAGGGTTTATAGGTCTTAGGGAGGTACATTTCCGTACCGAATTGTATGGCGCTGCATGCAGTAGAAGCAAAGATATAAGGACTGGAAATGCGTCCCTAGGTCTCGCCTGCTGAACAAAGAGATTGAAAGTCACTAAAGGTGACCTTCACCGATTGAGCTGAAACTAGCACCAAACATTGTCCCAGAACCATAGTACATAAAACAATATTTGTCAGAAAATTCGGACTCTGCGTTAGTAAGTTATTAGGGGTCAAACATTAGAAAATATCAACTTTCAGGGGCCATAACTCGAAAAAGGGGCGATAAGAAATTTTGGGCACTTGGCCCCAGGGAGTCATTGGTCCAGACCTTTCGTCTGGCACCAGTTTCATCCCGATCGGTGAAGGTCACATTAGGCTCAAACTTGCAGTCCAAAGTTGGTTGGGAATGTCTGAAACTTTGACCCCTAATAACTCGTCTGTTTTTCATCCGATTAAGCTGAAATTTGGAACGTTTGTAGAGCCCATCCATACAAACATGTCTGCACAATCCGGGATGCGGTCAATGGAATAGCACGTGCACTATAGGGCGCCAAAAATTCAATAAATAAACCTTTTTACGCCTACAGCAGCCAAAGGAAAGCACTCTTGGTGCTGCAAATTTATGCGCATGCGCAGATCATTAATGTCTACAAAAGTAAAGGGTAGTCAAGGAACTCGAGGCAAGGCGTCCTGCTGAAAATGGGTCCTCAATTTTGCATTGCACCCTATGGGATTTTGGCCGTGAAACCGTAAAAACCCTAATAACTCCAACAGTTCGCAACGGACAGGCGCGCTTTTTATAGGGTTTATAGGTCTTAGGGAGGTACATTTCCGTACCGAATTGTATGGCGCTGCATGCAGTAGAAGCAAAGATATAAGGACTGGAAATGCGTCCCTAGGTCTCGCCTGCTGAACAAAGAGATTGAAAGTCACTAAAGGTGACCTTCACCGATTGAGCTGAAACTAGCACCAAACATTGTCCCAGTACCATAGTACATAAAACAATATTTGTCAGAAAATTCGGACTCTGCGTTAGTAAGTTATTAGGGGTCAAACATTAGAAAATATCAACTTTCAGGGGCCATAACTCGAAAAAGGGGCGATAAGAAATTTTGGGCACTTGGCCCCAGGGAGTCATTGGTCCAGACCTTTCGTCTGGCACCAGTTTCATCCCGATCGGTGAAGGTCACATTAGGCTCAAACTTGCAGTCCAAAGTTGGTTGGGAATGTCTGAAACTTTGACCCCTAATAACTCGTCTGTTTTTCATCCGATTAAGCTGAAATTTGGAACGTTTGTAGAGCCCATCCATACAAACATGTCTGCACAATCCGGGATGCGGTCAATGGAATAGCACGTGCACTATAGGGCGCCAAATATTCAATAAATAAACCTTTTTACGCCTACAGCAGCCAAAGGAAAGCACTCTTGGTGCTGCAAATTTATGCGCATGCGCAGATCATTAATGTCTACAAAAGTAAAGGGTAGTCAAGGAACTCGAGGCAAGGCGTCCTGCTGAAAATGGGTCCTCAATTTTGCATTGCACCCTATGGGATTTTGGCCGTGAAACCGTAAAAACCCTAATAACTCCAACAGTTCGCAACGGACAGGCGCGCTTTTTATAGGGTTTATAGGTCTTAGGGAGGTACATTTCCGTACCGAATTGTATGGCGCTGCATGCAGTAGAAGCAAAGATATAAGGACTGGAAATGCGTCCCTAGGTCTCGCCTGCTGAACAAAGAGATTGAAAGTCACTAAAGGTGACCTTCACCGATTGAGCTGAAACTAGCACCAAACATTGTCCCAGTACCATAGTACATAAAACAATATTTGTCAGAAAATTCGGACTCTGCGTTAGTAAGTTATTAGGGGTCAAACATTAGAAAATATCAACTTTCAGGGGCCATAACTCGAAAAAGGGGCGATAAGAAATTTTGGGCACTTGGCCCCAGGGAGTCATTGGTCCAGACCTTTCGTCTGGCACCAGTTTCATCCCGATCGGTGAAGGTCACATTAGGCTCAAACTTGCAGTCCAAAGTTGGTTGGGAATGTCTGAAACTTTGACCCCTAATAACTCGTCTGTTTTTCATCCGATTAAGCTGAAATTTGGAACGTTTGTAGAGCCCATCCATACAAACATGTCTGCACAATCCGGGATGCGGTCAATGGAATAGCACGTGCACTATAGGGCGCCAAAAATTCAATAAATAAACCTTTTTACGCCTACAGCAGCCAAAGGAAAGCACTCTTGGTGCTGCAAATTTATGCGCATGCGCAGATCATTAATGTCTACAAAAGTAAAGGGTAGTCAAGGAACTCGAGGCAAGGCGTCCTGCTGAAAATGGGTCCTCAATTTTGCATTGCACCCTATGGGATTTTGGCCGTGAAACCGTAAAAACCCTAATAACTCCAACAG
This sequence comes from Anodontia alba, assembly GCA_964016985.1. Taxonomy (NCBI): domain Eukaryota; kingdom Metazoa; phylum Mollusca; class Bivalvia; order Lucinida; family Lucinidae; genus Anodontia; species Anodontia alba. Next base: position 28,397 of record CAXHKG010000004.1, on the reverse strand, counting down.
TTCGCAACGGACAGGCGCGCTTTTTATAGGGTTTATAGGTCTTAGGGAGGTACATTTCCGTACCGAATTGTATGGCGCTGCATGCAGTAGAAGCAAAGATATAAGGACTGGAAATGCGTCCCTAGGTCTCGCCTGCTGAACAAAGAGATTGAAAGTCACTAAAGGTGACCTTCACCGATTGAGCTGAAACTAGCACCAAACATTGTCCCAGTACCATAGTACATAAAACAATATTTGTCAGAAAATTCGGACTCTGCGTTAGTAAGTTATTAGGGGTCAAACATTAGAAAATATCAACTTTCAGGGGCCATAACTCGAAAAAGGGGCGATAAGAAATTTTGGGCACTTGGCCCCAGGGAGTCATTGGTCCAGACCTTTCGTCTGGCACCAGTTTCATCCCGATCGGTGAAGGTCACATTAGGCTCAAACTTGCAGTCCAAAGTTGGTTGGGAATGTCTGAAACTTTGACCCCTAATAACTCGTCTGTTTTTCATCCGATTAAGCTGAAATTTGGAACGTTTGTAGAGCCCATCCATACAAACATGTCTGCACAATCCGGGATGCGGTCAATGGAATAGCACGTGCACTATAGGGCGCCAAAAATTCAATAAATAAACCTTTTTACGCCTACAGCAGCCAAAGGAAAGCACTCTTGGTGCTGCAAATTTATGCGCATGCGCAGATCATTAATGTCTACAAAAGTAAAGGGTAGTCAAGGAACTCGAGGCAAGGCGTCCTGCTGAAAATGGGTCCTCAATTTTGCATTGCACCCTATGGGATTTTGGCCGTGAAACCGTAAAAACCCTAATAACTCCAACAGTTCGCAACGGACAGGCGCGCTTTTTATAGGGTTTATAGGTCTTAGGGAGGTACATTTCCGTACCGAATTGTATGGCGCTGCATGCAGTAGAAGCAAAGATATAAGGACTGGAAATGCGTCCCTAGGTCTCGCCTGCTGAACAAAGAGATTGAAAGTCACTAAAGGTGACCTTCACCGATTGAGCTGAAACTAGCACCAAACATTGTCCCAGTACCATAGTACATAAAACAATATTTGTCAGAAAATTCGGACTCTGCGTTAGTAAGTTATTAGGGGTCAAACATTAGAAAATATCAACTTTCAGGGGCCATAACTCGAAAAAGGGGCGATAAGAAATTTTGGGCACTTGGCCCCAGGGAGTCATTGGTCCAGACCTTTCGTCTGGCACCAGTTTCATCCCGATCGGTGAAGGTCACATTAGGCTCAAACTTGCAGTCCAAAGTTGGTTGGGAATGTCTGAAACTTTGACCCCTAATAACTCGTCTGTTTTTCATCCGATTAAGCTGAAATTTGGAACGTTTGTAGAGCCCATCCATACAAACATGTCTGCACAATCCGGGATGCGGTCAATGGAATAGCACGTGCACTATAGGGCGCCAAAAATTCAATAAATAAACCTTTTTACGCCTACAGCAGCCAAAGGAAAGCACTCTTGGTGCTGCAAATTTATGCGCATGCGCAGATCATTAATGTCTACAAAAGTAAAGGGTAGTCAAGGAACTCGAGGCAAGGCGTCCTGCTGAAAATGGGTCCTCAATTTTGCATTGCACCCTATGGGATTTTGGCCGTGAAACCGTAAAAACCCTAATAACTCCAACAGTTCGCAACGGACAGGCGCGCTTTTTATAGGGTTTATAGGTCTTAGGGAGGTACATTTCCGTACCGAATTGTATGGCGCTGCATGCAGTAGAAGCAAAGATATAAGGACTGGAAATGCGTCCCTAGGTCTCGCCTGCTGAACAAAGAGATTGAAAGTCACTAAAGGTGACCTTCACCGATTGAGCTGAAACTAGCACCAAACATTGTCCCAGTACCATAGTACATAAAACAATATTTGTCAGAAAATTCGGACTCTGCGTTAGTAAGTTATTAGGGGTCAAACATTAGAAAATATCAACTTTCAGGGGCCATAACTCGAAAAAGGGGCGATAAGAAATTTTGGGCACTTGGCCCCAGGGAGTCATTGGTCCAGACCTTTCGTCTGGCACCAGTTTCATCCCGATCGGTGAAGGTCACATTAGGCTCAAACTTGCAGTCCAAAGTTGGTTGGGAATGTCTGAAACTTTGACCCCTAATAACTCGTCTGTTTTTCATCCGATTAAGCTGAAATTTGGAACGTTTGTAGAGCCCATCCATACAAACATGTCTGCACAATCCGGGATGCGGTCAATGGAATAGCACGTGCACTATAGGGCGCCAAAAATTCAATAAATAAACCTTTTTACGCCTACAGCAGCCAAAGGAAAGCACTCTTGGTGCTGCAAATTTATGCGCATGCGCAGATCATTAATGTCTACAAAAGTAAAGGGTAGTCAAGGAACTCGAGGCAAGGCGTCCTGCTGAAAATGGGTCCTCAATTTTGCATTGCACCCTATGGGATTTTGGCCGTGAAACCGTAAAAACCCTAATAACTCCAACAGTTCGCAACGGACAGGCGCGCTTTTTATAGGGTTTATAGGTCTTAGGGAGGTACATTTCCGTACCGAATTGTATGGCGCTGCATGCAGTAGAAGCAAAGATATAAGGACTGGAAATGCGTCCCTAGGTCTCGCCTGCTGAACAAAGAGATTGAAAGTCACTAAAGGTGACCTTCACCGATTGAGCTGAAACTAGCACCAAACATTGTCCCAGTACCATAGTACATAAAACAATATTTGTCAGAAAATTCGGACTCTGCGTTAGTAAGTTATTAGGGGTCAAACATTAGAAAATATCAACTTTCAGGGGCCATAACTCGAAAAAGGGGCGATAAGAAATTTTGGGCACTTGGCCCCAGGGAGTCATTGGTCCAGACCTTTCGTCTGGCACCAGTTTCATCCCGATCGGTGAAGGTCACATTAGGCTCAAACTTGCAGTCCAAAGTTGGTTGGGAATGTCTGAAACTTTGACCCCTAATAACTCGTCTGTTTTTCATCCGATTAAGCTGAAATTTGGAACGTTTGTAGAGCCCATCCATACAAACATGTCTGCACAATCCGGGATGCGGTCAATGGAATAGCACGTGCACTATAGGGCGCCAAAAATTCAATAAATAAACCTTTTTACGCCTACAGCAGCCAAAGGAAAGCACTCTTGGTGCTGCAAATTTATGCGCATGCGCAGATCATTAATGTCTACAAAAGTAAAAGGTAGTCAAGGAACTCGAGGCAAGGCGTCCTGCTGAAAATGGGTCCTCAATTTTGCATTGCACCCTATGGGATTTTGGCCGTGAAACCGTAAAAACCCTAATAACTCCAACAGTTCGCAACGGACAGGCGCGCTTTTTATAGGGTTTATAGGTCTTAGGGAGGTACATTTCCGTACCGAATTGTATGGCGCTGCATGCAGTAGAAGCAAAGATATAAGGACTGGAAATGCGTCCCTAGGTCTCGCCTGCTGAACAAAGAGATTGAAAGTCACTAAAGGTGACCTTCACCGATTGAGCTGAAACTAGCACCAAACATTGTCCCAGTACCATAGTACATAAAACAATATTTGTCAGAAAATTCGGACTCTGCGTTAGTAAGTTATTAGGGGTCAAACATTAGAAAATATCAACTTTCAGGGGCCATAACTCGAAAAAGGGGCGATAAGAAATTTTGGGCACTTGGCCCCAGGGAGTCATTGGTCCAGACCTTTCGTCTGGCACCAGTTTCATCCCGATCGGTGAAGGTCACATTAGGCTCAAACTTGCAGTCCAAAGTTGGTTGGGAATGTCTGAAACTTTGACCCCTAATAACTCGTCTGTTTTTCATCCGATTAAGCTGAAATTTGGAACGTTTGTAGAGCCCATCCATACAAACATGTCTGCACAATCCGGGATGCGGTCAATGGAATAGCACGTGCACTATAGGGCGCCAAAAATTCAATAAATAAACCTTTTTACGCCTACAGCAGCCAAAGGAAAGCACTCTTGGTGCTGCAAATTTATGCGCATGCGCAGATCATTAATGTCTACAAAAGTAAAGGGTAGTCAAGGAACTCGAGGCAAGGCGTCCTGCTGAAAATGGGTCCTCAATTTTGCATTGCACCCTATGGGATTTTGGCCGTGAAACCGTAAAAACCCTAATAACTCCAACAGTTCGCAACGGACAGGCGCGCTTTTTATAGGGTTTATAGGTCTTAGGGAGGTACATTTCCGTACCGAATTGTATGGCGCTGCATGCAGTAGAAGCAAAGATATAAGGACTGGAAATGCGTCCCTAGGTCTCGCCTGCTGAACAAAGAGATTGAAAGTCACTAAAGGTGACCTTCACCGATTGAGCTGAAACTAGCACCAAACATTGTCCCAGTACCATAGTACATAAAACAATATTTGTCAGAAAATTCGGACTCTGCGTTAGTAAGTTATTAGGGGTCAAACATTAGAAAATATCAACTTTCAGGGGCCATAACTCGAAAAAGGGGCGATAAGAAATTTTGGGCACTTGGCCCCAGGGAGTCATTGGTCCAGACCTTTCGTCTGGCACCAGTTTCATCCCGATCGGTGAAGGTCACATTAGGCTCAAACTTGCAGTCCAAAGTTGGTTGGGAATGTCTGAAACTTTGACCCCTAATAACTCGTCTGTTTTTCATCCGATTAAGCTGAAATTTGGAACGTTTGTAGAGCCCATCCATACAAACATGTCTGCACAATCCGGGATGCGGTCAATGGAATAGCACGTGCACTATAGGGCGCCAAAAATTCAATAAATAAACCTTTTTACGCCTACAGCAGCCAAAGGAAAGCACTCTTGGTGCTGCAAATTTATGCGCATGCGCAGATCATTAATGTCTACAAAAGTAAAGGGTAGTCAAGGAACTCGAGGCAAGGCGTCCTGCTGAAAATGGGTCCTCAATTTTGCATTGCACCCTATGGGATTTTGGCCGTGAAACCGTAAAAACCCTAATAACTCCAACAGTTCGCAACGGACAGGCGCGCTTTTTATAGGGTTTATAGGTCTTAGGGAGGTACATTTCCGTACCGAATTGTATGGCGCTGCATGCAGTAGAAGCAAAGATATAAGGACTGGAAATGCGTCCCTAGGTCTCGCCTGCTGAACAAAGAGATTGAAAGTCACTAAAGGTGACCTTCACCGATTGAGCTGAAACTAGCACCAAACATTGTCCCAGTACCATAGTACATAAAACAATATTTGTCAGAAAATTCGGACTCTGCGTTAGTAAGTTATTAGGGGTCAAACATTAGAAAATATCAACTTTCAGGGGCCATAACTCGAAAAAGGGGCGATAAGAAATTTTGGGCACTTGGCCCCAGGGAGTCATTGGTCCAGACCTTTCGTCTGGCACCAGTTTCATCCCGATCGGTGAAGGTCACATTAGGCTCAAACTTGCAGTCCAAAGTTGGTTGGGAATGTCTGAAACTTTGACCCCTAATAACTCGTCTGTTTTTCATCCGATTAAGCTGAAATTTGGAACGTTTGTAGAGCCCATCCATACAAACATGTCTGCACAATCCGGGATGCGGTCAATGGAATAGCACGTGCACTATAGGGCGCCAAAAATTCAATAAATAAACCTTTTTACGCCTACAGCAGCCAAAGGAAAGCACTCTTGGTGCTGCAAATTTATGCGCATGCGCAGATCATTAATGTCTACAAAAGTAAAGGGTAGTCAAGGAACTCGAGGCAAGGCGTCCTGCTGAAAATGGGTCCTCAATTTTGCATTGCACCCTATGGGATTTTGGCCGTGAAACCGTAAAAACCCTAATAACTCCAACAGTTCGCAACGGACAGGCGCGCTTTTTATAGGGTTTATAGGTCTTAGGGAGGTACATTTCCGTACCGAATTGTATGGCGCTGCATGCAGTAGAAGCAAAGATATAAGGACTGGAAATGCGTCCCTAGGTCTCGCCTGCTGAACAAAGAGATTGAAAGTCACTAAAGGTGACCTTCACCGATTGAGCTGAAACTAGCACCAAACATTGTCCCAGTACCATAGTACATAAAACAATATTTGTCAGAAAATTCGGACTCTGCGTTAGTAAGTTATTAGGGGTCAAACATTAGAAAATATCAACTTTCAGGGGCCATAACTCGAAAAAGGGGCGATAAGAAATTTTGGGCACTTGGCCCCAGGGAGTCATTGGTCCAGACCTTTCGTCTGGCACCAGTTTCATCCCGATCGGTGAAGGTCACATTAGGCTCAAACTTGCAGTCCAAAGTTGGTTGGGAATGTCTGAAACTTTGACCCCTAATAACTCGTCTGTTTTTCATCCGATTAAGCTGAAATTTGGAACGTTTGTAGAGCCCATCCATACAAACATGTCTGCACAATCCGGGATGCGGTCAATGGAATAGCACGTGCACTATAGGGCGCCAAAAATTCAATAAATAAACCTTTTTACGCCTACAGCAGCCAAAGGAAAGCACTCTTGGTGCTGCAAATTTATGCGCATGCGCAGATCATTAATGTCTACAAAAGTAAAGGGTAGTCAAGGAACTCGAGGCAAGGCGTCCTGCTGAAAATGGGTCCTCAATTTTGCATTGCACCCTATGGGATTTTGGCCGTGAAACCGTAAAAACCCTAATAACTCCAACAGTTCGCAACGGACAGGCGCGCTTTTTATAGGGTTTATAGGTCTTAGGGAGGTACATTTCCGTACCGAATTGTATGGCGCTGCATGCAGTAGAAGCAAAGATATAAGGACTGGAAATGCGTCCCTAGGTCTCGCCTGCTGAACAAAGAGATTGAAAGTCACTAAAGGTGACCTTCACCGATTGAGCTGAAACTAGCACCAAACATTGTCCCAGTACCATAGTACATAAAACAATATTTGTCAGAAAATTCGGACTCTGCGTTAGTAAGTTATTAGGGGTCAAACATTAGAAAATATCAACTTTCAGGGGCCATAACTCGAAAAAGGGGCGATAAGAAATTTTGGGCACTTGGCCCCAGGGAGTCATTGGTCCAGACCTTTCGTCTGGCACCAGTTTCATCCCGATCGGTGAAGGTCACATTAGGCTCAAACTTGCAGTCCAAAGTTGGTTGGGAATGTCTGAAACTTTGACCCCTAATAACTCGTCTGTTTTTCATCCGATTAAGCTGAAATTTGGAACGTTTGTAGAGCCCATCCATACAAACATGTCTGCACAATCCGGGATGCGGTCAATGGAATAGCACGTGCACTATAGGGCGCCAAAAATTCAATAAATAAACCTTTTTACGCCTACAGCAGCCAAAGGAAAGCACTCTTGGTGCTGCAAATTTATGCGCATGCGCAGATCATTAATGTCTACAAAAGTAAAGGGTAGTCAAGGAACTCGAGGCAAGGCGTCCTGCTGAAAATGGGTCCTCAATTTTGCATTGCACCCTATGGGATTTTGGCCGTGAAACCGTAAAAACCCTAATAACTCCAACAGTTCGCAACGGACAGGCGCGCTTTTTATAGGGTTTATAGGTCTTAGGGAGGTACATTTCCGTACCGAATTGTATGGCGCTGCATGCAGTAGAAGCAAAGATATAAGGACTGGAAATGCGTCCCTAGGTCTCGCCTGCTGAACAAAGAGATTGAAAGTCACTAAAGGTGACCTTCACCGATTGAGCTGAAACTAGCACCAAACATTGTCCCAGTACCATAGTACATAAAACAATATTTGTCAGAAAATTCGGACTCTGCGTTAGTAAGTTATTAGGGGTCAAACATTAGAAAATATCAACTTTCAGGGGCCATAACTCGAAAAAGGGGCGATAAGAAATTTTGGGCACTTGGCCCCAGGGAGTCATTGGTCCAGACCTTTCGTCTGGCACCAGTTTCATCCCGATCGGTGAAGGTCACATTAGGCTCAAACTTGCAGTCCAAAGTTGGTTGGGAATGTCTGAAACTTTGACCCCTAATAACTCGTCTGTTTTTCATCCGATTAAGCTGAAATTTGGAACGTTTGTAGAGCCCATCCATACAAACATGTCTGCACAATCCGGGATGCGGTCAATGGAATAGCACGTGCACTATAGGGCGCCAAAAATTCAATAAATAAACCTTTTTACGCCTACAGCAGCCAAAGGAAAGCACTCTTGGTGCTGCAAATTTATGCGCATGCGCAGATCATTAATGTCTACAAAAGTAAAGGGTAGTCAAGGAACTCGAGGCAAGGCGTCCTGCTGAAAATGGGTCCTCAATTTTGCATTGCACCCTATGGGATTTTGGCCGTGAAACCGTAAAAACCCTAATAACTCCAACAGTTCGCAACGGACAGGCGCGCTTTTTATAGGGTTTATAGGTCTTAGGGAGGTACATTTCCGTACCGAATTGTATGGCGCTGCATGCAGTAGAAGCAAAGATATAAGGACTGGAAATGCGTCCCTAGGTCTCGCCTGCTGAACAAAGAGATTGAAAGTCACTAAAGGTGACCTTCACCGATTGAGCTGAAACTAGCACCAAACATTGTCCCAGTACCATAGTACATAAAACAATATTTGTCAGAAAATTCGGACTCTGCGTTAGTAAGTTATTAGGGGTCAAACATTAGAAAATATCAACTTTCAGGGGCCATAACTCGAAAAAGGGGCGATAAGAAATTTTGGGCACTTGGCCCCAGGGAGTCATTGGTCCAGACCTTTCGTCTGGCACCAGTTTCATCCCGATCGGTGAAGGTCACATTAGGCTCAAACTTGCAGTCCAAAGTTGGTTGGGAATGTCTGAAACTTTGACCCCTAATAACTCGTCTGTTTTTCATCCGATTAAGCTGAAATTTGGAACGTTTGTAGAGCCCATCCATACAAACATGTCTGCACAATCCGGGATGCGGTCAATGGAATAGCACGTGCACTATAGGGCGCCAAAAATTCAATAAATAAACCTTTTTACGCCTACAGCAGCCAAAGGAAAGCACTCTTGGTGCTGCAAATTTATGCGCATGCGCAGATCATTAATGTCTACAAAAGTAAAGGGTAGTCAAGGAACTCGAGGCAAGGCGTCCTGCTGAAAATGGGTCCTCAATTTTGCATTGCACCCTATGGGATTTTGGCCGTGAAACCGTAAAAACCCTAATAACTCCAACAGTTCGCAACGGACAGGCGCGCTTTTTATAGGGTTTATAGGTCTTAGGGAGGTACATTTCCGTACCGAATTGTATGGCGCTGCATGCAGTAGAAGCAAAGATATAAGGACTGGAAATGCGTCCCTAGGTCTCGCCTGCTGAACAAAGAGATTGAAAGTCACTAAAGGTGACCTTCACCGATTGAGCTGAAACTAGCACCAAACATTGTCCCAGTACCATAGTACATAAAACAATATTTGTCAGAAAATTCGGACTCTGCGTTAGTAAGTTATTAGGGGTCAAACATTAGAAAATATCAACTTTCAGGGGCCATAACTCGAAAAAGGGGCGATAAGAAATTTTGGGCACTTGGCCCCAGGGAGTCATTGGTCCAGACCTTTCGTCTGGCACCAGTTTCATCCCGATCGGTGAAGGTCACATTAGGCTCAAACTTGCAGTCCAAAGTTGGTTGGGAATGTCTGAAACTTTGACCCCTAATAACTCGTCTGTTTTTCATCCGATTAAGCTGAAATTTGGAACGTTTGTAGAGCCCATCCATACAAACATGTCTGCATAATCCGGGATGCGGTCAATGGAATAGCACGTGCACTATAGGGCGCCAAAAATTCAATAAATAAACCTTTTTACGCCTACAGCAGCCAAAGGAAAGCACTCTTGGTGCTGCAAATTTATGCGCATGCGCAGATCATTAATGTCTACAAAAGTAAAGGGTAGTCAAGGAACTCGAGGCAAGGCGTCCTGCTGAAAATGGGTCCTCAATTTTGCATTGCACCCTATGGGATTTTGGCCGTGAAACCGTAAAAACCCTAATAACTCCAACAGTTCGCAACGGACAGGCGCGCTTTTTATAGGGTTTATAGGTCTTAGGGAGGTACATTTCCGTACCGAATTGTATGGCGCTGCATGCAGTAGAAGCAAAGATATAAGGACTGGAAATGCGTCCCTAGGTCTCGCCTGCTGAACAAAGAGATTGAAAGTCACTAAAGGTGACCTTCACCGATTGAGCTGAAACTAGCACCAAACATTGTCCCAGTACCATAGTACATAAAACAATATTTGTCAGAAAATTCGGACTCTGCGTTAGTAAGTTATTAGGGGTCAAACATTAGAAAATATCAACTTTCAGGGGCCATAACTCGAAAAAGGGGCGATAAGAAATTTTGGGCACTTGGCCCCAGGGAGTCATTGGTCCAGACCTTTCGTCTGGCACCAGTTTCATCCCGATCGGTGAAGGTCACATTAGGCTCAAACTTGCAGTCCAAAGTTGGTTGGGAATGTCTGAAACTTTGACCCCTAATAACTCGTCTGTTTTTCATCCGATTAAGCTGAAATTTGGAACGTTTGTAGAGCCCATCCATACAAACATGTCTGCACAATCCGGGATGCGGTCAATGGAATAGCACGTGCACTATAGGGCGCCAAAAATTCAATAAATAAACCTTTTTACGCCTACAGCAGCCAAAGGAAAGCACTCTTGGTGCTGCAAATTTATGCGCATGCGCAGATCATTAATGTCTACAAAAGTAAAGGGTAGTCAAGGAACTCGAGGCAAGGCGTCCTGCTGAAAATGGGTCCTCAATTTTGCATTGCACCCTATGGGATTTTGGCCGTGAAACCGTAAAAACCCTAATAACTCCAACAGTTCGCAACGGACAGGCGCGCTTTTTATAGGGTTTATAGGTCTTAGGGAGGTACATTTCCGTACCGAATTGTATGGCGCTGCATGCAGTAGAAGCAAAGATATAAGGACTGGAAATGCGTCCCTAGGTCTCGCCTGCTGAACAAAGAGATTGAAAGTCACTAAAGGTGACCTTCACCGATTGAGCTGAAACTAGCACCAAACATTGTCCCAGTACCATAGTACATAAAACAATATTTGTCAGAAAATTCGGACTCTGCGTTAGTAAGTTATTAGGGGTCAAACATTAGAAAATATCAACTTTCAGGGGCCATAACTCGAAAAAGGGGCGATAAGAAATTTTGGGCACTTGGCCCCAGGGAGTCATTGGTCCAGACCTTTCGTCTGGCACCAGTTTCATCCCGATCGGTGAAGGTCACATTAGGCTCAAACTTGCAGTCCAAAGTTGGTTGGGAATGTCTGAAACTTTGACCCCTAATAACTCGTCTGTTTTTCATCCGATTAAGCTGAAATTTGGAACGTTTGTAGAGCCCATCCATACAAACATGTCTGCACAATCCGGGATGCGGTCAATGGAATAGCACGTGCACTATAGGGCGCCAAAAATTCAATAAATAAACCTTTTTACGCCTACAGCAGCCAAAGGAAAGCACTCTTGGTGCTGCAAATTTATGCGCATGCGCAGATCATTAATGTCTACAAAAGTAAAGGGTAGTCAAGGAACTCGAGGCAAGGCGTCCTGCTGAAAATGGGTCCTCAATTTTGCATTGCACCCTATGGGATTTTGGCCGTGAAACCGTAAAAACCCTAATAACTCCAACAGTTCGCAACGGACAGGCGCGCTTTTTATAGGGTTTATAGGTCTTAGGGAGGTACATTTCCGTACCGAATTGTATGGCGCTGCATGCAGTAGAAGCAAAGATATAAGGACTGGAAATGCGTCCCTAGGTCTCGCCTGCTGAACAAAGAGATTGAAAGTCACTAAAGGTGACCTTCACCGATTGAGCTGAAACTAGCACCAAACATTGTCCCAGTACCATAGTACATAAAACAATATTTGTCAGAAAATTCGGACTCTGCGTTAGTAAGTTATTAGGGGTCAAACATTAGAAAATATCAACTTTCAGGGGCCATAACTCGAAAAAGGGGCGATAAGAAATTTTGGGCACTTGGCCCCAGGGAGTCATTGGTCCAGACCTTTCGTCTGGCACCAGTTTCATCCCGATCGGTGAAGGTCACATTAGGCTCAAACTTGCAGTCCAAAGTTGGTTGGGAATGTCTGAAACTTTGACCCCTAATAACTCGTCTGTTTTTCATCCGATTAAGCTGAAATTTGGAACGTTTGTAGAGCCCATCCATACAAACATGTCTGCACAATCCGGGATGCGGTCAATGGAATAGCACGTGCACTATAGGGCGCCAAAAATTCAATAAATAAACCTTTTTACGCCTACAGCAGCCAAAGGAAAGCACTCTTGGTGCTGCAAATTTATGCGCATGCGCAGATCATTAATGTCTACAAAAGTAAAGGGTAGTCAAGGAACTCGAGGCAAGGCGTCCTGCTGAAAATGGGTCCTCAATTTTGCATTGCACCCTATGGGATTTTGGCCGTGAAACCGTAAAAACCCTAATAACTCCAACAGTTCGCAACGGACAGGCGCGCTTTTTATAGGGTTTATAGGTCTTAGGGAGGTACATTTCCGTACCGAATTGTATGGCGCTGCATGCAGTAGAAGCAAAGATATAAGGACTGGAAATGCGTCCCTAGGTCTCGCCTGCTGAACAAAGAGATTGAAAGTCACTAAAGGTGACCTTCACCGATTGAGCTGAAACTAGCACCAAACATTGTCCCAGTACCATAGTACATAAAACAATATTTGTCAGAAAATTCGGACTCTGCGTTAGTAAGTTATTAGGGGTCAAACATTAGAAAATATCAACTTTCAGGGGCCATAACTCGAAAAAGGGGCGATAAGAAATTTTGGGCACTTGGCCCCAGGGAGTCATTGGTCCAGACCTTTCGTCTGGCACCAGTTTCATCCCGATCGGTGAAGGTCACATTAGGCTCAAACTTGCAGTCCAAAGTTGGTTGGGAATGTCTGAAACTTTGACCCCTAATAACTCGTCTGTTTTTCATCCGATTAAGCTGAAATTTGGAACGTTTGTAGAGCCCATCCATACAAACATGTCTGCACAATCCGGGATGCGGTCAATGGAATAGCACGTGCACTATAGGGCGCCAAAAATTCAATAAATAAACCTTTTTACGCCTACAGCAGCCAAAGGAAAGCACTCTTGGTGCTGCAAATTTATGCGCATGCGCAGATCATTAATGTCTACAAAAGTAAAGGGTAGTCAAGGAACTCGAGGCAAGGCGTCCTGCTGAAAATGGGTCCTCAATTTTGCATTGCACCCTATGGGATTTTGGCCGTGAAACCGTAAAAACCCTAATAACTCCAACAGTTCGCAACGGACAGGCGCGCTTTTTATAGGGTTTATAGGTCTTAGGGAGGTACATTTCCGTACCGAATTGTATGGCGCTGCATGCAGTAGAAGCAAAGATATAAGGACTGGAAATGCGTCCCTAGGTCTCGCCTGCTGAACAAAGAGATTGAAAGTCACTAAAGGTGACCTTCACCGATTGAGCTGAAACTAGCACCAAACATTGTCCCAGTACCATAGTACATAAAACAATATTTGTCAGAAAATTCGGACTCTGCGTTAGTAAGTTATTAGGGGTCAAACATTAGAAAATATCAACTTTCAGGGGCCATAACTCGAAAAAGGGGCGATAAGAAATTTTGGGCACTTGGCCCCAGGGAGTCATTGGTCCAGACCTTTCGTCTGGCACCAGTTTCATCCCGATCGGTGAAGGTCACATTAGGCTCAAACTTGCAGTCCAAAGTTGGTTGGGAATGTCTGAAACTTTGACCCCTAATAACTCGTCTGTTTTTCATCCGATTAAGCTGAAATTTGGAACGTTTGTAGAGCCCATCCATACAAACATGTCTGCACAATCCGGGATGCGGTCAATGGAATAGCACGTGCACTATAGGGCGCCAAAAATTCAATAAATAAACCTTTTTACGCCTACAGCAGCCAAAGGAAAGCACTCTTGGTGCTGCAAATTTATGCGCATGCGCAGATCATTAATGTCTACAAAAGTAAAGGGTAGTCAAGGAACTCGAGGCAAGGCGTCCTGCTGAAAATGGGTCCTCAATTTTGCATTGCACCCTATGGGATTTTGGCCGTGAAACCGTAAAAACCCTAATAACTCCAACAGTTCGCAACGGACAGGCGCGCTTTTTATAGGGTTTATAGGTCTTAGGGAGGTACATTTCCGTACCGAATTGTATGGCGCTGCATGCAGTAGAAGCAAAGATATAAGGACTGGAAATGCGTCCCTAGGTCTCGCCTGCTGAACAAAGAGATTGAAAGTCACTAAAGGTGACCTTCACCGATTGAGCTGAAACTAGCACCAAACATTGTCCCAGTACCATAGTACATAAAACAATATTTGTCAGAAAATTCGGACTCTGCGTTAGTAAGTTATTAGGGGTCAAACATTAGAAAATATCAACTTTCAGGGGCCATAACTCGAAAAAGGGGCGATAAGAAATTTTGGGCACTTGGCCCCAGGGAGTCATTGGTCCAGACCTTTCGTCTGGCACCAGTTTCATCCCGATCGGTGAAGGTCACATTAGGCTCAAACTTGCAGTCCAAAGTTGGTTGGGAATGTCTGAAACTTTGACCCCTAATAACTCGTCTGTTTTTCATCCGATTAAGCTGAAATTTGGAACGTTTGTAGAGCCCATCCATACAAACATGTCTGCACAATCCGGGATGCGGTCAATGGAATAGCACGTGCACTATAGGGCGCCAAAAATTCAATAAATAAACCTTTTTACGCCTACAGCAGCCAAAGGAAAGCACTCTTGGTGCTGCAAATTTATGCGCATGCGCAGATCATTAATGTCTACAAAAGTAAAGGGTAGTCAAGGAACTCGAGGCAAGGCGTCCTGCTGAAAATGGGTCCTCAATTTTGCATTGCACCCTATGGGATTTTGGCCGTGAAACCGTAAAAACCCTAATAACTCCAACAGTTCGCAACGGACAGGCGCGCTTTTTATAGGGTTTATAGGTCTTAGGGAGGTACATTTCCGTACCGAATTGTATGGCGCTGCATGCAGTAGAAGCAAAGATATAAGGACTGGAAATGCGTCCCTAGGTCTCGCCTGCTGAACAAAGAGATTGAAAGTCACTAAAGGTGACCTTCACCGATTGAGCTGAAACTAGCACCAAACATTGTCCCAGTACCATAGTACATAAAACAATATTTGTCAGAAAATTCGGACTCTGCGTTAGTAAGTTATTAGGGGTCAAACATTAGAAAATATCAACTTTCAGGGGCCATAACTCGAAAAAGGGGCGATAAGAAATTTTGGGCACTTGGCCCCAGGGAGTCATTGGTCCAGACCTTTCGTCTGGCACCAGTTTCATCCCGATCGGTGAAGGTCACATTAGGCTCAAACTTGCAGTCCAAAGTTGGTTGGGAATGTCTGAAACTTTGACCCCTAATAACTCGTCTGTTTTTCATCCGATTAAGCTGAAATTTGGAACGTTTGTAGAGCCCATCCATACAAACATGTCTGCACAATCCGGGATGCGGTCAATGGAATAGCACGTGCACTATAGGGCGCCAAAAATTCAATAAATAAACCTTTTTACGCCTACAGCAGCCAAAGGAAAGCACTCTTGGTGCTGCAAATTTATGCGCATGCGCAGATCATTAATGTCTACAAAAGTAAAGGGTAGTCAAGGAACTCGAGGCAAGGCGTCCTGCTGAAAATGGGTCCTCAATTTTGCATTGCACCCTATGGGATTTTGGCCGTGAAACCGTAAAAACCCTAATAACTCCAACAGTTCGCAACGGACAGGCGCGCTTTTTATAGGGTTTATAGGTCTTAGGGAGGTACATTTCCGTACCGAATTGTATGGCGCTGCATGCAGTAGAAGCAAAGATATAAGGACTGGAAATGCGTCCCTAGGTCTCGCCTGCTGAACAAAGAGATTGAAAGTCACTAAAGGTGACCTTCACCGATTGAGCTGAAACTAGCACCAAACATTGTCCTAGTACCATAGTACATAAAACAATATTTGTCAGAAAATTCGGACTCTGCGTTAGTAAGTTATTAGGGGTCAAACATTAGAAAATATCAACTTTCAGGGGCCATAACTCGAAAAAGGGGCGATAAGAAATTTTGGGCACTTGGCCCCAGGGAGTCATTGGTCCAGACCTTTCGTCTGGCACCAGTTTCATCCCGATCGGTGAAGGTCACATTAGGCTCAAACTTGCAGTCCAAAGTTGGTTGGGAATGTCTGAAACTTTGACCCCTAATAACTCGTCTGTTTTTCATCCGATTAAGCTGAAATTTGGAACGTTTGTAGAGCCCATCCATACAAACATGTCTGCACAATCCGGGATGCGGTCAATGGAATAGCACGTGCACTATAGGGCGCCAAAAATTCAATAAATAAACCTTTTTACGCCTACAGCAGCCAAAGGAAAGCACTCTTGGTGCTGCAAATTTATGCGCATGCGCAGATCATTAATGTCTACAAAAGTAAAGGGTAGTCAAGGAACTCGAGGCAAGGCGTCCTGCTGAAAATGGGTCCTCAATTTTGCATTGCACCCTATGGGATTTTGGCCGTGAAACCGTAAAAACCCTAATAACTCCAACAGT
Source organism: Anodontia alba (assembly GCA_964016985.1). NCBI lineage: Eukaryota > Metazoa > Mollusca > Bivalvia > Lucinida > Lucinidae > Anodontia > Anodontia alba. The sequence continues at coordinate 11,996 of CAXHKG010000004.1, read as the reverse complement.
TCGCAACGGACAGGCGCGCTTTTTATAGGGTTTATAGGTCTTAGGGAGGTACATTTCCGTACCGAATTGTATGGCGCTGCATGCAGTAGAAGCAAAGATATAAGGACTGGAAATGCGTCCCTAGGTCTCGCCTGCTGAACAAAGAGATTGAAAGTCACTAAAGGTGACCTTCACCGATTGAGCTGAAACTAGCACCAAACATTGTCCCAGTACCATAGTACATAAAACAATATTTGTCAGAAAATTCGGACTCTGCGTTAGTAAGTTATTAGGGGTCAAACATTAGAAAATATCAACTTTCAGGGGCCATAACTCGAAAAAGGGGCGATAAGAAATTTTGGGCACTTGGCCCCAGGGAGTCATTGGTCCAGACCTTTCGTCTGGCACCAGTTTCATCCCGATCGGTGAAGGTCACATTAGGCTCAAACTTGCAGTCCAAAGTTGGTTGGGAATGTCTGAAACTTTGACCCCTAATAACTCGTCTGTTTTTCATCCGATTAAGCTGAAATTTGGAACGTTTGTAGAGCCCATCCATACAAACATGTCTGCACAATCCGGGATGCGGTCAATGGAATAGCACGTGCACTATAGGGCGCCAAAAATTCAATAAATAAACCTTTTTACGCCTACAGCAGCCAAAGGAAAGCACTCTTGGTGCTGCAAATTTATGCGCATGCGCAGATCATTAATGTCTACAAAAGTAAAGGGTAGTCAAGGAACTCGAGGCAAGGCGTCCTGCTGAAAATGGGTCCTCAATTTTGCATTGCACCCTATGGGATTTTGGCCGTGAAACCGTAAAAACCCTAATAACTCCAACAGTTCGCAACGGACAGGCGCGCTTTTTATAGGGTTTATAGGTCTTAGGGAGGTACATTTCCGTACCGAATTGTATGGCGCTGCATGCAGTAGAAGCAAAGATATAAGGACTGGAAATGCGTCCCTAGGTCTCGCCTGCTGAACAAAGAGATTGAAAGTCACTAAAGGTGACCTTCACCGATTGAGCTGAAACTAGCACCAAACATTGTCCCAGTACCATAGTACATAAAACAATATTTGTCAGAAAATTCGGACTCTGCGTTAGTAAGTTATTAGGGGTCAAACATTAGAAAATATCAACTTTCAGGGGCCATAACTCGAAAAAGGGGCGATAAGAAATTTTGGGCACTTGGCCCCAGGGAGTCATTGGTCCAGACCTTTCGTCTGGCACCAGTTTCATCCCGATCGGTGAAGGTCACATTAGGCTCAAACTTGCAGTCCAAAGTTGGTTGGGAATGTCTGAAACTTTGACCCCTAATAACTCGTCTGTTTTTCATCCGATTAAGCTGAAATTTGGAACGTTTGTAGAGCCCATCCATACAAACATGTCTGCACAATCCGGGATGCGGTCAATGGAATAGCACGTGCACTATAGGGCGCCAAAAATTCAATAAATAAACCTTTTTACGCCTACAGCAGCCAAAGGAAAGCACTCTTGGTGCTGCAAATTTATGCGCATGCGCAGATCATTAATGTCTACAAAAGTAAAGGGTAGTCAAGGAACTCGAGGCAAGGCGTCCTGCTGAAAATGGGTCCTCAATTTTGCATTGCACCCTATGGGATTTTGGCCGTGAAACCGTAAAAACCCTAATAACTCCAACAGTTCGCAACGGACAGGCGCGCTTTTTATAGGGTTTATAGGTCTTAGGGAGGTACATTTCCGTACCGAATTGTATGGCGCTGCATGCAGTAGAAGCAAAGATATAAGGACTGGAAATGCGTCCCTAGGTCTCGCCTGCTGAACAAAGAGATTGAAAGTCACTAAAGGTGACCTTCACCGATTGAGCTGAAACTAGCACCAAACATTGTCCCAGTACCATAGTACATAAAACAATATTTGTCAGAAAATTCGGACTCTGCGTTAGTAAGTTATTAGGGGTCAAACATTAGAAAATATCAACTTTCAGGGGCCATAACTCGAAAAAGGGGCGATAAGAAATTTTGGGCACTTGGCCCCAGGGAGTCATTGGTCCAGACCTTTCGTCTGGCACCAGTTTCATCCCGATCGGTGAAGGTCACATTAGGCTCAAACTTGCAGTCCAAAGTTGGTTGGGAATGTCTGAAACTTTGACCCCTAATAACTCGTCTGTTTTTCATCCGATTAAGCTGAAATTTGGAACGTTTGTAGAGCCCATCCATACAAACATGTCTGCACAATCCGGGATGCGGTCAATGGAATAGCACGTGCACTATAGGGCGCCAAAAATTCAATAAATAAACCTTTTTACGCCTACAGCAGCCAAAGGAAAGCACTCTTGGTGCTGCAAATTTATGCGCATGCGCAGATCATTAATGTCTACAAAAGTAAAGGGTAGTCAAGGAACTCGAGGCAAGGCGTCCTGCTGAAAATGGGTCCTCAATTTTGCATTGCACCCTATGGGATTTTGGCCGTGAAACCGTAAAAACCCTAATAACTCCAACAGTTCGCAACGGACAGGCGCGCTTTTTATAGGGTTTATAGGTCTTAGGGAGGTACATTTCCGTACCGAATTGTATGGCGCTGCATGCAGTAGAAGCAAAGATATAAGGACTGGAAATGCGTCCCTAGGTCTCGCCTGCTGAACAAAGAGATTGAAAGTCACTAAAGGTGACCTTCACCGATTGAGCTGAAACTAGCACCAAACATTGTCCCAGTACCATAGTACATAAAACAATATTTGTCAGAAAATTCGGACTCTGCGTTAGTAAGTTATTAGGGGTCAAACATTAGAAAATATCAACTTTCAGGGGCCATAACTCGAAAAAGGGGCGATAAGAAATTTTGGGCACTTGGCCCCAGGGAGTCATTGGTCCAGACCTTTCGTCTGGCACCAGTTTCATCCCGATCGGTGAAGGTCACATTAGGCTCAAACTTGCAGTCCAAAGTTGGTTGGGAATGTCTGAAACTTTGACCCCTAATAACTCGTCTGTTTTTCATCCGATTAAGCTGAAATTTGGAACGTTTGTAGAGCCCATCCATACAAACATGTCTGCACAATCCGGGATGCGGTCAATGGAATAGCACGTGCACTATAGGGCGCCAAAAATTCAATAAATAAACCTTTTTACGCCTACAGCAGCCAAAGGAAAGCACTCTTGGTGCTGCAAATTTATGCGCATGCGCAGATCATTAATGTCTACAAAAGTAAAGGGTAGTCAAGGAACTCGAGGCAAGGCGTCCTGCTGAAAATGGGTCCTCAATTTTGCATTGCACCCTATGGGATTTTGGCCGTGAAACCGTAAAAACCCTAATAACTCCAACAGTTCGCAACGGACAGGCGCGCTTTTTATAGGGTTTATAGGTCTTAGGGAGGTACATTTCCGTACCGAATTGTATGGCGCTGCATGCAGTAGAAGCAAAGATATAAGGACTGGAAATGCGTCCCTAGGTCTCGCCTGCTGAACAAAGAGATTGAAAGTCACTAAAGGTGACCTTCACCGATTGAGCTGAAACTAGCACCAAACATTGTCCCAGTACCATAGTACATAAAACAATATTTGTCAGAAAATTCGGACTCTGCGTTAGTAAGTTATTAGGGGTCAAACATTAGAAAATATCAACTTTCAGGGGCCATAACTCGAAAAAGGGGCGATAAGAAATTTTGGGCACTTGGCCCCAGGGAGTCATTGGTCCAGACCTTTCGTCTGGCACCAGTTTCATCCCGATCGGTGAAGGTCACATTAGGCTCAAACTTGCAGTCCAAAGTTGGTTGGGAATGTCTGAAACTTTGACCCCTAATAACTCGTCTGTTTTTCATCCGATTAAGCTGAAATTTGGAACGTTTGTAGAGCCCATCCATACAAACATGTCTGCACAATCCGGGATGCGGTCAATGGAATAGCACGTGCACTATAGGGCGCCAAAAATTCAATAAATAAACCTTTTTACGCCTACAGCAGCCAAAGGAAAGCACTCTTGGTGCTGCAAATTTATGCGCATGCGCAGATCATTAATGTCTACAAAAGTAAAGGGTAGTCAAGGAACTCGAGGCAAGGCGTCCTGCTGAAAATGGGTCCTCAATTTTGCATTGCACCCTATGGGATTTTGGCCGTGAAACCGTAAAAACCCTAATAACTCCAACAGTTCGCAACGGACAGGCGCGCTTTTTATAGGGTTTATAGGTCTTAGGGAGGTACATTTCCGTACCGAATTGTATGGCGCTGCATGCAGTAGAAGCAAAGATATAAGGACTGGAAATGCGTCCCTAGGTCTCGCCTGCTGAACAAAGAGATTGAAAGTCACTAAAGGTGACCTTCACCGATTGAGCTGAAACTAGCACCAAACATTGTCCCAGTACCATAGTACATAAAACAATATTTGTCAGAAAATTCGGACTCTGCGTTAGTAAGTTATTAGGGGTCAAACATTAGAAAATATCAACTTTCAGGGGCCATAACTCGAAAAAGGGGCGATAAGAAATTTTGGGCACTTGGCCCCAGGGAGTCATTGGTCCAGACCTTTCGTCTGGCACCAGTTTCATCCCGATCGGTGAAGGTCACATTAGGCTCAAACTTGCAGTCCAAAGTTGGTTGGGAATGTCTGAAACTTTGACCCCTAATAACTCGTCTGTTTTTCATCCGATTAAGCTGAAATTTGGAACGTTTGTAGAGCCCATCCATACAAACATGTCTGCACAATCCGGGATGCGGTCAATGGAATAGCACGTGCACTATAGGGCGCCAAAAATTCAATAAATAAACCTTTTTACGCCTACAGCAGCCAAAGGAAAGCACTCTTGGTGCTGCAAATTTATGCGCATGCGCAGATCATTAATGTCTACAAAAGTAAAGGGTAGTCAAGGAACTCGAGGCAAGGCGTCCTGCTGAAAATGGGTCCTCAATTTTGCATTGCACCCTATGGGATTTTGGCCGTGAAACCGTAAAAACCCTAATAACTCCAACAGTTCGCAACGGACAGGCGCGCTTTTTATAGGGTTTATAGGTCTTAGGGAGGTACATTTCCGTACCGAATTGTATGGCGCTGCATGCAGTAGAAGCAAAGATATAAGGACTGGAAATGCGTCCCTAGGTCTCGCCTGCTGAACAAAGAGATTGAAAGTCACTAAAGGTGACCTTCACCGATTGAGCTGAAACTAGCACCAAACATTGTCCCAGTACCATAGTACATAAAACAATATTTGTCAGAAAATTCGGACTCTGCGTTAGTAAGTTATTAGGGGTCAAACATTAGAAAATATCAACTTTCAGGGGCCATAACTCGAAAAAGGGGCGATAAGAAATTTTGGGCACTTGGCCCCAGGGAGTCATTGGTCCAGACCTTTCGTCTGGCACCAGTTTCATCCCGATCGGTGAAGGTCACATTAGGCTCAAACTTGCAGTCCAAAGTTGGTTGGGAATGTCTGAAACTTTGACCCCTAATAACTCGTCTGTTTTTCATCCGATTAAGCTGAAATTTGGAACGTTTGTAGAGCCCATCCATACAAACATGTCTGCACAATCCGGGATGCGGTCAATGGAATAGCACGTGCACTATAGGGCGCCAAAAATTCAATAAATAAACCTTTTTACGCCTACAGCAGCCAAAGGAAAGCACTCTTGGTGCTGCAAATTTATGCGCATGCGCAGATCATTAATGTCTACAAAAGTAAAGGGTAGTCAAGGAACTCGAGGCAAGGCGTCCTGCTGAAAATGGGTCCTCAATTTTGCATTGCACCCTATGGGATTTTGGCCGTGAAACCGTAAAAACCCTAATAACTCCAACAGTTCGCAACGGACAGGCGCGCTTTTTATAGGGTTTATAGGTCTTAGGGAGGTACATTTCCGTACCGAATTGTATGGCGCTGCATGCAGTAGAAGCAAAGATATAAGGACTGGAAATGCGTCCCTAGGTCTCGCCTGCTGAACAAAGAGATTGAAAGTCACTAAAGGTGACCTTCACCGATTGAGCTGAAACTAGCACCAAACATTGTCCCAGTACCATAGTACATAAAACAATATTTGTCAGAAAATTCGGACTCTGCGTTAGTAAGTTATTAGGGGTCAAACATTAGAAAATATCAACTTTCAGGGGCCATAACTCGAAAAAGGGGCGATAAGAAATTTTGGGCACTTGGCCCCAGGGAGTCATTGGTCCAGACCTTTCGTCTGGCACCAGTTTCATCCCGATCGGTGAAGGTCACATTAGGCTCAAACTTGCAGTCCAAAGTTGGTTGGGAATGTCTGAAACTTTGACCCCTAATAACTCGTCTGTTTTTCATCCGATTAAGCTGAAATTTGGAACGTTTGTAGAGCCCATCCATACAAACATGTCTGCACAATCCGGGATGCGGTCAATGGAATAGCACGTGCACTATAGGGCGCCAAAAATTCAATAAATAAACCTTTTTACGCCTACAGCAGCCAAAGGAAAGCACTCTTGGTGCTGCAAATTTATGCGCATGCGCAGATCATTAATGTCTACAAAAGTAAAGGGTAGTCAAGGAACTCGAGGCAAGGCGTCCTGCTGAAAATGGGTCCTCAATTTTGCATTGCACCCTATGGGATTTTGGCCGTGAAACCGTAAAAACCCTAATAACTCCAACAGTTCGCAACGGACAGGCGCGCTTTTTATAGGGTTTATAGGTCTTAGGGAGGTACATTTCCGTACCGAATTGTATGGCGCTGCATGCAGTAGAAGCAAAGATATAAGGACTGGAAATGCGTCCCTAGGTCTCGCCTGCTGAACAAAGAGATTGAAAGTCACTAAAGGTGACCTTCACCGATTGAGCTGAAACTAGCACCAAACATTGTCCCAGTACCATAGTACATAAAACAATATTTGTCAGAAAATTCGGACTCTGCGTTAGTAAGTTATTAGGGGTCAAACATTAGAAAATATCAACTTTCAGGGGCCATAACTCGAAAAAGGGGCGATAAGAAATTTTGGGCACTTGGCCCCAGGGAGTCATTGGTCCAGACCTTTCGTCTGGCACCAGTTTCATCCCGATCGGTGAAGGTCACATTAGGCTCAAACTTGCAGTCCAAAGTTGGTTGGGAATGTCTGAAACTTTGACCCCTAATAACTCGTCTGTTTTTCATCCGATTAAGCTGAAATTTGGAACGTTTGTAGAGCCCATCCATACAAACATGTCTGCACAATCCGGGATGCGGTCAATGGAATAGCACGTGCACTATAGGGCGCCAAAAATTCAATAAATAAACCTTTTTACGCCTACAGCAGCCAAAGGAAAGCACTCTTGGTGCTGCAAATTTATGCGCATGCGCAGATCATTAATGTCTACAAAAGTAAAGGGTAGTCAAGGAACTCGAGGCAAGGCGTCCTGCTGAAAATGGGTCCTCAATTTTGCATTGCACCCTATGGGATTTTGGCCGTGAAACCGTAAAAACCCTAATAACTCCAACAGTTCGCAACGGACAGGCGCGCTTTTTATAGGGTTTATAGGTCTTAGGGAGGTACATTTCCGTACCGAATTGTATGGCGCTGCATGCAGTAGAAGCAAAGATATAAGGACTGGAAATGCGTCCCTAGGTCTCGCCTGCTGAACAAAGAGATTGAAAGTCACTAAAGGTGACCTTCACCGATTGAGCTGAAACTAGCACCAAACATTGTCCCAGTACCATAGTACATAAAACAATATTTGTCAGAAAATTCGGACTCTGCGTTAGTAAGTTATTAGGGGTCAAACATTAGAAAATATCAACTTTCAGGGGCCATAACTCGAAAAAGGGGCGATAAGAAATTTTGGGCACTTGGCCCCAGGGAGTCATTGGTCCAGACCTTTCGTCTGGCACCAGTTTCATCCCGATCGGTGAAGGTCACATTAGGCTCAAACTTGCAGTCCAAAGTTGGTTGGGAATGTCTGAAACTTTGACCCCTAATAACTCGTCTGTTTTTCATCCGATTAAGCTGAAATTTGGAACGTTTGTAGAGCCCATCCATACAAACATGTCTGCACAATCCGGGATGCGGTCAATGGAATAGCACGTGCACTATAGGGCGCCAAAAATTCAATAAATAAACCTTTTTACGCCTACAGCAGCCAAAGGAAAGCACTCTTGGTGCTGCAAATTTATGCGCATGCGCAGATCATTAATGTCTACAAAAGTAAAGGGTAGTCAAGGAACTCGAGGCAAGGCGTCCTGCTGAAAATGGGTCCTCAATTTTGCATTGCACCCTATGGGATTTTGGCCGTGAAACCGTAAAAACCCTAATAACTCCAACAGTTCGCAACGGACAGGCGCGCTTTTTATAGGGTTTATAGGTCTTAGGGAGGTACATTTCCGTACCGAATTGTATGGCGCTGCATGCAGTAGAAGCAAAGATATAAGGACTGGAAATGCGTCCCTAGGTCTCGCCTGCTGAACAAAGAGATTGAAAGTCACTAAAGGTGACCTTCACCGATTGAGCTGAAACTAGCACCAAACATTGTCCCAGTACCATAGTACATAAAACAATATTTGTCAGAAAATTCGGACTCTGCGTTAGTAAGTTATTAGGGGTCAAACATTAGAAAATATCAACTTTCAGGGGCCATAACTCGAAAAAGGGGCGATAAGAAATTTTGGGCACTTGGCCCCAGGGAGTCATTGGTCCAGACCTTTCGTCTGGCACCAGTTTCATCCCGATCGGTGAAGGTCACATTAGGCTCAAACTTGCAGTCCAAAGTTGGTTGGGAATGTCTGAAACTTTGACCCCTAATAACTCGTCTGTTTTTCATCCGATTAAGCTGAAATTTGGAACGTTTGTAGAGCCCATCCATACAAACATGTCTGCACAATCCGGGATGCGGTCAATGGAATAGCACGTGCACTATAGGGCGCCAAAAATTCAATAAATAAACCTTTTTACGCCTACAGCAGCCAAAGGAAAGCACTCTTGGTGCTGCAAATTTATGCGCATGCGCAGATCATTAATGTCTACAAAAGTAAAGGGTAGTCAAGGAACTCGAGGCAAGGCGTCCTGCTGAAAATGGGTCCTCAATTTTGCATTGCACCCTATGGGATTTTGGCCGTGAAACCGTAAAAACCCTAATAACTCCAACAGTTCGCAACGGACAGGCGCGCTTTTTATAGGGTTTATAGGTCTTAGGGAGGTACATTTCCGTACCGAATTGTATGGCGCTGCATGCAGTAGAAGCAAAGATATAAGGACTGGAAATGCGTCCCTAGGTCTCGCCTGCTGAACAAAGAGATTGAAAGTCACTAAAGGTGACCTTCACCGATTGAGCTGAAACTAGCACCAAACATTGTCCCAGTACCATAGTACTTAAAACAATATTTGTCAGAAAATTCGGACTCTGCGTTAGTAAGTTATTAGGGGTCAAACATTAGAAAATATCAACTTTCAGGGGCCATAACTCGAAAAAGGGGCGATAAGAAATTTTGGGCACTTGGCCCCAGGGAGTCATTGGTCCAGACCTTTCGTCTGGCACCAGTTTCATCCCGATCGGTGAAGGTCACATTAGGCTCAAACTTGCAGTCCAAAGTTGGTTGGGAATGTCTGAAACTTTGACCCCTAATAACTCGTCTGTTTTTCATCCGATTAAGCTGAAATTTGGAACGTTTGTAGAGCCCATCCATACAAACATGTCTGCACAATCCGGGATGCGGTCAATGGAATAGCACGTGCACTATAGGGCGCCAAAAATTCAATAAATAAACCTTTTTACGCCTACAGCAGCCAAAGGAAAGCACTCTTGGTGCTGCAAATTTATGCGCATGCGCAGATCATTAATGTCTACAAAAGTAAAGGGTAGTCAAGGAACTCGAGGCAAGGCGTCCTGCTGAAAATGGGTCCTCAATTTTGCATTGCACCCTATGGGATTTTGGCCGTGAAACCGTAAAAACCCTAATAACTCCAACAGTTCGCAACGGACAGGCGCGCTTTTTATAGGGTTTATAGGTCTTAGGGAGGTACATTTCCGTACCGAATTGTATGGCGCTGCATGCAGTAGAAGCAAAGATATAAGGACTGGAAATGCGTCCCTAGGTCTCGCCTGCTGAACAAAGAGATTGAAAGTCACTAAAGGTGACCTTCACCGATTGAGCTGAAACTAGCACCAAACATTGTCCCAGTACCATAGTACATAAAACAATATTTGTCAGAAAATTCGGACTCTGCGTTAGTAAGTTATTAGGGGTCAAACATTAGAAAATATCAACTTTCAGGGGCCATAACTCGAAAAAGGGGCGATAAGAAATTTTGGGCACTTGGCCCCAGGGAGTCATTGGTCCAGACCTTTCGTCTGGCACCAGTTTCATCCCGATCGGTGAAGGTCACATTAGGCTCAAACTTGCAGTCCAAAGTTGGTTGGGAATGTCTGAAACTTTGACCCCTAATAACTCGTCTGTTTTTCATCCGATTAAGCTGAAATTTGGAACGTTTGTAGAGCCCATCCATACAAACATGTCTGCACAATCCGGGATGCGGTCAATGGAATAGCACGTGCACTATAGGGCGCCAAAAATTCAATAAATAAACCTTTTTACGCCTACAGCAGCCAAAGGAAAGCACTCTTGGTGCTGCAAATTTATGCGCATGCGCAGATCATTAATGTCTACAAAAGTAAAGGGTAGTCAAGGAACTCGAGGCAAGGCGTCCTGCTGAAAATGGGTCCTCAATTTTGCATTGCACCCTATGGGATTTTGGCCGTGAAACCGTAAAAACCCTAATAACTCCAACAGTTCGCAACGGACAGGCGCGCTTTTTATAGGGTTTATAGGTCTTAGGGAGGTACATTTCCGTACCGAATTGTATGGCGCTGCATGCAGTAGAAGCAAAGATATAAGGACTGGAAATGCGTCCCTAGGTCTCGCCTGCTGAACAAAGAGATTGAAAGTCACTAAAGGTGACCTTCACCGATTGAGCTGAAACTAGCACCAAACATTGTCCCAGTACCATAGTACTTAAAACAATATTTGTCAGAAAATTCGGACTCTGCGTTAGTAAGTTATTAGGGGTCAAACATTAGAAAATATCAACTTTCAGGGGCCATAACTCGAAAAAGGGGCGATAAGAAATTTTGGGCACTTGGCCCCAGGGAGTCATTGGTCCAGACCTTTCGTCTGGCACCAGTTTCATCCCGATCGGTGAAGGTCACATTAGGCTCAAACTTGCAGTCCAAAGTTGGTTGGGAATGTCTGAAACTTTGACCCCTAATAACTCGTCTGTTTTTCATCCGATTAAGCTGAAATTTGGAACGTTTGTAGAGCCCATCCATACAAACATGTCTGCACAATCCGGGATGCGGTCAATGGAATAGCACGTGCACTATAGGGCGCCAAAAATTCAATAAATAAACCTTTTTACGCCTACAGCAGCCAAAGGAAAGCACTCTTGGTGCTGCAAATTTATGCGCATGCGCAGATCATTAATGTCTACAAAAGTAAAGGGTAGTCAAGGAACTCGAGGCAAGGCGTCCTGCTGAAAATGGGTCCTCAATTTTGCATTGCACCCTATGGGATTTTGGCCGTGAAACCGTAAAAACCCTAATAACTCCAACAGTTCGCAACGGACAGGCGCGCTTTTTATAGGGTTTATAGGTCTTAGGGAGGTACATTTCCGTACCGAATTGTATGGCGCTGCATGCAGTAGAAGCAAAGATATAAGGACTGGAAATGCGTCCCTAGGTCTCGCCTGCTGAACAAAGAGATTGAAAGTCACTAAAGGTGACCTTCACCGATTGAGCTGAAACTAGCACCAAACATTGTCCCAGTACCATAGTACATAAAACAATATTTGTCAGAAAATTCGGACTCTGCGTTAGTAAGTTATTAGGGGTCAAACATTAGAAAATATCAACTTTCAGGGGCCATAACTCGAAAAAGGGGCGATAAGAAATTTTGGGCACTTGGCCCCAGGGAGTCATTGGTCCAGACCTTTCGTCTGGCACCAGTTTCATCCCGATCGGTGAAGGTCACATTAGGCTCAAACTTGCAGTCCAAAGTTGGTTGGGAATGTCTGAAACTTTGACCCCTAATAACTCGTCTGTTTTTCATCCGATTAAGCTGAAATTTGGAAC
>CAXHKG010000003.1:62500-76961 GCA_964016985.1 Anodontia alba | reverse complement strand
TTAATCTTTACTTACCGAAACCCCAAACTATAATCCTTTGACTTTCGGTAAGTCACTGGATGATTTTGCTTAACAACGCCAACCCATAGAAACACACATTGTCAAAGAGGTTAACCCTTAAACCGTTACTCGCCGTTTCCCCATCTGATAACACCAAGTTTAAGACGTTAACCCTTAAATCTTTAGTCACCATAACCCCTTTTGATAACTCCAGATGTGAGACGTCAGCACTTAAAACTTTACTCACCATAAACCCGTTAGATAACAACTTTGTCAAAGAAGTTTACTCTAAAACCTTTATTCACCGTAATCCAGAATAGTAACTAAATGTGTAAGCCGTAAAACTTTTCTTACCATAACGCCTATATGATAACCCATTTTGTGAAAGAGGTTAACCCTTTTACCTTCACTCACAGTAACCCCATATGATAACTTCAAGTGTAAGATGTTAACCCTTAAACCATTATATTCCTTAACCCCAACATTAACCCAGTTACGGTAACCTTCGGTAACACTTTTCCTTGAAAAACGTTAACCTATGGTAACCCACTTTGTCAAAGAGATTAACCATTAAACCTTCATTCACCGTAACCACTTCTGATAACTCCCTGTGTAAAACGTTGACCCTGGAACCATCACTCACCATAACTTCGTATGATAACTCAGTCTGTCAAAAAAAGTTAACCCGTAAACCTTTACTCACCGTAACCCCATATGATAACTTCAAGTGTAAGATGTTAACCCTTAATCCTTTACTTACCATAACCCCCACATTACACCAGTAACGGTACCCTTCGGTAATACTTTTGCTTAAAAAACGTTGACCTATGGTAACCCACTTTATCAAAGAGGTTAACCCTTAAACCATTACTCACCGCGACCCCGTATGATAACCCATTTTGTCAAAGACGTGTACCCTAAAACCTTTACTCACGGTAATCCCGTATAATAACTCCATGTGTAAGACGTTAATCTTTACTCGACATTACCCCCGTAAGATAACCCATATTTTTAAAAGAGGTTCATCCTTTAAACTTTACTCACCGTAACCCCAAACGATAACCCTGTGGCGATAACTCTCGTTAACGCACTGAATGATTTTGCTTAAAAACGTAAACCTATGGTAACCCACTTTGTCAAAGAGGTTAACCTTAAACTATTACTCACGGAAACCCCGTCTAATAACTCCAAGTTTAACATGTTAACCCTTAAACCTTTCCTCACCATAACCCCTTTTGATAACTCCAGATATGAGACGTTAACACTTAAACATTTACTCACCATAACCCCGTATGATAACCCACTTTGTATAAGAGGTTTACTCTAAACGTTTTACTCACCTTAATCCCGAATAATAACTTCATGTGTCAGACATAAACCTTACCTAATCATAACCAACGTATGATAACCCATTTTGTCAGGAGTTTTACCCTTTAACCATCACTCATCGTAACCCTAAACGTTAACCCTGGGATGATGACCCACGTTAATCCACTCCATGATTTTGCTTAAAATACGTTAACCCATGGTAAGCAGCCACTTTGTCAAAGCGCTTAACCATTTAACCTTTACTCATAGTAACCCCATTTTATAACTCCAAGCGTAAGACGTTAACACTTAAAACATTACTCACCGTAACTTCGTATGATAGCCCAGTTTGTCCGAGAGGTTAACCCTTATACCATTACTCACCATAACTCCTGATGATAACCGAGTTTGTAAAACAGTTTTAAACCTTTAGCCCCTATAACCCCTTGAAAAATCTCTAGATGTGAAACGTCAACCCTTAAATCTTTACACACCATAACCCCCGTACGATAACCCAGTTTGAGAAAGAGATTAACACTTTAACCTTTCACTCACTGTAACCCCTAACGTTTACCTTGTGACCGTAACTCTCGGTAACCCATTTGTTGGTTTTCTTTAAAAACGTTAACCCATGGTAACCCACTTTTTCAAAGAGATTAACCATTAAAGATGTTTACCTTTACTCGACATAACCCACGTATGATCAGTCATTTTGTCAAATAGGTTAACCCTTTAACCTTTATTCACAGTTACCCCAAATTTAACCCTGTAGCGATAACTCTCGGTAACCCACTGGATGATTTTGCTTTAAAACGGCAAACCATGGTAACCCACTTTGTCATAGAGGTTGACCCTTAAACTATTACTCACGGAAACCCCGTCTAATAACTCCAAGTGTAACATGTTAACCTTTAAACCTTCACTCACCATAACCCCTTTTGATAACTCCTGATGTGAGATGTTAACAACTAAACTTTTACTCAACATTTACCTTTAAACTTCTAATTACCATAACCCCTTGAAACAACACCTGATGTGAGATGATAACCCTTAAACCTTTACTCATCATAACCCCGTATGACAACCCAGTTTCTCAAAGAAGTTACCCTTTATTATTTTACTTACCGTAACCCCAAAAGTTAACTCTGTGAAGGTAACTCTCGGTAACCCACTAGATGGTTTTCTTTACAAAAATTAACCCATCGTATCCCACTTTGTCAAAGAGATTACCCATTTATCATTTACTCATCGTAACCCGTTCTGATAACTCCAAGTGTAAGACGTTAACCCTTAAACCATCACTCATCAAAACTTCGTATGATAATCCAGTCTGTCAAAAAGGTTAACCCTTAAACCACTACTCAACGTAACCCCGTATGATAAGTTCAAATGTAAGATGTTAACCCTGAAACCTTTACTTACCGTAACCCCCATATTAACCTCTAAACCTAACCTTCGGTAATACTTTTCCTTGAAAAACGTTAACCTATTGTAACCCACTGTGTCAAAGAGGTTAACCCTTAAACCATTACTCTCCGTAACTCCGTATAATAACCCATTTTGTCAATGACGTTTACCCTAAAACCGTTACTCACGGTTATCCCGTATAATAAATCCATGTGTTAGACGCTAACCTTTACTCGACATAACCCTCGTATGATAACCCATTTTGTCAATTAGGTTAACCTTTTAACCTTTACTCACCGTTACCCCAAAAGTTAACCCTGTAGCGATAACTCTCTGTAACCCACTGGATGATTTTGCTTTAAAACGGCAAACCATGGTAACAAACTTTGTCAAAGAGGTTGATCCCTTAAACTATTATTCACGGAAACCCCGTCTAATAACTCCAAGTGTAACATGTTAACATTTAAACCTTTCCTCACCATAACCCCTTTTGATAACTCCTGATGTGAGACGTTAACAACTAAACTTTTACTCAACGTTTACCTTTAAATCTCTAATTACCATAACCCCTTGAAACAACACTTGATGTGAAATGATAACCCTTAAACCTTTACTCACCATCACCCCGTATGACAATCCAGTTTGTCGAAGAAGTTAACCCTTTAACATTTTACTTACCGTAACCCACAACGTTAACTCTGTGACGGTAGCTCTCCGTAACCCACTCGATGGTTTTCTTTAAAAACGTTAACCCATCGTATCCCGCTTTGTCAAAGAGATTACCCATTAAACATTTACTCATCGTAACCCGTTCTGATAACTCCAAGTGTAAGACGTTAACCATTAAACCATCACTCATCAAACCTTCGTATGATAACCCAGTCTGTCAAAAAGGTTAACCCTTAAACCACTACTCAACGTAACCCCGTATGAAAAGTTCAAATGTAAGATGTTAACCCTGAAACCTTTACTTACCGTAACCCCCATATTAACACCTAAACCTAACCTTCGGTAACACTCTTCCTTGGAAAACGTTTACCTATTGTAACCCACTATGTCAAAGAGGTTAACCCTTAAACCATTACTCTCCGTAACCCCGTATAATAATCCATTTTGTCAATGACGTTTACCCTAAAACCTTTACTCACGGTAATCCCGTATAATAAATCCATGTGTTAGACGTTAAACTATACTCGACATAACCCACGTATGATAACCCATTTTGTCAAATAGGTTAACCCTTTAACCTTTACACACCTTTACCCCAAAAGTTAACCCTGTGGCGATAACTCTCGGTAACACACTGGATGATTTTGCTTTAAAACGGCAAACCATGGTAACCCACTTTTTCATAGAGGTTGACTCTTAAACTATTACTCACGAAAACCCCTTCTAATAACTCCAAGTGTAACATATTAACCTTTAAACCTTTACTCACCATAACCCCTTTTGATCACTCCTGATGTGAGACGTTAACAGCTAACTTTTACTCAACGTTTACCTTTAAATTTCAAATTACCATAACCCCTTGAAACAACACTTGATTTGAGATGATAACCCTTAAACCTTTACTCATCATAACCCCGTATGACGATCCAGTTTGTCAAAGAAGTTAACCCTTTAACATTTTACTTACCGTAACCCACAACGTTAACTCTGTAACGGTAACTCTCGGTTAGGGTTAGGGTTAGGGTTAGGGTTAGGGTTAGGGGTTAGGGTTAGGGTTAGGGTTAGGGTTAGGGTTAGGGTTAGGGGTTAGGGGTTAGGGTTAGGGTTAGGGTTAGGGTTAGGGTTAGGGGTTAGGGTTAGGGTTAGGGTTAGGGTTAGGGTTAGGGTTAGGGGTTAGGGTTAGGGAGTAAGTGATATGCCATTACTCCTACTCTTCTAACCCTAGCGGAAGTAGATTTCTATGTGATTTGGTCGAGGGTTGACTTTTCACCGACCCTAGTGTAGGAAATTGTTACTTTTTTTAGTAACTGTTTTGGAACTTCTTTTATCAAGGGAGATAATTTAACAAGGGGAATAATACTTATTATTAGTAAATACGTATTTTTAACGTCATATATATTATCTATTTATATCGCTGTCGGTATTTCTGACATCGCTGACAACAAGTTTGAATCACTTATATCCCTCTTATTTTCGCTCTTTTTTTTAAAGTTTATATACCGTTTGAAAACAATTTTTCTTTTGCTACGACCTATCAGATGTTTGTTTTGTTTTTTTGTTTTTTTTTTGTTTTTTTTGCTATAACATTATTAGCTTACATTGCTATCATTACTACTTTAATCAAGGGAGATCACTTAACAAGGGAAATAATATTGATTCCTAGTAAATACGTATTTTCAACGTCATAGATATTATCTATTTATATCGCTGTTATATCTGATGACATCGCTGACATCGCTGACAGCAAGTCTGGTCGCGGTCTATACTGTTTGCTTATGCCTGCCTGACCATCTACTTAGAGCAAATTAGTTATATGGTTGATCAGGGTCAACACTGTCAGCTCGACATGCCTGTCCTTAGAGTATAAATCGTACTCAATCGACGTCTGATCAGGGTCTACATTTTGAGCTTGTGCTCGCCTGTCCAAATACTTAGAGTAAAAATCCTGTACTTAATGCAAGCAGCGTAAGTCCAGATAAGACGCCGTTTTTCCGCGGCGTCTGATTAGGACAACACAGTTAGCTCGTGCTTGCCAGTCCGAATACTTAGAGTATATATTGTACTTCGTCACCGTCTGACCAGTGTCTACACTGTTAGCATGCCTTCCTTCGATCTACTTAGAGCAAAATAGGGTACATGGCTGGAGTCTTACCAGGGTCAGCACTGTTAGCTCGCAACTGCCTGTCCTCAGAGGATAAATCGTACTCAGTCGACGTCTGATAAGGATCTTCACTGTTAGCCTAATCCTGTCCAAATACTTAGAGTTAAAATCATGTACTTTATGCAAAGTGTAAGTCCAGTTAAGACGTCGCTTTCTACGGCGTCTGATCAGGGTCTATACTGTTAGCTCGTGCTTGCCTGTCCAAATACTTGGAGTAAAAAATCAGTTCTTCATGCAAACAGTTAAAGTCCACATTTAACGCCGCTTTCTGTGGCCTCTGATCAGGGTCTACACTATTTGAAACTACTTTAATCAAGGGAGATCACTTAGCAAGTGAAAGAATACTGATTCGTAGTAAATACGTATTTTCAACGTCACAGATATTATCTATTTATATCGCTGTCGGTATTTCTGATGACATCGCTGACATCGCTGGCAGCAAGTTTGATCAGCATCTACACTGTTAGCTTATGCCTGCCTGTCCACCTACTTAGAGCAAATAAGTTACACGGTTGATCAGGGTCAACCCTGTCAGCTTGATATGCCTATCCTTAGAGTATATATAGTACTCAATTGACGTCTGATCAGGGTCTACATTGTTAGCTTGTGCTCGCCTGCCCAAATTCTTAGAGAAAAAATCCGGTACTTAATGCAAACAGCATAAGTCCAGATAAGAGGCCGTTTTATCGCGGCGTCTGTTCAGGACTACACTGTTAGCTTATGCTTGCCAGGCCGAATACTAAGAGTATATATCGTACTCCGTCACCGTCTGATCAGGGTCTACACTGTTAGCTTATGCCTTCCTTCCACCTACTTAGAACAAATAAGGTACACTGTCGGAGTTTTATCAGGGTCAACAATGATAGCTCACAACTGCCACTCCTTAGAATATATATCGAAGTCAGTCGACGTCTGATCTGCACTGTTAGCATGTGCTTGCCTGTCCACATACTTAGAGTAAAAATCATGTACTTTATGTAAACAGTATAAGTCCAGTTAAGACGTCGCTTTCTGTGGCGTCTGATCAGGGTCTACATTGTTAGCTTGTGATCACCTGCCCAAATTCTTAGAGTAAAAATCCTCTACTTAATGCAAACAGCATAAGTCCAGATAAGAGGCCGTTTTATCGCGGCGTCTGTTCAGGACTACACTGTTAGCTTATGCTTGCCAGGCCGAATACTAAGAGTATATATCGTACTCCATCACCGTCTGATCAGGGTCTACACTGTTAGCTTATGCCTTCCTTCCACCTACCTAGAACAAATTAGGTACACGGTCGGAGTTTTATCAGGGTCAACAATGATAGCTCGCAACTGCCACTCCTTAGAATATATATCGAACTCAGTCGACGTCTGATCAGGATCTTCACTGTTAGCATGTGCTTGCCTGTCCAAATACTTAGAGTAAAAATCATGTACTTTATGCAAACAGTATAAGTCCAGTTAAGACGTCGCTTTCTGTGGCGTCTGATCAGGGTCTATACTCTTAGCTCGTACTTGCCTGTCCAAATACTTGGAGTAAAAATCCTGTACTTAATGCAAACAGCGTAAGTCCAATAAAACGCCGTTTTTCCGCGGCTTCTGGTCAGGACTACACCGTTAGCTCGTGCTTGCCAGTCCGAATACTTAGAGTATATATCGCACTCCGTCACCGTCTGATCAGGGTCTACACTGTTAGCTTATGCACCTAACCCTTCCAACTACTTAGAGCAAATAGGGTACACGGTTGGAGTCTTACCAGGATCAACACTAATAGCTCGCAACTGCCTGTTCTTAGAGGATATATCGTACTCAGTCGACGTCTGATCAGGATCTTGACTGTTAGCATGTGCTTGCCTGTCCAGATAAGACGCTTTTTTTTTCGCGGCGTCTGATTAGGACAACACAGTTAGCTCGTGCTTGCCAGTCCGAATACTTAGAGTATATATCGTGCTCCGTCACCGTCTGATCAGTGTCTACACTGTTAGCTTATGCCTTCCTTCCATCTACTTAGAGCAAATAAGGTACATGGCTGGAGTCTTACCAGGGTCAGCACTGTTAGCTCGCAACTGCCTGTCCTCAGAGGATATATCGTACTCAGTCGACGTCTGATAAGGATCTTCACTGCTAGCCTAACCCTGTCCAAATACTTAGAGTAAACATCATATACTTTATGCAAACAGTGTAAGTCCAGTTAAGACGTCGCTTTCTATGGCGTCTGATCAGGGTCTATACTGTTAGCTCGTGCTTGCCTGTCCAAATACTTGGAGTAAAAGAAATCTGTACTGTATCATGCAAACAGTTTAAGTCCACATCGGATGCCGCTTTCTGCGGCCTCTGATCAGGGTCTACACTATTTGGAACTACTTTAATCAAGGGAGATCACTTAGCAAGGGAAAGAATACTGATTCGTAGTAAATACATATTTTCAACGTCAGAGATATTATCCATTTATATCGCTGTCGGTATTTCTGATGACATCGCTGACAGCAAGTCTGATCAGGGTCTACACTGTTAGCTTATGCATGCCTGTCCACCTACTTAAGGCAAATAAATTACACAGTTGATCAGGATCAACACAGTCAACTTGATATGCCTATCCTTAGAGTATATATCGTACTCAATTGATGTCCGATCAGGGTCTGCATTGTTAGCTTCTGCTCGCCTGCCCAAATTCTTAGAGTAAAAATCCTGTACTTAATGCAAACAGCGTAAGTCTAATAAGACGCCGTTTTTCCGCGACGTCTATTCAGAACTACACTGTTAGCTCGTGCTTGCCAGTCCGAATACTTAGAGTATATATTGTACTCCGTCACCGTCTGATCAGGGTCTACACTGTCAGCTTATGCCTTCCTTCCACCTACTTAGAGCAAATAGGGTACACGGTTGGAGTCTTATCAGATTCAACACTGATAGCTCGCAACTGCCTGTCCTTAGAGGATATATCGTACTCAGTCGACGTCTGATCATGGTCTTCACTGTTAGCATGTGCTTGCCTGTCCAAATACTTAGAGTAAAACTCATGTACTTTATGCAAACAGTTAAGACGTCATTTCCTGTGGCGTCTGAGCGGGGTCTATACTGTTACGTCGTGCTTGCCTGTCCAAATACTTAGAGCAAAAAATCTGTTCTTCATGCAAACAGTTTAAATCCACATCGGACGCTCGTGCCTTGTCTGTTTGAATACTTAAATTAAATACGGTACTCAACAGGAGTCCGATCAGGATATACGCTGTTAGCTCGCACCTGGCTGTCCGAATACTTAGAACAAATATGGTACTCGGTCAGCTTCTGATCAGGGTCTACATTGATAGCTTGTGCTCGCCTGCCCACATAGTTGGAATAAAAATCCTGTACTTAATGCAAACAGCGTGTCCAGATAAGACGCCTTTTTTCTGCGGCGTCTGAACAGGTCTACACTGTTAGCTCGTGCTGCTAGTCCGAATACTTGGAGTATATATCGTACTCCGTCACCGTCTGATCAGGGTCTACACTGTTAGCTTATGCCTTCCTTCCACTTACATAGAGCAAAAAGCGTCTAATCAGGGTCAACACTGTTAGCTCGCAACTGCCTGTTCTTAGATTATATATCGTACTCAGTCGACGGTCTTCACTGATCAGGGTCTTCACTGTTAGCAAGTGTTTGCCTGTCCAAATACTTAGAGAAAAAAATGATGTACATGTCCGTTTTGCAAACAGTGTAAGCCCAGTTAGGACGTCGCATTCTGTTGCATCTGATCAGGGTCTATACTCTTAGTTCGTGCTTGACTGTCTAAATACTTGAAGTAAAAAATCTGTACTTCATGCAAACAGTTTAAGTCTACATCGGACGCCGCTTTCTGCGGCGTCTGATCAGGGTCTACAGTGTTAGCTTGTGCCTGCCTTTTTGAATACTTACATACAATATGGTACTCAACCGTCCGATCAGGGTACACGCTGTTAGCTCGCACCTGGCTGTGCGAATAGAACAAATATGGTGCTCGGTCAAGTTCTGATCAGGGTCTACATTGCTAGCTTATGCTCGCCTGTCCAAAATACTTTAGAGTAAAACTCCTGTACTTAATGCAAACAGCGTAAGTCCAGATAAGACGCTGTTTTTCTGCGGCGTTCGATCAGGGCTACACCAATAGCTTATGTCTGCCTTTTTGAATACTTACATTAAATATGGTACTCAAACAGTGTATGCCCAGTTAGGATGTCGCGTTCTGTGGCGTCTGGTCAGAGTCTATACTGTTAGCTCGTGCTTGACTGTCTAAATACTTGGAGTAAAAATCTGTACTTCATGCAAACAGTTTAAGTCTACATCGGACGCCGCTTTCTGTAGCGTCTGATCAGGGTCTACACTGGTATCTCGTGCCTGCTTGTTTAAGCATCAAGTATCTCTACCACAGTCGCATTGCCTAATATTGCTGTAGCTACTTAACAGCAGTCCGCTTAGATATTTTCCATCAAGTGTTTCTACCGGAATAAGTCTACATCGAACGCCGCTTTCTGTGGCGTCTGATCAGGGTCTACACTGTTAGCTCGTGCTTGACTGTCTAAATACTTGGAGTAAAAATCTGTACTTCATGCAAACAGTTTAAGTCTACATCGGACGCCGCTTTCTTTAGCGTCTGATCAGTGTCTACACTGGTATCTCGTGCCTGCTTGTTTAAGCATCAAGTATCTCTACCACAGTCGCATTGCCTAATATTGCTGTAGCTACTTAACAGCAGTCCGCTTAGATATTTTCCATCAAGTGTGTCTACCGGAATAAGTCTACATCGGACGCCGCTTTCTGTGGCGTCTGATCAGGGTCTACACTGTTAGCTCGTGCTTGACTGTCTAAATACTTGGAGTAAAAATCTGTACTTCATGCAAACAGTTTAAGTCTACATCGGACGCCGCTTTCTTTAGCGTCTGATCAGTGTCTACACTGGTAGCTCGTGCCTGCTTGTTTAAGCATCAAGTATCTCTACCACAGTCCCGTTGCCTAATATTGCTGTAGCTACTTAACAGCAGTCCGCTTTGATATTTTCCATCAAGTGTTTCTACCGGAGTAAGTCTACGTCGGACGCCGCTTTCTGTGGCGTCTGATCAGGGTCTACACTCTTAGCTCGTGCCTGCCCGTTTAAGCATCAAGTATCTCTACCGCAGTCCCATAGCCTAATATTGCTGTAGCTACTTAACAGCAGTCCGCTTTGAAATTTTCCATCAAGTGTTTCTACCGGAGTCCCATATCCTAATATTGCTGTACATACTGATCTGCAGTCCAGTTTGCTATTTTCCATCAATATTGCTGTACAAACTCAATTGCAGTCCGCTTTGATGTTTTCCATCAAGTATCTCTATCGCAGTCCACTATCCTAATATTGCTGTACATACTGAACTGCAGTCCATTTTGATATTTTCCTTCAATTATTTCTACGGCTTTGATATTTTCCTTCAATTTTTTCAACCACAGTCCCCTATCCTAATATTGCTGTACATACCCAACTGCAGTCCGCTTTGATGTCTTCTATCAAGCATCTCTACCCCACTCCACTATTCTAATATTGCTACATTCTGAACCTTATCTCAGTCAGATATTTTTCTTCAAGTATCTCTACCACAGTCCCCATAGTACCAGTCCTCTACACTAATATTGCTGTACACAGTGAACCGCAGTCTGCTTTGATATTTTTCATCAAGTATTTTTACCCCAGTCTGATATCCTAATATTGGTGTACATACTGAACCACAGTCCGCTTTGATATTTTCCATGAAGAATTTCTACCGCAGTCTCATATCCTAATATTGCAGTACATACTGAACCGCAGTCCGTTTGTTATTTCCCATCATGTATCTCTACCACAGTCCCATAGCATAATATTGCTGTACATACTAAACACCAGTCTGCTTTGATATTTTCCATGAAAAATTTCTACTGCAGTCCCATATCCTAATATTGCTGTACATACTGAACCGCAGTCCAGTTTGTTATTTTCCATCAAGTATCTCTACCACAGTCTCATAGCCTAATATTGCTGTACATACTAAACCGCAGTCAGCTTTGATATTTTCCAGTATTTCTACCGCAGTCTGATATGCTAATATTTCTGTACATACTGAACCACAGTCCAGTTTGTTATTTCCCATCATGTATCTCTACCAAAGTCCCATAGCCTAATATTGCTGTACATACTAAACCGTAGTCCGCTTTGATATTTTCCATCAAGTATTTCTACCGCAGTCTGATATCCTAATATTGCTGTACATACTGAATCGCAGTCCGGTTTGTTATTTCCCATCATGTATCTCTACCACAGTCCCATAGCCTAATATTGCTGTACATACTAAACCGCTGTCAGCTTTGATATTTTCCATCAAGGATTTCTACCGCAGTCTGATATCCTAATATTGCTGTACATACTGAACCGCAGTCTGGTTTGTTATTTTCCATCAAGTATCTCTTCTGCAGTCCCATAGCCTAATATTGCTGTACATACTAAACCGCAGTCAGCTTTGGTATTTTCCATCAAGTATTTCTACCGCAGTCTGATATGCTAATACTTCTGTACATACTGAACCGCAGTCTGGTTTGTTATTTTACATCAAGTATCTCTTCCGCAGTCCCATAGCCTTATACGGTGACTGCCTTAGGGTTAGTACTAAGCTACGTAAGCTAATGCTCAAGTATATACAGTACCCTGTCTGAGTCCGATCAGGGTCTACACTGTTACTTAGAGGTAGTGCCTGCCTGTCCGAATACTTAAAATATATATCGTATCCCATCGGAGTCCGATCAGGGTCTATACTTAGAGATGGTGCCTGCCTGTCCAAATACTTAAAGTATATATCGTACTCAATTGGAGTCTGATCAGGGTCTACACTGTTACTTAGAGATGGGGGCTGTCTGTCTGAATACTTAAAGTATATATCATATCACACCGGAGTCCGATCAGGGTCTACACTCTTACTTAGAGATGGTACCTGCCTGTCCGAATACTTAAAGTATATATATATCATACCCCGTCGCAGTCTGATCAGGGTCTGTTAGATGGTGCCTGCCTGTTCGAATACTTAATCGGAGTCTGATCAGGGTCTTCATGTTAGCATGGTCTTGCCTGTCCAAATACTTGGAGTAAAAGCTTTTTACTTAATGCAAACAGTGTTAGCCCGGATCAGATGCTGCTTTCTGCCTGTCCGAATACTTAGAAATAAAATTGTGTACTTAATGCAAACTGTGTAAGTCCAGTTCAGATGCCGCTTTCTTTGGTGTATGACCAGGGTCTACGCTGTAACATTGTGCCTGCCTGTCCGCATACTTAGACTATATATTGTACTCCATCAGTGTCTGAACAGGGTCTATACTGTTAGATTTTACCTGCCTGTCCAACTACTGAGAGCAAATAGGGTGCTTGGTATTCTGATAGCTACTTATATTATATAGGGTACTGGGTTGGGGTCCAGTCAGGGTCTACACTGTTAGCTCATACCTGCCGGTCGAACAACTTAGAACAAACAGGGTGCTTGGTCGGTGTCTGATCAGAGTCTATTCTGCTAGCTTGTGCCTGCCTGGTTGAATACTTAATGAAATGTGGTCTGCTGGTATCTGATCGGGGTCTATGCTTAAGGCTCCTACCTGCCTGTCTGAATACTTAGAATATAAATGATACTCAGCCGGTGTCCGATCAGGGTCTACGCTTATAGCCCCTGCCTGCCTGTTCGAATACTTAGGATTTAAATGATACACAGCCGGTGTCCGATCAGGGTCTACACTTATAGCCCCTGCATGCCTGTCCGCATACTTAGAATATAAAGGATGCTCAACCGGTGTCTGATCAGGGTCTATGTTTATAGCCGGAGTCCGATCAGGGTCTACACTTCTGCATGCCTGTCCGAATACTTAGGATATAAATGATACTGGGCCGGTGTCCGATCAGGGTCTACGCTTATAGCCCCTGCCTGCCTGTCCGCATACTTAGAATATAAAGCATGCTCAACCAGTGTCTGATCAGGGTCTATGTTTATAGCCGGAGTCCACTCTGGGTATACACTTCTGCGTGCCTGTCCGAATACTTAGGATATAAATGATACTGGGCCGGTGTCCGATCAGGGTCTACTACCTGCCTGTCCCCATACTTAGACTATATATTGTACTCCATCAGTGTCTGAACAAGGTCTATACTGTAAAATTTTACCTGCCTGTCCAACTACTAAGAGCAAATAGGGTGCTTGGTATTCTGATAGCTACTTATATTATATAGGGTACTGGGTTGGGGTCCAGTCAGGGTCTACGATGTTAGCTCATACCTGCCTGTCCACTAACTTAGAACAAACAGGGTACTTGGTCGGTGTCTGATCAGAGTCTATTCTGCTAGCTTGTGCCTGCCTGGTTGAATACTTAATGAAATGTGGTCTGTTGGTATCTGATCGGGGTCTATGCTTAAGGCTCCTACCTGCCTGTCCAAATACTTAGAATATAAATGATACTCAGCCGGTGTCTGATCAGGTCTACGCTTATACCTCCTACCTGCCTGTCCGAATACTTAGAATATAAATGATACTCAGCCGGTGTCCGATCAGGGTCTACGCTTATACCTCCTACCTGCCTGTCCGAATACTTAGAATATAAATGATACTCAGCCGGTGTCCGATCAGGGTCTACACTTATAGCCCCTGCATGCCTGTCCGCATACTTAGAATATAAAGGATGCTCAACCGGTGTCTGATCAGGGTCTATGTTTATAGCCGGAGTCCGATCAGGGTCTACACTTCTGCATGCCTGTCCGAATACTTAGGATATAAATGATACTCAGCTGGTGTCCGATCAGGGTCTACGCTTATACCTCCTACCTGCCTGTCCGCATAGAATATAAATGATACTCAGCTGGTCTCCGATCAGGGTCTATGCTTATAGCCCCTGCCTGCCTGTTCGAATACTTAGAATATAAAGGATGCTCAACCGGTGTCTGAT
>CAXHKG010000003.1:25000-57500 GCA_964016985.1 Anodontia alba | reverse complement strand
CCAGTACGACGATCCGTATTTATAAAGGCTTTAAAATATCTGAGGGTCACTGATGAGGCCTAATTGGCCGAAACTAGCTAGTCTGGCCCAGAAAACATGTACACTCCTTATTTTTTCAGTTCTTTGGTGTATTCCTTGCTTCCAAAGGATAACCCTTTTATAGAACATAATTAACTTCACTACAGCTGGTGTGTGGGAATGTGTGGCGGCGGTAAAACGTCTCCCTGCCCTACATCATAGTGTAGATTATATTTTCTTGTCCTGTGGGATCATTGATTCCATCGTGGAATTTTGAAACTATCTGAGGGTCACTGATGAGGCCTAATTGGCCCAGACTATCTTGTCTGGCCCAGAAAACATGTACACTCCTTATTTTTTCAGTTCTTTGGTGTATTCCTTGCTTCCAAAGGATAACCCTTTTATAGAACATATTTACCCTTAGACCTCAACTCAGACCTACCCTTAGACCTGCATTACTATAACCCTTACCCTATCCCTTAGACCTGCACTCACCAAAACCCTTTCTGATAACTCTGAAAGTGTTATTCATTAACCCTTTAACCGTAACTTTTCGTAACTCCGTTTGATAACCGACATAATCAAATGGGTTTACCCTTAAATCTTTACTCGCCATAACCCTTTCTGATAACTCCAAGTCTGACGCGTAACCCTTACAACATAAAACTCCATAACTCCGTAGGATGATCTACTTTAACAAAAGGTTTACTCTTAGACCTTTACTCACCGTAACCCTTTCTGATTACTATAAAAGTGTAAGTCTTTAACCCTTTACACTTAACTTTTCATATCTCCGTTTGATAACAGATATAGTCAAAAAGGGTGTACCCTTAAACCTTTACTCACCATAACCCTTTTTGATAACTCCAAGTGTACGCCCTAATCCATAATCCTTTCTGATAACTTTCTGATTAATCCGACATATGCAAAAAGCGTTTACCCTTCAACCTTTACTCACCATAAGCCTTTCTAATAACCCCAACAGTAACAGCTAACCCTTAAACCATAGCTCCGTATGATGCTACACTTTGACACTGGTTTAACCTCAGACCTTCACTCACCATAAACCTTTCTGATAGCTCTAAAAGTGTAAGTCGTTAACCCTTTAACCTTAACAATTCATGTCTCCGTTTGATAACCGACATAGTCCAAAAGGGTTTACCTTTAAACCTTTACTCACCATAACCCTTTCTAATAACCCCAACAATAATAGGTAACCCTTAAACCATAGCTCTCCATAACTCCGTATGATGCTACACTTTGACAAATGGTTTACCCTTAGACCTTCACTCACAATAACCCTTTCTGATAACTCTAAAAGTGTAAGTCGTTAACGCTTTAACCTTATCTTTTCATGTCTCCGTTTGATAACCGATATAGTCCAAAAGGGTTTACCCTTCAACCTTTACTCACCATAACACTGTCTAATAACTCCAGCAGTAACAAGTAACCCTTAAACTATAACTCTTCATAACTCCGTATGATGACACACTTTGACAACTGGTTTACTCTTAGACCTTTACTCACCATAACCCTTTCTGATAACTCTAAAAGTGTAAGTCGTTAACCCATTAACCTTAACTTTTTATATTTCCGTTTGATAACCGACATAGTTTAAAAGGGTTTACCCTTCAACATTTACTCAACATAACCCTTTCTAATAACCCCAACAGTAACAATTAACCTTTAAACCATAGCTCTCCATAATTCTGTATGATGCTACACTTTGACAAATGGTTTACCCTTAGACCTTCACTCACCATAACCCTTTCTGATAACTCTAAAAGTGTAAGTCGTTAACCCTTTAACCTTAACTTTACATGTCTCCGTTTGATAACCGACATAGTCCAAAAGAGTTTACTCTTAAAGCTTTACTCACCATAACCCTTTCTGAAAACTCCAGCAGTAACACGTAACCATTAAACCATAGCTCTCTATAACTCTGTATGATGATACACTTTGACAAATGGTTTACTCTTAGACCTTTACTCACCATAACCCTTTCTGATAACTCTAAAAGTGTAAGTCGTTAACCCTTTAACCTTAACTTTTTATATGTCCGTTTGATAACCCACATAGTTTAAAAGGGTTTACCCGTCAACCTTTACTCACCATAACCCTTTCTATTATCTCCAACAGTAACAGGTAACCCTTAAACCATAGCTCTCCATAACTCCGTATGATGATATACTTTGACAAATGGTTTACCCTGAGACCTTCACTTACCATAACCCTTTTTGATAACTCTAATAGTGTAAGTCGTTAACCCTTTAACCCTGTCTGATGAGCCCTTGATGAGCCTTTGTGATGTGATTGGCTATATATATCATGTGACTATTTGACGTATTGTCACGTGGTTTTTGAATTCGGATCATAATTTCTGAAGCTATTGATATGTGAAGACGTGTTTGTTAATATTTTCATTCAGACGTATAAGGGAGTGCATGTTCTGAACACAGTGACACTCAGAATCTAAATAGATTAAAATTGAGCCTCCGAACACAAATACACAGGTAAACAATTCTTCTCATAACTTGTGAACTTTTAAGTAAGTGAACATGTACCTCTGAACTCAGTGACACTTACAATATATAACAATGTATCTCCCATCTGATGCACTGTGCCTTTGAAAAATGACCAAAACGTTTAGAGACAAAACCTTTGCCTCCACCCGAAGCGTGCGGATTTCCGAGAGATTATCGTTTGACACCAAATTTTCTAGACTTCAGTGAAACTTCGATGGCTCTAACACCGATTGCTCGCTTACCATGGCTCATTCGAACCCATTTTGAGTCCCAGACAAGACTTAGTGAGGTATAATCTATGAAGAAATTTAATGGAAATTTCCATGGAAAAGTTTGTTGTATGTAACCATTAGAATCGCCATAGTGAGGCGATTCTAAAGACTACACACATCATACTTTTAATACATATAAACCTCCTGACGAGGATTTATAAATAACCCTCATTGGGTCAAACTATCCCTGTCTCGAACAAATATCAGTGGTCCCAAAGCTATTCGAGCCATCGAAGTTTCATTATATCTGTTAGTCCTTTGCGATCATTTATTCCACTGAAGAATTTTAAAAATACCTTAGGATGCCTAATTGGCCAAAACTAGCTAGCCTGTGCCAGAAACAACTTGTACACTCTACAGTTTTCAGTTTTGATCTGTTTCCTTGCTTCCTATGAATTACCCTGTTATACAATATATCAACCAAGTTTAGTCCCTACACAGGTGACCTACACAGTCAACATTCAACAACGGAACTAATGATCTCAAAGGACTAGAAATATAATAAAGCCTATAATAATTACTATGGATAGACTTTTACGGCCGCCACACATGATGATGATGATGATAATGATGACGATGAGACTAGAAATATAATAAAGCCTATAATAATTACTATGGATAGCCTTTTAACGACCGCCACACATGATGGTGATGATGATAATGATGCTGATGACAATGATGATGACAATGATAATGATGATTATGATGATGATCATTATCATCATCATCATCATCATCATCATCATTATCACATCATCATCATCTTCATCGTCATCATCATCATTATCATCACCATCATATTGACGACGAAAATGATGATGATGATGGTGATGATGATGATCGTCATAATCATCATCATCACCATCATATTGACGAAGAAAATGATGATGATGATGATCTTATCACTGCTATAAGATATAGGTTGTGGGTAGTTGTTAGAATCGCTTCATTTAGGCAGTTCTAACGAGCACCCACAACCTAAGTTTGGCGTACAAATAAGAAGAAATCAAACTTTACATAGGAAAAGTAGTTATTTTGAAGATATGAAATAATGCATTATGTAACCCCAAAATAAAATGAAGTATTTAATTAAACACATCACGAAAACACGCTTATATAACTTAAATTCTTAATTAAAAAGCGAAAGTGCCAGGGGCATACATATTTCTTCTTATTTCTGCTTTTAATGCAATTTGTGAAACCCCATAAGGAAACACGCCTATACAAATAGATTGCAAGTTTTAACGGCGACAAAGTAACCATTTAAGATTACAAATTGTGATATTTTCCATATTTCTACTTCAAACACAGGTTGCGGGTGCTCGATAGAACAGCCTCATTCAGGAAATTCTATCGAGTACCCACAAACTATGTTTTAGATCAGAAATAAGAAAAATAATGTATAGCCCTGCAAACCTCTGTTTTACTATATATTAGTGGGGTTCGAGGGGGTGAGAATGTTTTCGGGATGCCATAAGCACCGCGTCGCAATGGGTTCTAACGAGTACCAGTAATTTATGTTTTGAACAGAAATATGAAAAAAATCAGTTATTATTATTATTTGAAAAAAAAAAAATCAGTTTCTGCCAATAGAATTATTATTATTCGTAAGGCGTATTGTGGATACCCATAACAACTGCATCGACAATACAATTTTAATAAGTACCCACAACCATAATTGAAAATCGTTGTGGATACCTTTTAAAATAGTCTCTGCCAGTCACTTCTGAATTATTGTTAACAGTCTGAAAGGGCATGTTGTGGATACTTGTTAGAACAACCTAATTGTGTTTGTGTTGTTGTTGTTGTTGCTTGAATTGACATTTTTACAGATTTTCATTTTTTCTATGGTTAATATCTTGTGCAAATTGAAATAGAAATTATCAGGAACTAGGGCTGGCTAATCGGTGCTGAAATGATAATCGATTACCAGCCATGCCTTTGCGATCGATAATCGATTAGTAATCACTGGAGATTTGGTCATAATTTTACCTGTCTGGCTTTCTGTCTGAACATGACTTACCATATGTTGTACTTCACTATAGGGTTTTGCACAGACAGGCCTGAGCAAACAGTGTAGACCCAGATGAGACGCCGCAAAACGTGGCGTCTCATCAGGGTCTGCACTGTTTGCCACTCATCCAGATATTTTAAAAACATCTTTGGCTGGTAAATTCTACTTATAAAATAATCGATTACAAAAAATCAGTAGTGATAATCATATTTATGGAATTTATCGATCAATTAATCGATTATCCAAACAGGTCGTGACTCAGAACACCCAAACGTAGCTAAACCTTATGAGATTATTGGATGTTTTAAAGAATCTTCACCATTAAGAATAATACGGTTATTCACTCCCTTCAAAATCTTAAAGGGAAAAATTAAAGAAAACATGCTATAACCTTTCAGAAGCAAGGACTACACATGGCAATTAAAAGTTAGAGTTTACATCTTTTTCTGGACATGACTTGCTAGTTTAAGCCAATAAGACTTCATCAGTGAACCTCAAGTATTTTTTTTCAGATTTCTACATCCATGATTCCAAATGACTAGAAAATAAAATCTACTCTATGATGAAGGACATGGAGTTTTTATAAAAAAAAGTAGAAGTAAAACAAAGATCAGGAATCGATACAATTAACTTACTCCCCCCACCAAAGACACCAAAGGGAAAGAAACACAAACACGAAGCGACCAGACCATAATGAAAACCTAAACAGAGGAAGGCCAAAGGACAGTTACTTTCCCACAAAATGGCTTAATGGCCATCCAAAATAAAAAGACACATGTGATACACACAATAAGTAACAAACAATAACATAAATAAACCGCCACAGAAGAACCGCCTTGGAACGGTCAGTGGAAAGAATTCCACTGGTGGGCCTAAATTGTTTTTACGTGGCCACAATCCTCGCCCTTACTTCTGTCGCGGTATAGACATTAATTATGTTTAGTCCGCATGAAGGCTTCCTAACTCAACAGTGTAACATCTCCGAGAACATACAAATCCAAAAACTACAGAGATGAAACAAGGTTGAGGACTCGACAGCATACAACAACAGAAATACTGGAGCAAAAGAAAACCAACAGTTAGACCCCGAGGTCTATAAGTCCGCTATACATTCTCTTCACACCAGTTGAAGTGAAGTCAAATATGTTCTGTTGAAAAGTATCCTAAGTATCCTTCATTAAGTTCAAATTTCAGGTGAGAAATGACAATTGTTTTCCCTCAATATGTTAGAGGATTTAATTAAGGAAATTAACACTTACTCTGACGTCGAAGACGGAAACTTTCTTTTTCCCAGATTAGAATGACGTGCCT
Organism: Anodontia alba; assembly: GCA_964016985.1. Lineage (NCBI taxonomy): Eukaryota > Metazoa > Mollusca > Bivalvia > Lucinida > Lucinidae > Anodontia > Anodontia alba. The sequence continues at coordinate 51,360 of CAXHKG010000003.1, read as the reverse complement.
GATACAGTTGTACTGGTGCAGCTTCTTGTTGCTGCGGCGTACTCGTTACCTCCATATATGACATTGGTTCAGGCGGTAGTTGTTGTACTACTGATGTTTCTAATACACTCATATCCATGGAAGGTTGATTATCATCAGGCAGAACACTTTGTAACGCCGACGCAAACGCCTTCTGTATTGTTAATTTGCACGCACTGTGCGCATTAAAATTCTCTATCTGAGCTTTTAACGCTTCCACTTGTTCTAAAAGACCCTGTTTTTCGGTTTGTAAAGTGCTTATCTTATGGTCCTGTACCTGAAGTGCCGTTTCCAGTTTTTTAATTTTAGCATCTTGTGCCTTCATATTTGTATGGCATCCTTTTAATGATTCAGACCAGCTTCTGACCTCTCGCTGTAATTTTACCAGCTCCGCACATATATATTTTTCCGACTTCTCCACAATCTTTCTCACAAATTCGCAGTCGTCCGCTGTACTCATGATTGTCTGTAATTTGTAAAAGAAAGAAAAGTCTTACAGCACGAAGTGTCAAAGAAAGGAAAGAAACATAGCTGGAAAAATTCTAATCCCACCATAGGCGGGGCTTTTTTTCAGCTCTGTTCCATTCCTTTATTGCGGCTTTTATGTCGATAGGCTATTCCAGGATCAGACTATATTTCGCCGTAAATGGCCTCGTGCCGAAATAGGCTTCGCGTCATCATAAATGATGACTTCTTTAAAGATAAGATGCGTTACGGAGCGCAATTACTATCTCCAGTTTTCGAATTTGGTAGATTCTGCATAGCTTTTAGTTTTATCACCATTATCTAAAAACTGCATCAGACAGTCGCCTCTTTGGCTCAGTGGCTAGAGCATTGGATTTTTTTCCCGAATGAGTCCCCATCTGAAGACATGAAAGCCGTAAAAAAAAGAAACAAAGGTGGAATAATAAAAATGTCTATGATGCGATTCCAGCACAGGGTGCTAGGGTGAAATTTACATGCTCTAACCACTGAGCTCACGAGCCAGCTCTTTAGCTCAGTGGTTAGAGCATGTGAATTTCACCGCGAGCTGCCCGTGTTCGATTCTCGCGATGGACAGAATTTGTTTTCAGCTTTGTTTGTTTTCCTTGTGACAGTATATCGCTTACATTCACTGATTTTTAAGAGAAAGGGGCAATCAATGGCTACCGACTTTGTGAAAGATATTTACCCTAATGCCTTCGCTTACCATGACCCTGTACAATAACACAAATGGCTACTGTTATCGGTAACGCATGGTATCTAACATAGGTTTACACCTTAAGTAACTATGACCCGTAAGAAAAACCCATCAGTATGTTAAATGTGACGGTAACCAACGGTAACCTTCTTGATGATTTTGCAAAAAAAAAAAAAAAAAAAAAAAAAAACAATACTTACCTCTAAACAATACTCCTCCAAAAATTACAATGTTTGTTAGCCAAACCTAATGATAATATACCCTGTTTGTATCCGATTTTCCTAATACTATCTGTTAATATATTAAAACCAATACTGCATTACACTCTTGCTTGCAAATATCACAAATATGTATTTAACATGAACGTTAAACGTACTACGTATTTACTATAGTAGGAGTTATGGTGAGTAAGTGATGAGTTCTTTTGTTTAGAAATTGGTAAACAATTTCAAAAATTCACCCCGTTATCTTAACTTATACTTACTAATGATAACTCCTTTGACTAAAATTTTTTGAGTAAAATCTCGGTAACCCAAGCGCTGGTTTTGCCAATAAAATTGCGGTAACTAGGAAAGCCACTCCGTTGATACTTACACTTTAACTTAACAACATCCAGTATGTGTAAGACGTTAATTTTCATACCTTTACTAACCATAACTTCGTATGATCACACAGTTTGTTAGAAATAGTAACTTTTAAATCTTCACTCATCAAAATTCCTTTCTGATAACTCCAAATGTAAGTCGTTAACCTTTGACCCATTACACACCGTAACTCAGTACGATAACCTTTTTTGTTTTCCCCTTTAACCTTTACTGACCACAACCCTTTCTGATAACTCTCTAAAATGCAAGACGTTAAACCTTTAACCTTTACTTACCAGATCTCTACATGATAACCCACCTAGTTAAAAGGATTACGCTTAAATCTTCACGCACTGTAACCCTTTCTAGCTCAAAGTCTAAGAAGTTAACCCTTAAACCATTACTCACCATAACTTTGTATCTTAACCAATCTTTTTTGTGTTTGTATTGTATTTGAGAATTGAGTCTATTTTATAGCCGGTCAGATTACCTATCCACACATTTCCTGGACAGGCTTATACGTGAGCGGTTCACCAGTACAGTACACGATCTCTCGCAAGAAACTGACAAGTGTCATTGTTGATCCAGCGGAAAGAACAGAAATCACCAGTCAGATGGGGTTATGGAGAGTTATGGTTTAAGGGCTACGTGTTACTGTTGGAGTTATTAGACACTGTTAGGGTGAGTAATGATTTAAGGGTAATCCCTTTTGGACTATGTCGGTTATCAAACGGAAATATAAAAAAAGTTAAGGTTAAAGGGTTAACGACTTACACTATTAGAGTTATCAAAAAGGGCTATGGTGAGTAAAGGTCTAAGAGTAAACCATTTGTCAAAGTGTATCATCATACGGAGTTATCGAGAGTTATGGTTTAAGGGTTACGTGTTACTGTTTGGAGTTATTAGAAAGGGTTATGGAGAATAAAGTTTAAGGGTAAACCCTTTTGGACTATGTTGGTTATCAAACGGAGATATAAAAAGTTAAGGTTAAAGGGTTAACGACTTACACTATTAGAGTTATCAAAAAGGGTTATGGTGAGTAAAGGTCTAAGAGTAAACCATTTGTCAAAGTGTATCATCATACGGAGTTATGGAGAATTATGGTTTAAGGATTACATGTTACTGTTGGCTATATTAGAAAGGGTTATAGTGAGTAAAGTTTTAAGCGTAAACCTTTTGGACTATGTCGGTTATCAAACGGAAATATAAAAAGATAAGGTTAAAGGGTTAACGACTTACACATTTAGAGTTTCTGCGGGAGTTATTAAAAAGGGTTATGGTGAGTAAAGGTTTAAGGGTAAACCCTTTTGGACTTTCTGACAACTCTAAGAGTGTAAGTCGTTAACCTTTAACCTTTACGTTTCATGTCTCCGTTTGATAAACGACATAGTCCAAAAGGGTTTACCCTTAAACCTTTACTCACCATAACTCTTTCTAATAACTCCAACAGTAACACGTAGCCCTTAAACCATAACTCTTTATATCTCCGTATAATGATACACTTTGACAAATGGTTTACTCTTAGACCTTTACTCACCATAACCCTTTCTAATAACTCCAGCAGTAACACGTAACCCTTAAACCGTAACTCTCCATAACTCCGTAGGATGCTACACTTTGACAAATGGTTTACTCTTAGTCCTTTACTCACCATAACCCTTTTTGATAACTCTAAAAGTGTAAGTCGTTAACCCTTTAACCTTAACTTTACATGTTTCCGTTTGATAAACGACATAGTCCAAAAGGGTTTACCCTTAAACCTTTACTCACCATAACCCTTTCTAATAACCCCAACAGTAAAAGGTAACCCTTAAACCATAGCTCTCCATAACTACGTATGATGCTACACTTTGACAAATGGTTTACCCTTAGACCTTCACTCACCATAACCCTTTCTGATAACTCTAAATGTTTAAGTCGTTAACCCTTAAACCTTAGCTTTTCATGTCTCCGTTTGATAAACGACATAGTCAACCGTTAACACTTCCCATTAAATGCTTTTACAATTACAGTTGTGTTGTAAGCGAAGATCGACATATAAATTGGACTTATCAATGTTCTAGTCCATTTGTCTGTCTCTACCTTCATGGTCGACTCTTTCCTATTATATGCCTTTGGTTGAAATGTTCAATTAAACACCCATGTTGACAAGAATGCTGTAGATAACTAAAACAATTTAATGTCCCATGAAGCGTTAAATTTTGTCTCTGTACCCGTACTCCCCAGACTGCCCAAATCTTTCCCACGTTTTCTCTTTTGTGATTTGTTTGGCAACACTAACCCATAACTTTTCTTCTGTGGCTTTGGCTTAACATTACTAACTTTTGATTGCTGAGGGGATGGGGGACCTGGAGAATAGAGGATTCAGTATTTTGACTACACGTTGCTTAGATGCTTCATCTTTCTCACTCCTAAAGTAAGGATCCTGTATCCTTCGACTGGGAGAAACACTTCCCTTTCTACTAGATGGGAAAGTGTTTCTGTTTTCTCTTATGTACCCTCTCTTCGGGGCTGCTGGCTTCTGAGGAAGAGGAATCCTCTTCTTCAGAAGACAGCAGCCGCGTAGAGAGGTATCTTTGGTATGTCCGAGGAGACGTCGGATGAGTTATCATACGGAAATATAAAAAGTTAAGGTTAAAGGGTTAACGACTTACACTATTAGAGTTATCAAAAAGGGTTATGGTGAGTAAAGGTCTAAGAGTAAACCATTTGTCAAAGTGTATCATCATACGGAGTCATGGAGAGTTATGGTTTAAGGGCTACGTGTTACTGTTGGGGTTATTAGAAAGGGTTATGGAGAATAAAGTTTAAGGGTAAACCCTTTTGGACTATGTTGGTTATCAAACGGAGATATAAAAAGTTAAGGATAAAGGGTTATGACTTACACTATTAGAGTTATCAAAAAGGGTTAGGGTGAGTAAAGGTCTAAGAGTAAACCATTTGTCAAAGTGTATCATCAGACGGAGTTATGAAGAGTTATGGTTTAAGGGCTACGTGTTACTGTTGGAGTTATTAGAAACGGTTATGGTGAGTAATAGTTTAAGGGTAATCCCTTTTGTACTATGTCGGTTATCAAACGGAGATATAAAAAGTTAAGGTTAAAGGGTTAACGACTTACGCTATTAGAGTTATCAAAAAGAGTTATGGTGAGTAAAGGTCTAAGAGTAAACCATTTGTCAAAGTGTATCATCATACGGAGTTATGCAGAGTTATGGTTTAAGGGTTACGTGTTACTGCTGGAGTTATAAGAATGGGTTATGGTGAGTAAAGGTTTAAGGGTAAACCCTTTTGGACTATGTCGTTTATCAAACGCAGACATGAAAAGTTAAGGTTAAAGAGTTAACGACTTACACTTTTAGAGTTATCAAAAGGGTTATGGTGAGTAAAGGTCTAAGAGTGAACCATTTGTTAAAGTGTATCATCATACGAAGTTATGGAGAGTTATGGTTTAAGGCTTACGTGTTGCTGTTGGAGATATTAGAAAGGGTTATGGTGAGTAAAGGTTTAAGGCTTAAACTTTTTGGACTATGCCGTTCATCAAACGCAGACATTAAAAGTTAAGGTTAAAGAGTTAACGACTTACACTTTTAGAGTTATCAGAAAGGGTTATGGTGAGTAAAGGTTTAAGAGTAAACCATTTGTCAAAGTGTATCATCATACGGAGTTATGATGAGTTATGGTTTAAGGGCTACATGTTACTGTTGGAGTTATTAGAAAGGGTTATGGTGAGTAAAGGTTTAAGGGTATTCCCTTTTGGACTATGTCGGTTATCAAACGGAGATATAAAAAGTCAAGGTTAAAGAGTAAACGACTTACACTTTTAGAGTTCTCAAAAAGGGTTATGGTGAGTAAAGGTCTAAGAGTAAACCGTTTGTCAAAGTGTATCATCATACGGAGTTATGCAGAGTTATGGTTTAAGGCTTACGTGTTACTGCTGGAGTTATTAGAAAGGGTTATGGTGAGTAAAGGTTTAAGGGCAAACCCTTTTGGATAATATCGTTTATCAAACGCAGACATGAAAAGTTAAGGTTAAAGCGTTAACGACTTACACTTTTAGAGTTATCAAAAGGGTTATGGTGAGTAAAGGTCTAAGAGTAAACCATTTGTCAAAGTGTATCATCATACGTAGTTATGGAGAGTTATGGTTTAAGGCTTACGTGTTACTGTTGGATATAATAGAAAGGGTTATGGTGAGTAAAGTTATAAGGGTAAATCTTTTTGTACTATGTCGTTTATCAAACGCAGACATGAAAAGTTAAGGTTAAAGACCTAACGACTTACACTTTTAGAGTTATCAGAAAGGGTTATGGTGAGTAAAGGTTTAAGAGTGAACCATTTGTCAAAGTGTATCATCATACGGAGTTATGAAGAGTTATGGTTTAAGGGCTACGTGTTACTGTTGGAGATATTGAAAAGGGTTATGGTGAGTAAAGGTTTAAGGGTAATCCCTTTTGGACTATGTCGGTTATCAAACTGAGATATAAAATGTCAAGGTTAAAGAGTAAACGACTTACACTTTTAGAGTTCTCAAAAAGGGTTATGGTGAGTAAAGGTCTAAGAGTAAACCGTTTGTCAAAGTGTATCATCATACGGAGTTATGCAGAGTTATGGTTTAAGGCTTACGTGTTACTGCTGGAGTTATTAGAAAGGGTTATGGTGAGTAAAGGTTTAAAGGTAAACCCTTTTGGATAATGTCGTTTATCAAACGCAGACATAAAAAGTTAAAGTTTAAGAGTTAACGACTTACACTTTTAGAGTTATCAAAAGTGTTATGGTGAGTAAAGGTCTAAGAGTAAACCGTTTGTCAAAGTGTATCATCATACGGAGTTATGCAGAGTTATGGTTTAAGGGTTACGTGTTACTGCTGGAGTTATTAGAAAGGGTTATGGTGAGTAAAGGTTTAAGGGCAAACCCTTTTGGATAATATCGTTTATCAAACGCAGACATGAAAAGTTAAGGTTAAAGCGTTAACGACTTACACTTTTAGAGTTATCAAAAGGGTTATCGTGAGTAAAGGTCTAAGAGTGAACCATTTGTTAAAGTGTATCATCATACGAAGTTATGGAGAGTTATGGTTTAAGGCTTACGTGTTACTGTTGGAGATATTAGAAAGTGTTATGGTGAGTGAAGGTTTAAGGCTAATCCTTTTTGGACTATGCCGTTTATCAAACGCAGACATGAAAAGTTAAGGTTAAAGAGCTAACGACTTACACTTTTAGAGTTATCAGAAACGGTTATGGTGAGTAAAGGTTTAAGAGTAAACCATTTGTCAAAGTGTATCATCATACGGAGTTATGATGAGTTATGGTTTAAGGGCTACGTGTTACTTTTGGGGTTATTAGAAAGGGTAATGGTGAGTAAAGGTTTAAGTGTAATCCCTTGAGGACTATGTCGGTAATCAAACGGGGATATAAAAAGTTAAGGTTAAAGAGTTAACGACTTACACTTTTAGAGTTCTCAAAAAGGGTTATGGTGAGTAAAGGTCTAAGAGTAAACCTTTTGTCAAAGTGTATCATCATACGGAGTTATGCAGAGTTATGGTTTAAGGGTTACGTGTTACAGCTGGAGTCATTAGAAACGGTTATGATGAGTAAAGGTTTAAGGGTAAACCCTTTTGGATAATATCGTTTATCAAACGCAGACATGAAAAGTTACGGTTAAAGAGTTAACGACTTACACTTTTAGAGTTATCAGAAAGGGTAATGGTGAGTAAAGGTCTAAGAGTAAACCATTTGTCAAAGTGTATCATCATACGTAGTTATGGAGAGTTATGGTTTAAGGCTTACGTGTTACTGTTGGATATAATAGAAAGGGTTATGGTGAGTAAAGTTTTAAGGGTAAATCTTTTTGGACTATGTCGTTTATCAAACGCAGACATGAAAAGTTAAGGTTAAAGAGCTAACGACTTACACTTTTAGAGTTATCAGAAAGGGTTATGGTGAGTAAAGGTTTAAGAGTAAACCATTGTCAAAGTGTATCATCATACGTAGTTATGGAGAGTTATGGTTTAAGGCTTACCTGTTACTGTTGGATATAATAGAAAGGGTTATGGTGAGTAAAGGTTAAAGGGTAAATCTTTTTGGACTATGTCGTTTATCAAACGCAGACATGAAAATTTGGTTAAAGAGCTAACGACTTACACTTTTAGAGTTATCAGAAAGGGTTATGGTGAGTAAAGGTCTAAGAGTAAACCGTTTGTCAAAGTGTATCATCATTAGGAGTTATGCAGAGTTATGGTTTAAGGGTTACATGTTACTGCTGGAGTTATTAGAAAGGGTTATGGTGAGTAAAGGTTTAAGGCTAAACCTTTTTGGATAATGTCGTTTATCAAACGCAGACATGAAAAGTTAAAGTTAAAGAGTTAACGACTTACACTTTTAGAGTTATCAAAAGGGTTATCGTGAGTAAAGGTCTAAGAGTGAACCATTTGTTAAAGTGTATCATCATACGAAGTTATGGAGAGTTATGGTTTAAGGCTTACGTGTTACTGTTGGAGATATTAGAAAGTGTTATGGTGAGTGAAGGTTTAAGGCTAATCCTTTTTGGACTATGCCGTTTATCAAACGCAGACATGAAAAGTTAAGGTTAAAGAATTAACGACTTACACTTTTAGAGTTATCAGAAAGGGTTATGGTGAGTAAAGGTTTAAGAGTAAATCATTTGTCAAAGTGTATCATCATACGGAGTTATGAAGAGTTATGGTTTAAGGGCTACGTGTTACTGTTGGAGTTATTAGAAAGGGTTATGGTGAGTAAAGGTATAAGGGTAATCCAGTTTGGATTATGTCGGTTATCAAACGGAGATATAAAAAGTTAAGGTTAAAGAGTTAACGACTTACACTTTTAGAGTTATCAAAAAGGGTTAGGGTGAGTAAAGGTCTAAGAGTAAACTGTTTGTCAAAGTGTATCATCATACGAAGTTATGCAGAGTTATGGTTTAAGGCTTACGTGTTACTGTTGGAGATATTAGAAAGGGTTATGGTGAGTAAAGGTTTAAGGGTATATGAGAAGACGTAATATTAATTATGGCGATACTGTTATTGTTACTGATTATGATTTTAATGATAATGATGATGATGATAATGATGACCGGTTATAAAAGTTAAAATTGCTAATAATTGTAGAAACAGTGATAATTATGGTTCAGATGACCCCATAGTAGTAGATGATGATGATGATGATGATGATGATGATGATAATGACCTGCCCTGGATTACCCAGGGTTTCCCTGTGTTATCCAGGATTACCATGTGTTATTTGGGGTTACCCGGTATAACTGGGTTACCATGTGTTACCCTGGGTTATTCATTGTTACCTTGTTTACCACGTGTTACCCTGGGTTACCCTGTGTTATCCTTGGTTATCCGGTGTTACCCTCTGTTACCATGTGTCATTCTGGGTTACCCATATTTAGCCTTGGTTACTCCTAATGAATTTCCAAAATATGGGAATGATGAAATACCGTCCGTGTCAGATCGTGCTATACATAGAATATTATGTTATATTTGCATCGTTATATTATAAATTTTAATCTACCCGTTGGCCATAGTTAGTTCAACTATGTTCACCCTTGCACCACGATGAGGTCGGTAGATATGGCAAGGGGGTGGACCAAGCTGATTGCCTGATCCGAATCAACAATAATTGCAGGCTCAACAAAACAAATCAAATGAGCCAATCAGTATGTACAAATACTATTACACCCCTAGATACGTCTAAGCTTCCGCCCCGTCGGGACTGCCTCGGGGAGGATGTTCTTCCCCATTAAAAGACGCTGGAGAATTGAATGGAGGCGAAGGAACAGCCGGGGGAGGAGTAACATCCGTCAGAAGGCGGAAGATCAGTCCACGACTAAGAAGAAACTCAACCGTGGAGCGAACTTCTCCTTCTCGGAAAAACCCAAATCCGGGATGCCCATACACCTCCAAAGATGTCACATCCATCCCGTCACAGAATTCCTCCAGAGCTGGAAGATTGCACGGAATTATTAAAATAATGGCTTTTGGTGTATTCATGACAAGCAAATTACTGAATGACCCTATGAAAGTTACATAAATGAAGTGGAAAGAGAAGATCAAGTTGATTATCCTGATCATGTTTTCTGATTGGCTGAAATTGCCATGAGGTCTGCAGGACATGCGCATTGTTTATATGTCGTTTGAAAATGTGTTAATATAACGTTTCAGTTTTGCCCTTTCAATTGCGCTCTGGATTACATCTAGAAATTGTTTGAATAGATATTTTTATAAAAAGATGTTTCATATGTGAGAATTGGAATTAAGATTTTTATGTAAGTTGTATTATTAGTTACTTTTCACTGTATTTATTTAAATATAATATATTATATTGAATAACAAAACGATGAAAATTATTTTATGTTTTTTTTTTAAAGCTGCATGGCTGAGGCAAAATGCTGTGACTACTTTTTCATGTGCCAGTACATGAACATATCCAAGATATTAACTAATAAATATTTGCACGTGAAAATTACAGGAGGTGTTTGAGACACAAAGGAAAGTCTGTTTATTATGTTGAAATTTCAGTAAATTGACAGCATAACGATCCATTTCTTTTGGACTTTCTACATAATGCATAATTTAAAGATAGGATACAAAAGAAAGAAATGCCACAGAGGAAAGTGCAAATTTGTGCTTAGAACAGTTGAGGAAATCTAGTTTTGCATACAAAATATTTAGTATGGGGTTAACGTGAGTAAACGATGTAACTAAAAATAGATTCCTTTGTTTGAAAATTTTCTATAACTCACTTTGGGGTAAGGATTACGATTAACCCTAACCGTCACCCTAACTCACTATAGTGTAAGAAGTTAACCCTTTAACCTTTACTCACCATGACCCTGTAGGTTAGTTGCGATAAGGAACCGCTAACAGTAAATTATTTAGTAAAACTTTGACTCTTAAACCTTTACCCACCATTACCATGTAAGCTCACCCTCGGATGGTAACCACCGGTAACCCACTTCCTGATTGTGCGAAAAAAAGCCACTTTGGTGTTAGATGTTAACATTTAAACCTTTACTCACCATAACCCTGTACATTAATTTCGATCAGACATTTCGGTAACTGGAAATACTTTACATAGCAGTTAGACGTTAACCCTTAAACATTCTCAAAGGCCAGTTCATTAATCCTCGGAGGGCAACCCTCTGTGACTCATTTCAATATCTCGCTATAGTACGTTTCGTACGGTACCCCACTTTGGTAACTCAAAATGGTTAACATAGCAGTATGAAGTTAACCCTTAGACCCTTACTTACCTGTACCCAATTAGTTTAAATCTGTAACCCTTTTGTAATCCACTTCATGATTAAGCTAGTAAGGCGGTAACTCTAGTGAATTGTAAGAAAAAATATATGAACCTTTAGGCTTACAGCTTTCTTTACCATGGCTAGTTCTTAATGATCTGAATTGTTAATTCTGGCGTGAACCCATTGCAGAAATAAGTTATCCAGTAGTGTAACTGAAGCCCTGTGAACGCCCCAGAATCTCCTATATAACATAAGATTTCTGAAAAATCTGGTCACTTATTACTCTCAGACACTTTTTCAGCATTAGAAATTTTGATTAATTTAAATGGGTAACTCAGATGGTAATCTAATGCCTAAAATTGATAAGCTTCGTTAATTTTCGTGAACCCGTTTGATGATAGAGCTAAAAAGAGCAGTAAGCTTCCTTCTTTTTTTTTTTCTTTTTTTTTTAAAGTCGTGGAAATGGGTAAGTCAGACTGTAAAACATTGTTTATATATTGGTGGTGCAGTAGTGAATCCTATAAATCTCGTGAACCTCTGTGAGGCTACTTCATGATCTTGCTGAAAAATGCGGCAACCTACTTTATTAAACTTCGTTTATCTGTATGCTAAAGTTGTACAGCACTTGAAGGTGTTCTATTTTGCAATAAACGTATATTAATAGTTAAATCTTAGTCATCTTAAAAGAGAAACATTTGACATTTCTTTTAATGCAAGACTCCAGAAACTGTGTGTGTCTACCCGTTGGCCATCATACTAAAAGATTTACCATTACACATTTACTTACCGTAACCCCGTATGAAACCTCCAAGTGTAAGATTTACGTAAACCCTTAAACCATCACCCACCATAACATCGTATGATAACCCAGTCTGTCAGAAAGATGAGCCCTTAAACAACCTTTACTCACCGTAACCCCGTCTGATAACTACAATTGTAAGACATTAAGACTTAAACGAATACTCACCATAACTCCTTATGATAACCCAGTTTGTCAAAAGATTTACTCTTAAACCTTTAATTACCATAACCCCTTGAAACAACTCTAGATGTGAGATGATAATTCTTAAGCCTTTAGTCACCATAACCCCATATGACATACCAGTTCGTCAAAGAAGTTAACCATTTAACCTTTTGCTCACCGTAAACCCCAACGTAAACCATGTGACGGTAACTCTCGATAACCCATTGTATGGTTTTGTTTAAAAAAGGTTAACCCATGGTAACCCACTTTGTCAAAGAGATCAACAATTAAACCTTTACTCAATGTAACCCCGTATGATAACCCCAAATGTAAGATGTTAATCCTTAAACCATCACTCACCATAACTTCGTATGATAGCCCAGTCTGTCAAAAAGGTTAACCCTTAAACCTTTACTCACCGTGACCGCTTATGATAACTGCAAATATAAGACGTTAACCCTTAAACCTTTACTTACTGTAACCCACACATTAACCATGTGACGGAAACCTTATGTAACCCACTAGATTATTCTGCTTAGTAAACGTAAACTACGGGAACCCTCTTTGTCAAAGAGGATAACCCTTCAACCATCACTCACCGTGACCACGTCTGATAACTCCAAGTATAAGACAACCCTTAAACCTTTACTCACCATAACCCCTTTTGATAACTCCAGATGTCAAACTTTAATGCTTAAACTTTTACTCGCCATAACCCCGTATGATAACCCACTTCATCAAAGACGTTTACCCTTAAACCTGTACATACCATAATCCCGTAAAATAGCTCCATGTGTAAGTCTTAAACCTTTACTCGCCATACCCTCGTATGATAGCCTATTTTGTCAAAAAGGTTAACCCGTTAATCTTTACTTACCGAAACCCCAAACTATAATCCTTTGACTTTCGGTAAGTCACTGGATGATTTTGCTTAACAACGCCAACCCATAGAAACACACATTGTCAAAGAGGTTAACCCTTAAACCGTTACTCGCCGTTTCCCCATCTGATAACACCAAGTTTAAGACGTTAACCCTTAAATCTTTAGTCACCATAACCCCTTTTGATAACTCCAGATGTGAGACGTCAGCACTTAAAACTTTACTCACCATAAACCCGTTAGATAACAACTTTGTCAAAGAAGTTTACTCTAAAACCTTTATTCACCGTAATCCAGAATAGTAACTAAATGTGTAAGCCGTAAAACTTTTCTTACCATAACGCCTATATGATAACCCATTTTGTGAAAGAGGTTAACCCTTTTACCTTCACTCACAGTAACCCCATATGATAACTTCAAGTGTAAGATGTTAACCCTTAAACCATTATATTCCTTAACCCCAACATTAACCCAGTTACGGTAACCTTCGGTAACACTTTTCCTTGAAAAACGTTAACCTATGGTAACCCACTTTGTCAAAGAGATTAACCATTAAACCTTCATTCACCGTAACCACTTCTGATAACTCCCTGTGTAAAACGTTGACCCTGGAACCATCACTCACCATAACTTCGTATGATAACTCAGTCTGTCAAAAAAAGTTAACCCGTAAACCTTTACTCACCGTAACCCCATATGATAACTTCAAGTGTAAGATGTTAACCCTTAATCCTTTACTTACCATAACCCCCACATTACACCAGTAACGGTAACCTTCGGTAATACTTTTGCTTAAAAAACGTTGACCTATGGTAACCCACTTTATCAAAGAGGTTAACCCTTAAACCATTACTCACCGCGACCCCGTATGATAACCCATTTTGTCAAAGACGTGTACCCTAAAACCTTTACTCACGGTAATCCCGTATAATAACTCCATGTGTAAGACGTTAATCTTTACTCGACATTACCCCCGTAAGATAACCCATATTTTTAAAAGAGGTTCATCCTTTAAACTTTACTCACCGTAACCCCAAACGATAACCCTGTGGCGATAACTCTCGTTAACGCACTGAATGATTTTGCTTAAAAACGTAAACCTATGGTAACCCACTTTGTCAAAGAGGTTAACCTTAAACTATTACTCACGGAAACCCCGTCTAATAACTCCAAGTTTAACATGTTAACCCTTAAACCTTTCCTCACCATAACCCCTTTTGATAACTCCAGATATGAGACGTTAACACTTAAACATTTACTCACCATAACCCCGTATGATAACCCACTTTGTATAAGAGGTTTACTCTAAACGTTTTACTCACCTTAATCCCGAATAATAACTTCATGTGTCAGACATAAACCTTACCTAATCAAAACCAACGTATGATAACCCATTTTGTCAGGAGTTTTACCCTTTAACCATCACTCATCGTAACCCTAAACGTTAACCCTGGGATGATGACCCACGTTAATCCACTCCATGATTTTGCTTAAAATACGTTAACCCATGGTAAGCAGCCACTTTGTCAAAGCGCTTAACCATTTAACCTTTACTCATAGTAACCCCATTTTATAACTCCAAGCGTAAGACGTTAACACTTAAAACATTACTCACCGTAACTTCGTATGATAGCCCAGTTTGTCCGAGAGGTTAACCCTTATACCATTACTCACCATAACTCCTGATGATAACCGAGTTTGTAAAACAGTTTTAAACCTTTAGCCCCTATAACCCCTTGAAAAATCTCTAGATGTGAAACGTCAACCCTTAAATCTTTACACACCATAACCCCCGTACGATAACCCAGTTTGAGAAAGAGATTAACACTTTAACCTTTCACTCACTGTAACCCCTAACGTTTACCTTGTGACCGTAACTCTCGGTAACCCATTTGTTGGTTTTCTTTAAAAACGTTAACCCATGGTAACCCACTTTTTCAAAGAGATTAACCATTAAAGATGTTTACCTTTACTCGACATAACCCACGTATGATCAGTCATTTTGTCAAATAGGTTAACCCTTTAACCTTTATTCACAGTTACCCCAAATTTAACCCTGTAGCGATAACTCTCGGTAACCCACTGGATGATTTTGCTTTAAAACGGCAAACCATGGTAACCCACTTTGTCATAGAGGTTGACCCTTAAACTATTACTCACGGAAACCCCGTCTAATAACTCCAAGTGTAACATGTTAACCTTTAAACCTTCACTCACCATAACCCCTTTTGATAACTCCTGATGTGAGATGTTAACAACTAAACTTTTACTCAACATTTACCTTTAAACTTCTAATTACCATAACCCCTTGAAACAACACCTGATGTGAGATGATAACCCTTAAACCTTTACTCATCATAACCCCGTATGACAACCCAGTTTCTCAAAGAAGTTACCCTTTATTATTTTACTTACCGTAACCCCAAAAGTTAACTCTGTGAAGGTAACTCTCGGTAACCCACTAGATGGTTTTCTTTACAAAAATTAACCCATCGTATCCCACTTTGTCAAAGAGATTACCCATTTATCATTTACTCATCGTAACCCGTTCTGATAACTCCAAGTGTAAGACGTTAACCCTTAAACCATCACTCATCAAAACTTCGTATGATAATCCAGTCTGTCAAAAAGGTTAACCCTTAAACCACTACTCAACGTAACCCCGTATGATAAGTTCAAATGTAAGATGTTAACCCTGAAACCTTTACTTACCGTAACCCCCATATTAACCTCTAAACCTAACCTTCGGTAATACTTTTCCTTGAAAAACGTTAACCTATTGTAACCCACTGTGTCAAAGAGGTTAACCCTTAAACCATTACTCTCCGTAACTCCGTATAATAACCCATTTTGTCAATGACGTTTACCCTAAAACCGTTACTCACGGTAATCCCGTATAATAAATCCATGTGTTAGACGCTAACCTTTACTCGACATAACCCTCGTATGATAACCCATTTTGTCAATTAGGTTAACCTTTTAACCTTTACTCACCGTTACCCCAAAAGTTAACCCTGTAGCGATAACTCTCTGTAACCCACTGGATGATTTTGCTTTAAAACGGCAAACCATGGTAACAAACTTTGTCAAAGAGGTTGATCCCTTAAACTATTATTCACGGAAACCCCGTCTAATAACTCCAAGTGTAACATGTTAACATTTAAACCTTTCCTCACCATAACCCCTTTTGATAACTCCTGATGTGAGACGTTAACAACTAAACTTTTACTCAACGTTTACCTTTAAATCTCTAATTACCATAACCCCTTGAAACAACACTTGATGTGAAATGATAACCCTTAAACCTTTACTCACCATCACCCCGTATGACAATCCAGTTTGTCGAAGAAGTTAACCCTTTAACATTTTACTTACCGTAACCCACAACGTTAACTCTGTGACGGTAGCTCTCCGTAACCCACTCGATGGTTTTCTTTAAAAACGTTAACCCATCGTATCCCGCTTTGTCAAAGAGATTACCCATTAAACATTTACTCATCGTAACCCGTTCTGATAACTCCAAGTGTAAGACGTTAACCATTAAACCATCACTCATCAAACCTTCGTATGATAACCCAGTCTGTCAAAAAGGTTAACCCTTAAACCACTACTCAACGTAACCCCGTATGAAAAGTTCAAATGTAAGATGTTAACCCTGAAACCTTTACTTACCGTAACCCCCATATTAACACCTAAACCTAACCTTCGGTAACACTCTTCCTTGGAAAACGTTTACCTATTGTAACCCACTATGTCAAAGAGGTTAACCCTTAAACCATTACTCTCCGTAACCCCGTATAATAATCCATTTTGTCAATGACGTTTACCCTAAAACCTTTACTCACGGTAATCCCGTATAATAAATCCATGTGTTAGACGTTAAACTATACTCGACATAACCCACGTATGATAACCCATTTTGTCAAATAGGTTAACCCTTTAACCTTTACACACCTTTACCCCAAAAGTTAACCCTGTGGCGATAACTCTCGGTAACACACTGGATGATTTTGCTTTAAAACGGCAAACCATGGTAACCCACTTTTTCATAGAGGTTGACTCTTAAACTATTACTCACGAAAACCCCTTCTAATAACTCCAAGTGTAACATATTAACCTTTAAACCTTTACTCACCATAACCCCTTTTGATCACTCCTGATGTGAGACGTTAACAGCTAACTTTTACTCAACGTTTACCTTTAAATTTCAAATTACCATAACCCCTTGAAACAACACTTGATTTGAGATGATAACCCTTAAACCTTTACTCATCATAACCCCGTATGACGATCCAGTTTGTCAAAGAAGTTAACCCTTTAACATTTTACTTACCGTAACCCACAACGTTAACTCTGTAACGGTAACTCTCGGTTAGGGTTAGGGTTAGGGTTAGGGTTAGGGGTTAGGGTTAGGGTTAGGGTTAGGGTTAGGGTTAGGGTTAGGGGTTAGGGGTTAGGGGTTAGGGTTAGGGTTAGGGTTAGGGTTAGGGTTAGGGGTTAGGGTTAGGGTTAGGGTTAGGGTTAGGGTTAGGGTTAGGGGTTAGGGTTAGGGAGTAAGTGATATGCCATTACTCCTACTCTTCTAACCCTAGCGGAAGTAGATTTCTATGTGATTTGGTCGAGGGTTGACTTTTCACCGACCCTAGTGTAGGAAATTGTTACTTTTTTTAGTAACTGTTTTGGAACTTCTTTTATCAAGGGAGATAATTTAACAAGGGGAATAATACTTATTATTAGTAAATACGTATTTTTAACGTCATATATATTATCTATTTATATCGCTGTCGGTATTTCTGACATCGCTGACAACAAGTTTGAATCACTTATATCCCTCTTATTTTCGCTCTTTTTTTTAAAGTTTATATACCGTTTGAAAACAATTTTTCTTTTGCTACGACCTATCAGATGTTTGTTTTGTTTTTTTGTTTTTTTTTTGTTTTTTTTGCTATAACATTATTAGCTTACATTGCTATCATTACTACTTTAATCAAGGGAGATCACTTAACAAGGGAAATAATATTGATTCCTAGTAAATACGTATTTTCAACGTCATAGATATTATCTATTTATATCGCTGTTATATCTGATGACATCGCTGACATCGCTGACAGCAAGTCTGGTCGCGGTCTATACTGTTTGCTTATGCCTGCCTGACCATCTACTTAGAGCAAATTAGTTATATGGTTGATCAGGGTCAACACTGTCAGCTCGACATGCCTGTCCTTAGAGTATAAATCGTACTCAATCGACGTCTGATCAGGGTCTACATTTTGAGCTTGTGCTCGCCTGTCCAAATACTTAGAGTAAAAATCCTGTACTTAATGCAAGCAGCGTAAGTCCAGATAAGACGCCGTTTTTCCGCGGCGTCTGATTAGGACAACACAGTTAGCTCGTGCTTGCCAGTCCGAATACTTAGAGTATATATTGTACTTCGTCACCGTCTGACCAGTGTCTACACTGTTAGCATGCCTTCCTTCGATCTACTTAGAGCAAAATAGGGTACATGGCTGGAGTCTTACCAGGGTCAGCACTGTTAGCTCGCAACTGCCTGTCCTCAGAGGATAAATCGTACTCAGTCGACGTCTGATAAGGATCTTCACTGTTAGCCTAATCCTGTCCAAATACTTAGAGTTAAAATCATGTACTTTATGCAAAGTGTAAGTCCAGTTAAGACGTCGCTTTCTACGGCGTCTGATCAGGGTCTATACTGTTAGCTCGTGCTTGCCTGTCCAAATACTTGGAGTAAAAAATCAGTTCTTCATGCAAACAGTTAAAGTCCACATTTAACGCCGCTTTCTGTGGCCTCTGATCAGGGTCTACACTATTTGAAACTACTTTAATCAAGGGAGATCACTTAGCAAGTGAAAGAATACTGATTCGTAGTAAATACGTATTTTCAACGTCACAGATATTATCTATTTATATCGCTGTCGGTATTTCTGATGACATCGCTGACATCGCTGGCAGCAAGTTTGATCAGCATCTACACTGTTAGCTTATGCCTGCCTGTCCACCTACTTAGAGCAAATAAGTTACACGGTTGATCAGGGTCAACCCTGTCAGCTTGATATGCCTATCCTTAGAGTATATATAGTACTCAATTGACGTCTGATCAGGGTCTACATTGTTAGCTTGTGCTCGCCTGCCCAAATTCTTAGAGAAAAAATCCGGTACTTAATGCAAACAGCATAAGTCCAGATAAGAGGCCGTTTTATCGCGGCGTCTGTTCAGGACTACACTGTTAGCTTATGCTTGCCAGGCCGAATACTAAGAGTATATATCGTACTCCGTCACCGTCTGATCAGGGTCTACACTGTTAGCTTATGCCTTCCTTCCACCTACTTAGAACAAATAAGGTACACTGTCGGAGTTTTATCAGGGTCAACAATGATAGCTCACAACTGCCACTCCTTAGAATATATATCGAAGTCAGTCGACGTCTGATCTGCACTGTTAGCATGTGCTTGCCTGTCCACATACTTAGAGTAAAAATCATGTACTTTATGTAAACAGTATAAGTCCAGTTAAGACGTCGCTTTCTGTGGCGTCTGATCAGGGTCTACATTGTTAGCTTGTGATCACCTGCCCAAATTCTTAGAGTAAAAATCCTCTACTTAATGCAAACAGCATAAGTCCAGATAAGAGGCCGTTTTATCGCGGCGTCTGTTCAGGACTACACTGTTAGCTTATGCTTGCCAGGCCGAATACTAAGAGTATATATCGTACTCCATCACCGTCTGATCAGGGTCTACACTGTTAGCTTATGCCTTCCTTCCACCTACCTAGAACAAATTAGGTACACGGTCGGAGTTTTATCAGGGTCAACAATGATAGCTCGCAACTGCCACTCCTTAGAATATATATCGAACTCAGTCGACGTCTGATCAGGATCTTCACTGTTAGCATGTGCTTGCCTGTCCAAATACTTAGAGTAAAAATCATGTACTTTATGCAAACAGTATAAGTCCAGTTAAGACGTCGCTTTCTGTGGCGTCTGATCAGGGTCTATACTCTTAGCTCGTACTTGCCTGTCCAAATACTTGGAGTAAAAATCCTGTACTTAATGCAAACAGCGTAAGTCCAATAAAACGCCGTTTTTCCGCGGCTTCTGGTCAGGACTACACCGTTAGCTCGTGCTTGCCAGTCCGAATACTTAGAGTATATATCGCACTCCGTCACCGTCTGATCAGGGTCTACACTGTTAGCTTATGCACCTAACCCTTCCAACTACTTAGAGCAAATAGGGTACACGGTTGGAGTCTTACCAGGATCAACACTAATAGCTCGCAACTGCCTGTTCTTAGAGGATATATCGTACTCAGTCGACGTCTGATCAGGATCTTGACTGTTAGCATGTGCTTGCCTGTCCAGATAAGACGCTTTTTTTTCGCGGCGTCTGATTAGGACAACACAGTTAGCTCGTGCTTGCCAGTCCGAATACTTAGAGTATATATCGTGCTCCGTCACCGTCTGATCAGTGTCTACACTGTTAGCTTATGCCTTCCTTCCATCTACTTAGAGCAAATAAGGTACATGGCTGGAGTCTTACCAGGGTCAGCACTGTTAGCTCGCAACTGCCTGTCCTCAGAGGATATATCGTACTCAGTCGACGTCTGATAAGGATCTTCACTGCTAGCCTAACCCTGTCCAAATACTTAGAGTAAACATCATATACTTTATGCAAACAGTGTAAGTCCAGTTAAGACGTCGCTTTCTATGGCGTCTGATCAGGGTCTATACTGTTAGCTCGTGCTTGCCTGTCCAAATACTTGGAGTAAAAGAAATCTGTACTGTATCATGCAAACAGTTTAAGTCCACATCGGATGCCGCTTTCTGCGGCCTCTGATCAGGGTCTACACTATTTGGAACTACTTTAATCAAGGGAGATCACTTAGCAAGGGAAAGAATACTGATTCGTAGTAAATACATATTTTCAACGTCAGAGATATTATCCATTTATATCGCTGTCGGTATTTCTGATGACATCGCTGACAGCAAGTCTGATCAGGGTCTACACTGTTAGCTTATGCATGCCTGTCCACCTACTTAAGGCAAATAAATTACACAGTTGATCAGGATCAACACAGTCAACTTGATATGCCTATCCTTAGAGTATATATCGTACTCAATTGATGTCCGATCAGGGTCTGCATTGTTAGCTTCTGCTCGCCTGCCCAAATTCTTAGAGTAAAAATCCTGTACTTAATGCAAACAGCGTAAGTCTAATAAGACGCCGTTTTTCCGCGACGTCTATTCAGAACTACACTGTTAGCTCGTGCTTGCCAGTCCGAATACTTAGAGTATATATTGTACTCCGTCACCGTCTGATCAGGGTCTACACTGTCAGCTTATGCCTTCCTTCCACCTACTTAGAGCAAATAGGGTACACGGTTGGAGTCTTATCAGATTCAACACTGATAGCTCGCAACTGCCTGTCCTTAGAGGATATATCGTACTCAGTCGACGTCTGATCATGGTCTTCACTGTTAGCATGTGCTTGCCTGTCCAAATACTTAGAGTAAAACTCATGTACTTTATGCAAACAGTTAAGACGTCATTTCCTGTGGCGTCTGAGCGGGGTCTATACTGTTACGTCGTGCTTGCCTGTCCAAATACTTAGAGCAAAAAATCTGTTCTTCATGCAAACAGTTTAAATCCACATCGGACGCTCGTGCCTTGTCTGTTTGAATACTTAAATTAAATACGGTACTCAACAGGAGTCCGATCAGGATATACGCTGTTAGCTCGCACCTGGCTGTCCGAATACTTAGAACAAATATGGTACTCGGTCAGCTTCTGATCAGGGTCTACATTGATAGCTTGTGCTCGCCTGCCCACATAGTTGGAATAAAAATCCTGTACTTAATGCAAACAGCGTGTCCAGATAAGACGCCTTTTTTCTGCGGCGTCTGAACAGGTCTACACTGTTAGCTCGTGCTGCTAGTCCGAATACTTGGAGTATATATCGTACTCCGTCACCGTCTGATCAGGGTCTACACTGTTAGCTTATGCCTTCCTTCCACTTACATAGAGCAAAAAGCGTCTAATCAGGGTCAACACTGTTAGCTCGCAATTGCCTGTTCTTAGATTATATATCGTACTCAGTCGACGGTCTTCACTGATCAGGGTCTTCACTGTTAGCAAGTGTTTGCCTGTCCAAATACTTAGAGAAAAAAATGATGTACATGTCCGTTTTGCAAACAGTGTAAGCCCAGTTAGGACGTCGCATTCTGTTGCATCTGATCAGGGTCTATACTCTTAGTTCGTGCTTGACTGTCTAAATACTTGAAGTAAAAAATCTGTACTTCATGCAAACAGTTTAAGTCTACATCGGACGCCGCTTTCTGCGGCGTCTGATCAGGGTCTACAGTGTTAGCTTGTGCCTGCCTTTTTGAATACTTACATACAATATGGTACTCAACCGTCCGATCAGGGTACACGCTGTTAGCTCGCACCTGGCTGTGCGAATAGAACAAATATGGTGCTCGGTCAAGTTCTGATCAGGGTCTACATTGCTAGCTTATGCTCGCCTGTCCAAAATACTTTAGAGTAAAACTCCTGTACTTAATGCAAACAGCGTAAGTCCAGATAAGACGCTGTTTTTCTGCGGCGTTCGATCAGGGCTACACCAATAGCTTATGTCTGCCTTTTTGAATACTTACATTAAATATGGTACTCAAACAGTGTATGCCCAGTTAGGATGTCGCGTTCTGTGGCGTCTGGTCAGAGTCTATACTGTTAGCTCGTGCTTGACTGTCTAAATACTTGGAGTAAAAATCTGTACTTCATGCAAACAGTTTAAGTCTACATCGGACGCCGCTTTCTGTAGCGTCTGATCAGGGTCTACACTGGTATCTCGTGCCTGCTTGTTTAAGCATCAAGTATCTCTACCACAGTCGCATTGCCTAATATTGCTGTAGCTACTTAACAGCAGTCCGCTTAGATATTTTCCATCAAGTGTTTCTACCGGAATAAGTCTACATCGAACGCCGCTTTCTGTGGCGTCTGATCAGGGTCTACACTGTTAGCTCGTGCTTGACTGTCTAAATACTTGGAGTAAAAATCTGTACTTCATGCAAACAGTTTAAGTCTACATCGGACGCCGCTTTCTTTAGCGTCTGATCAGTGTCTACACTGGTATCTCGTGCCTGCTTGTTTAAGCATCAAGTATCTCTACCACAGTCGCATTGCCTAATATTGCTGTAGCTACTTAACAGCAGTCCGCTTAGATATTTTCCATCAAGTGTGTCTACCGGAATAAGTCTACATCGGACGCCGCTTTCTGTGGCGTCTGATCAGGGTCTACACTGTTAGCTCGTGCTTGACTGTCTAAATACTTGGAGTAAAAATCTGTACTTCATGCAAACAGTTTAAGTCTACATCGGACGCCGCTTTCTTTAGCGTCTGATCAGTGTCTACACTGGTAGCTCGTGCCTGCTTGTTTAAGCATCAAGTATCTCTACCACAGTCCCGTTGCCTAATATTGCTGTAGCTACTTAACAGCAGTCCGCTTTGATATTTTCCATCAAGTGTTTCTACCGGAGTAAGTCTACGTCGGACGCCGCTTTCTGTGGCGTCTGATCAGGGTCTACACTCTTAGCTCGTGCCTGCCCGTTTAAGCATCAAGTATCTCTACCGCAGTCCCATAGCCTAATATTGCTGTAGCTACTTAACAGCAGTCCGCTTTGAAATTTTCCATCAAGTGTTTCTACCGGAGTCCCATATCCTAATATTGCTGTACATACTGATCTGCAGTCCAGTTTGCTATTTTCCATCAATATTGCTGTACAAACTCAATTGCAGTCCGCTTTGATGTTTTCCATCAAGTATCTCTATCGCAGTCCACTATCCTAATATTGCTGTACATACTGAACTGCAGTCCATTTTGATATTTTCCTTCAATTATTTCTACGGCTTTGATATTTTCCTTCAATTTTTTCAACCACAGTCCCCTATCCTAATATTGCTGTACATACCCAACTGCAGTCCGCTTTGATGTCTTCTATCAAGCATCTCTACCCCACTCCACTATTCTAATATTGCTACATTCTGAACCTTATCTCAGTCAGATATTTTTCTTCAAGTATCTCTACCACAGTCCCCATAGTACCAGTCCTCTACACTAATATTGCTGTACACAGTGAACCGCAGTCTGCTTTGATATTTTTCATCAAGTATTTTTACCCCAGTCTGATATCCTAATATTGGTGTACATACTGAACCACAGTCCGCTTTGATATTTTCCATGAAGAATTTCTACCGCAGTCTCATATCCTAATATTGCAGTACATACTGAACCGCAGTCCGTTTGTTATTTCCCATCATGTATCTCTACCACAGTCCCATAGCATAATATTGCTGTACATACTAAACACCAGTCTGCTTTGATATTTTCCATGAAAAATTTCTACTGCAGTCCCATATCCTAATATTGCTGTACATACTGAACCGCAGTCCAGTTTGTTATTTTCCATCAAGTATCTCTACCACAGTCTCATAGCCTAATATTGCTGTACATACTAAACCGCAGTCAGCTTTGATATTTTCCAGTATTTCTACCGCAGTCTGATATGCTAATATTTCTGTACATACTGAACCACAGTCCAGTTTGTTATTTCCCATCATGTATCTCTACCAAAGTCCCATAGCCTAATATTGCTGTACATACTAAACCGTAGTCCGCTTTGATATTTTCCATCAAGTATTTCTACCGCAGTCTGATATCCTAATATTGCTGTACATACTGAATCGCAGTCCGGTTTGTTATTTCCCATCATGTATCTCTACCACAGTCCCATAGCCTAATATTGCTGTACATACTAAACCGCTGTCAGCTTTGATATTTTCCATCAAGGATTTCTACCGCAGTCTGATATCCTAATATTGCTGTACATACTGAACCGCAGTCTGGTTTGTTATTTTCCATCAAGTATCTCTTCTGCAGTCCCATAGCCTAATATTGCTGTACATACTAAACCGCAGTCAGCTTTGGTATTTTCCATCAAGTATTTCTACCGCAGTCTGATATGCTAATACTTCTGTACATACTGAACCGCAGTCTGGTTTGTTATTTTACATCAAGTATCTCTTCCGCAGTCCCATAGCCTTATACGGTGACTGCCTTAGGGTTAGTACTAAGCTACGTAAGCTAATGCTCAAGTATATACAGTACCCTGTCTGAGTCCGATCAGGGTCTACACTGTTACTTAGAGGTAGTGCCTGCCTGTCCGAATACTTAAAATATATATCGTATCCCATCGGAGTCCGATCAGGGTCTATACTTAGAGATGGTGCCTGCCTGTCCAAATACTTAAAGTATATATCGTACTCAATTGGAGTCTGATCAGGGTCTACACTGTTACTTAGAGATGGGGGCTGTCTGTCTGAATACTTAAAGTATATATCATATCACACCGGAGTCCGATCAGGGTCTACACTCTTACTTAGAGATGGTACCTGCCTGTCCGAATACTTAAAGTATATATATATCATACCCCGTCGCAGTCTGATCAGGGTCTGTTAGATGGTGCCTGCCTGTTCGAATACTTAATCGGAGTCTGATCAGGGTCTTCATGTTAGCATGGTCTTGCCTGTCCAAATACTTGGAGTAAAAGCTTTTTACTTAATGCAAACAGTGTTAGCCCGGATCAGATGCTGCTTTCTGCCTGTCCGAATACTTAGAAATAAAATTGTGTACTTAATGCAAACTGTGTAAGTCCAGTTCAGATGCCGCTTTCTTTGGTGTATGACCAGGGTCTACGCTGTAACATTGTGCCTGCCTGTCCGCATACTTAGACTATATATTGTACTCCATCAGTGTCTGAACAGGGTCTATACTGTTAGATTTTACCTGCCTGTCCAACTACTGAGAGCAAATAGGGTGCTTGGTATTCTGATAGCTACTTATATTATATAGGGTACTGGGTTGGGGTCCAGTCAGGGTCTACACTGTTAGCTCATACCTGCCGGTCGAACAACTTAGAACAAACAGGGTGCTTGGTCGGTGTCTGATCAGAGTCTATTCTGCTAGCTTGTGCCTGCCTGGTTGAATACTTAATGAAATGTGGTCTGCTGGTATCTGATCGGGGTCTATGCTTAAGGCTCCTACCTGCCTGTCCGAATACTTAGAATATAAATGATACTCAGCCGGTGTCCGATCAGGGTCTACGCTTATAGCCCCTGCCTGCCTGTTCGAATACTTAGGATTTAAATGATACACAGCCGGTGTCCGATCAGGGTCTACACTTATAGCCCCTGCATGCCTGTCCGCATACTTAGAATATAAAGGATGCTCAACCGGTGTCTGATCAGGGTCTATGTTTATAGCCGGAGTCCGATCAGGGTCTACACTTCTGCATGCCTGTCCGAATACTTAGGATATAAATGATACTGGGCCGGTGTCCGATCAGGGTCTACGCTTATAGCCCCTGCCTGCCTGTCCGCATACTTAGAATATAAAGCATGCTC
>CAXHKG010000003.1:0-20000 GCA_964016985.1 Anodontia alba | reverse complement strand
AGTAAATCGCTAACCCTTTACACTTAACTTTTCAGATCTCCGGTTGATAACCAACATAGTGAAAAGGGATTTACCCTTAAACCTTTACTCACCCTAACCCTTTCTTATAACTCCAAGTGTAACCCGTAACACTTAAACCATAACTCTCCATAACTCCGTATGATGATCCACTTTGAAAAGGGTTTACTCCTCGACCTTCAATCACCATATCCCTTTAAGATAACTCTAAAAGTGTACCCCGTAACCCTTAAGCCATAACACTCCATAGTTCCGTATGATGAACGTCTTTGACAAAGGGTTAACCTTTAGACCTTCACTCACAATAAACCTTTCTTGATATTTCTAAAAGCAGACATAGTCAAAAAGGGTTGTCACTCAATGTTTCGACTTCTTTCCCTAGTGATATTGTAGGGAGGATTTGGGATTTGATTGTATCAGTTCCTGATCATTACTATTTTCAATTTTTAACTTTAAAACTTTACTCACTACCATTACACTTTCCCTAACCCTTACACCTTCACTCACTATAACCTTTTCTGATAACTCTAAAAGTGTAATTCATTAACCCTTTAACCTTAACTTTTCACTACTCCGTTTGATAACCGACATAGTCAAAAAGGGTTTACCCTTAAACCTTTACTCGCCATAACCCTTCCTGATAATCCCAAGTATGACGCATAACCCTTACACCATTACACTCCATAACTCCTTATGATGATCCACTTTGACAAAGGGTTTACTCTTAGACCTTTACTCACCATAACCCTTTCTGATATCTCTGAAAGTGTAAGTCGTTAACCTTTACGCTTAACTTTTCATATCTCCGTTTGATAACAGACATAGTCCAAAAGGGTGTACCCTTAAACCTTTACTCACCATAACCCTTCATGATACATCCAAGTGTACCCCCTAACCCATAATCCTTTCTGATAACTTTCTGATTACTCCAACGGTAAGACGTAACCCTTTAATCATTAATCACCAAAACCCAGTACGACGATCCGTATTTATAAAGGCTTTAAAATATCTGAGGGTCACTGATGAGGCCTAATTGGCCGAAACTAGCTAGTCTGGCCCAGAAAACATGTACACTCCTTATTTTTTCAGTTCTTTGGTGTATTCCTTGCTTCCAAAGGATAACCCTTTTATAGAACATAATTAACTTCACTACAGCTGGTGTGTGGGAATGTGTGGCGGCGGTAAAACGTCTCCCTGCCCTACATCATAGTGTAGATTATATTTTCTTGTCCTGTGGGATCATTGATTCCATCGTGGAATTTTGAAACTATCTGAGGGTCACTGATGAGGCCTAATTGGCCCAGACTATCTTGTCTGGCCCAGAAAACATGTACACTCCTTATTTTTTCAGTTCTTTGGTGTATTCCTTGCTTCCAAAGGATAACCCTTTTATAGAACATATTTACCCTTAGACCTCAACTCAGACCTACCCTTAGACCTGCATTACTATAACCCTTACCCTATCCCTTAGACCTGCACTCACCAAAACCCTTTCTGATAACTCTGAAAGTGTTATTCATTAACCCTTTAACCGTAACTTTTCGTAACTCCGTTTGATAACCGACATAATCAAATGGGTTTACCCTTAAATCTTTACTCGCCATAACCCTTTCTGATAACTCCAAGTCTGACGCGTAACCCTTACAACATAAAACTCCATAACTCCGTAGGATGATCTACTTTAACAAAAGGTTTACTCTTAGACCTTTACTCACCGTAACCCTTTCTGATTACTATAAAAGTGTAAGTCTTTAACCCTTTACACTTAACTTTTCATATCTCCGTTTGATAACAGATATAGTCAAAAAGGGTGTACCCTTAAACCTTTACTCACCATAACCCTTTTTGATAACTCCAAGTGTACGCCCTAATCCATAATCCTTTCTGATAACTTTCTGATTAATCCGACATATGCAAAAAGCGTTTACCCTTCAACCTTTACTCACCATAAGCCTTTCTAATAACCCCAACAGTAACAGCTAACCCTTAAACCATAGCTCCGTATGATGCTACACTTTGACACTGGTTTAACCTCAGACCTTCACTCACCATAAACCTTTCTGATAGCTCTAAAAGTGTAAGTCGTTAACCCTTTAACCTTAACAATTCATGTCTCCGTTTGATAACCGACATAGTCCAAAAGGGTTTACCTTTAAACCTTTACTCACCATAACCCTTTCTAATAACCCCAACAATAATAGGTAACCCTTAAACCATAGCTCTCCATAACTCCGTATGATGCTACACTTTGACAAATGGTTTACCCTTAGACCTTCACTCACAATAACCCTTTCTGATAACTCTAAAAGTGTAAGTCGTTAACGCTTTAACCTTATCTTTTCATGTCTCCGTTTGATAACCGATATAGTCCAAAAGGGTTTACCCTTCAACCTTTACTCACCATAACACTGTCTAATAACTCCAGCAGTAACAAGTAACCCTTAAACTATAACTCTTCATAACTCCGTATGATGACACACTTTGACAACTGGTTTACTCTTAGACCTTTACTCACCATAACCCTTTCTGATAACTCTAAAAGTGTAAGTCGTTAACCCATTAACCTTAACTTTTTATATTTCCGTTTGATAACCGACATAGTTTAAAAGGGTTTACCCTTCAACATTTACTCAACATAACCCTTTCTAATAACCCCAACAGTAACAATTAACCTTTAAACCATAGCTCTCCATAATTCTGTATGATGCTACACTTTGACAAATGGTTTACCCTTAGACCTTCACTCACCATAACCCTTTCTGATAACTCTAAAAGTGTAAGTCGTTAACCCTTTAACCTTAACTTTACATGTCTCCGTTTGATAACCGACATAGTCCAAAAGAGTTTACTCTTAAAGCTTTACTCACCATAACCCTTTCTGAAAACTCCAGCAGTAACACGTAACCATTAAACCATAGCTCTCTATAACTCTGTATGATGATACACTTTGACAAATGGTTTACTCTTAGACCTTTACTCACCATAACCCTTTCTGATAACTCTAAAAGTGTAAGTCGTTAACCCTTTAACCTTAACTTTTTATATGTCCGTTTGATAACCCACATAGTTTAAAAGGGTTTACCCGTCAACCTTTACTCACCATAACCCTTTCTATTATCTCCAACAGTAACAGGTAACCCTTAAACCATAGCTCTCCATAACTCCGTATGATGATATACTTTGACAAATGGTTTACCCTGAGACCTTCACTTACCATAACCCTTTTTGATAACTCTAATAGTGTAAGTCGTTAACCCTTTAACCCTGTCTGATGAGCCCTTGATGAGCCTTTGTGATGTGATTGGCTATATATATCATGTGACTATTTGACGTATTGTCACGTGGTTTTTGAATTCGGATCATAATTTCTGAAGCTATTGATATGTGAAGACGTGTTTGTTAATATTTTCATTCAGACGTATAAGGGAGTGCATGTTCTGAACACAGTGACACTCAGAATCTAAATAGATTAAAATTGAGCCTCCGAACACAAATACACAGGTAAACAATTCTTCTCATAACTTGTGAACTTTTAAGTAAGTGAACATGTACCTCTGAACTCAGTGACACTTACAATATATAACAATGTATCTCCCATCTGATGCACTGTGCCTTTGAAAAATGACCAAAACGTTTAGAGACAAAACCTTTGCCTCCACCCGAAGCGTGCGGATTTCCGAGAGATTATCGTTTGACACCAAATTTTCTAGACTTCAGTGAAACTTCGATGGCTCTAACACCGATTGCTCGCTTACCATGGCTCATTCGAACCCATTTTGAGTCCCAGACAAGACTTAGTGAGGTATAATCTATGAAGAAATTTAATGGAAATTTCCATGGAAAAGTTTGTTGTATGTAACCATTAGAATCGCCATAGTGAGGCGATTCTAAAGACTACACACATCATACTTTTAATACATATAAACCTCCTGACGAGGATTTATAAATAACCCTCATTGGGTCAAACTATCCCTGTCTCGAACAAATATCAGTGGTCCCAAAGCTATTCGAGCCATCGAAGTTTCATTATATCTGTTAGTCCTTTGCGATCATTTATTCCACTGAAGAATTTTAAAAATACCTTAGGATGCCTAATTGGCCAAAACTAGCTAGCCTGTGCCAGAAACAACTTGTACACTCTACAGTTTTCAGTTTTGATCTGTTTCCTTGCTTCCTATGAATTACCCTGTTATACAATATATCAACCAAGTTTAGTCCCTACACAGGTGACCTACACAGTCAACATTCAACAACGGAACTAATGATCTCAAAGGACTAGAAATATAATAAAGCCTATAATAATTACTATGGATAGACTTTTACGGCCGCCACACATGATGATGATGATGATAATGATGACGATGAGACTAGAAATATAATAAAGCCTATAATAATTACTATGGATAGCCTTTTAACGACCGCCACACATGATGGTGATGATGATAATGATGCTGATGACAATGATGATGACAATGATAATAATGATTATGATGATGATCATTATCATCATCATCATCATCATCATCATTATCACATCATCATCATCTTCATCGTCATCATCATCATTATCATCACCATCATATTGACGACGAAAATGATGATGATGATGGTGATGATGATGATCGTCATAATCATCATCATCACCATCATATTGACGAAGAAAATGATGATGATGATGATCTTATCACTGCTATAAGATATAGGTTGTGGGTAGTTGTTAGAATCGCTTCATTTAGGCAGTTCTAACGAGCACCCACAACCTAAGTTTGGCGTACAAATAAGAAGAAATCAAACTTTACATAGGAAAAGTAGTTATTTTGAAGATATGAAATAATGCATTATGTAACCCCAAAATAAAATGAAGTATTTAATTAAACACATCACGAAAACACGCTTATATAACTTAAATTCTTAATTAAAAAGCGAAAGTGCCAGGGGCATACATATTTCTTCTTATTTCTGCTTTTAATGCAATTTGTGAAACCCCATAAGGAAACACGCCTATACAAATAGATTGCAAGTTTTAACGGCGACAAAGTAACCATTTAAGATTACAAATTGTGATATTTTCCATATTTCTACTTCAAACACAGGTTGCGGGTGCTCGATAGAACAGCCTCATTCAGGAAATTCTATCGAGTACCCACAAACTATGTTTTAGATCAGAAATAAGAAAAATAATGTATAGCCCTGCAAACCTCTGTTTTACTATATATTAGTGGGGTTCGAGGGGGTGAGAATGTTTTCGGGATGCCATAAGCACCGCGTCGCAATGGGTTCTAACGAGTACCAGTAATTTATGTTTTGAACAGAAATATGAAAAAAATCAGTTATTATTATTATTTGAAAAAAAAAAAATCAGTTTCTGCCAATAGAATTATTATTATTCGTAAGGCGTATTGTGGATACCCATAACAACTGCATCGACAATACAATTTTAATAAGTACCCACAACCATAATTGAAAATCGTTGTGGATACCTTTTAAAATAGTCTCTGCCAGTCACTTCTGAATTATTGTTAACAGTCTGAAAGGGCATGTTGTGGATACTTGTTAGAACAACCTAATTGTGTTTGTGTTGTTGTTGTTGTTGCTTGAATTGACATTTTTACAGATTTTCATTTTTTCTATGGTTAATATCTTGTGCAAATTGAAATAGAAATTATCAGGAACTAGGGCTGGCTAATCGGTGCTGAAATGATAATCGATTACCAGCCATGCCTTTGCGATCGATAATCGATTAGTAATCACTGGAGATTTGGTCATAATTTTACCTGTCTGGCTTTCTGTCTGAACATGACTTACCATATGTTGTACTTCACTATAGGGTTTTGCACAGACAGGCCTGAGCAAACAGTGTAGACCCAGATGAGACGCCGCAAAACGTGGCGTCTCATCAGGGTCTGCACTGTTTGCCACTCATCCAGATATTTTAAAAACATCTTTGGCTGGTAAATTCTACTTATAAAATAATCGATTACAAAAAATCAGTAGTGATAATCATATTTATGGAATTTATCGATCAATTAATCGATTATCCAAACAGGTCGTGACTCAGAACACCCAAACGTAGCTAAACCTTATGAGATTATTGGATGTTTTAAAGAATCTTCACCATTAAGAATAATACGGTTATTCACTCCCTTCAAAATCTTAAAGGGAAAAATTAAAGAAAACATGCTATAACCTTTCAGAAGCAAGGACTACACATGGCAATTAAAAGTTAGAGTTTACATCTTTTTCTGGACATGACTTGCTAGTTTAAGCCAATAAGACTTCATCAGTGAACCTCAAGTATTTTTTTTCAGATTTCTACATCCATGATTCCAAATGACTAGAAAATAAAATCTACTCTATGATGAAGGACATGGAGTTTTTATAAAAAAAAGTAGAAGTAAAACAAAGATCAGGAATCGATACAATTAACTTACTCCCCCCACCAAAGACACCAAAGGGAAAGAAACACAAACACGAAGCGACCAGACCATAATGAAAACCTAAACAGAGGAAGGCCAAAGGACAGTTACTTTCCCACAAAATGGCTTAATGGCCATCCAAAATAAAAAGACACATGTGATACACACAATAAGTAACAAACAATAACATAAATAAACCGCCACAGAAGAACCGCCTTGGAACGGTCAGTGGAAAGAATTCCACTGGTGGGCCTAAATTGTTTTTACGTGGCCACAATCCTCGCCCTTACTTCTGTCGCGGTATAGACATTAATTATGTTTAGTCCGCATGAAGGCTTCCTAACTCAACAGTGTAACATCTCCGAGAACATACAAATCCAAAAACTACAGAGATGAAACAAGGTTGAGGACTCGACAGCATACAACAACAGAAATACTGGAGCAAAAGAAAACCAACAGTTAGACCCCGAGGTCTATAAGTCCGCTATACATTCTCTTCACACCAGTTGAAGTGAAGTCAAATATGTTCTGTTGAAAAGTATCCTAAGTATCCTTCATTAAGTTCAAATTTCAGGTGAGAAATGACAATTGTTTTCCCTCAATATGTTAGAGGATTTAATTAAGGAAATTAACACTTACTCTGACGTCGAAGACGGAAACTTTCTTTTTCCCAGATTAGAATGACGTGCCTGATACAGTTGTACTGGTGCAGCTTCTTGTTGCTGCGGCGTACTCGTTACCTCCATATATGACATTGGTTCAGGCGGTAGTTGTTGTACTACTGATGTTTCTAATACACTCATATCCATGGAAGGTTGATTATCATCAGGCAGAACACTTTGTAACGCCGACGCAAACGCCTTCTGTATTGTTAATTTGCACGCACTGTGCGCATTAAAATTCTCTATCTGAGCTTTTAACGCTTCCACTTGTTCTAAAAGACCCTGTTTTTCGGTTTGTAAAGTGCTTATCTTATGGTCCTGTACCTGAAGTGCCGTTTCCAGTTTTTTAATTTTAGCATCTTGTGCCTTCATATTTGTATGGCATCCTTTTAATGATTCAGACCAGCTTCTGACCTCTCGCTGTAATTTTACCAGCTCCGCACATATATATTTTTCCGACTTCTCCACAATCTTTCTCACAAATTCGCAGTCGTCCGCTGTACTCATGATTGTCTGTAATTTGTAAAAGAAAGAAAAGTCTTACAGCACGAAGTGTCAAAGAAAGGAAAGAAACATAGCTGGAAAAATTCTAATCCCACCATAGGCGGGGCTTTTTTTCAGCTCTGTTCCATTCCTTTATTGCGGCTTTTATGTCGATAGGCTATTCCAGGATCAGACTATATTTCGCCGTAAATGGCCTCGTGCCGAAATAGGCTTCGCGTCATCATAAATGATGACTTCTTTAAAGATAAGATGCGTTACGGAGCGCAATTACTATCTCCAGTTTTCGAATTTGGTAGATTCTGCATAGCTTTTAGTTTTATCACCATTATCTAAAAACTGCATCAGACAGTCGCCTCTTTGGCTCAGTGGCTAGAGCATTGGATTTTTTTCCCGAATGAGTCCCCATCTGAAGACATGAAAGCCGTAAAAAAAAGAAACAAAGGTGGAATAATAAAAATGTCTATGATGCGATTCCAGCACAGGGTGCTAGGGTGAAATTTACATGCTCTAACCACTGAGCTCACGAGCCAGCTCTTTAGCTCAGTGGTTAGAGCATGTGAATTTCACCGCGAGCTGCCCGTGTTCGATTCTCGCGATGGACAGAATTTGTTTTC
Source organism: Anodontia alba (assembly GCA_964016985.1). Lineage (NCBI taxonomy): Eukaryota > Metazoa > Mollusca > Bivalvia > Lucinida > Lucinidae > Anodontia > Anodontia alba. The sequence continues at coordinate 11,786 of CAXHKG010000003.1, read as the reverse complement.
AGCTTTGTTTGTTTTCCTTGTGACAGTATATCGCTTACATTCACTGATTTTTAAGAGAAAGGGGCAATCAATGGCTACCGACTTTGTGAAAGATATTTACCCTAATGCCTTCGCTTACCATGACCCTGTACAATAACACAAATGGCTACTGTTATCGGTAACGCATGGTATCTAACATAGGTTTACACCTTAAGTAACTATGACCCGTAAGAAAAACCCATCAGTATGTTAAATGTGACGGTAACCAACGGTAACCTTCTTGATGATTTTGCAAAAAAAAAAAAAAAAAAAAAAAAAAACAATACTTACCTCTAAACAATACTCCTCCAAAAATTACAATGTTTGTTAGCCAAACCTAATGATAATATACCCTGTTTGTATCCGATTTTCCTAATACTATCTGTTAATATATTAAAACCAATACTGCATTACACTCTTGCTTGCAAATATCACAAATATGTATTTAACATGAACGTTAAACGTACTACGTATTTACTATAGTAGGAGTTATGGTGAGTAAGTGATGAGTTCTTTTGTTTAGAAATTGGTAAACAATTTCAAAAATTCACCCCGTTATCTTAACTTATACTTACTAATGATAACTCCTTTGACTAAAATTTTTTGAGTAAAATCTCGGTAACCCAAGCGCTGGTTTTGCCAATAAAATTGCGGTAACTAGGAAAGCCACTCCGTTGATACTTACACTTTAACTTAACAACATCCAGTATGTGTAAGACGTTAATTTTCATACCTTTACTAACCATAACTTCGTATGATCACACAGTTTGTTAGAAATAGTAACTTTTAAATCTTCACTCATCAAAATTCCTTTCTGATAACTCCAAATGTAAGTCGTTAACCTTTGACCCATTACACACCGTAACTCAGTACGATAACCTTTTTTGTTTTCCCCTTTAACCTTTACTGACCACAACCCTTTCTGATAACTCTCTAAAATGCAAGACGTTAAACCTTTAACCTTTACTTACCAGATCTCTACATGATAACCCACCTAGTTAAAAGGATTACGCTTAAATCTTCACGCACTGTAACCCTTTCTAGCTCAAAGTCTAAGAAGTTAACCCTTAAACCATTACTCACCATAACTTTGTATCTTAACCAATCTTTTTTGTGTTTGTATTGTATTTGAGAATTGAGTCTATTTTATAGCCGGTCAGATTACCTATCCACACATTTCCTGGACAGGCTTATACGTGAGCGGTTCACCAGTACAGTACACGATCTCTCGCAAGAAACTGACAAGTGTCATTGTTGATCCAGCGGAAAGAACAGAAATCACCAGTCAGATGGGGTTATGGAGAGTTATGGTTTAAGGGCTACGTGTTACTGTTGGAGTTATTAGACACTGTTAGGGTGAGTAATGATTTAAGGGTAATCCCTTTTGGACTATGTCGGTTATCAAACGGAAATATAAAAAAAGTTAAGGTTAAAGGGTTAACGACTTACACTATTAGAGTTATCAAAAAGGGCTATGGTGAGTAAAGGTCTAAGAGTAAACCATTTGTCAAAGTGTATCATCATACGGAGTTATCGAGAGTTATGGTTTAAGGGTTACGTGTTACTGTTTGGAGTTATTAGAAAGGGTTATGGAGAATAAAGTTTAAGGGTAAACCCTTTTGGACTATGTTGGTTATCAAACGGAGATATAAAAAGTTAAGGTTAAAGGGTTAACGACTTACACTATTAGAGTTATCAAAAAGGGTTATGGTGAGTAAAGGTCTAAGAGTAAACCATTTGTCAAAGTGTATCATCATACGGAGTTATGGAGAATTATGGTTTAAGGATTACATGTTACTGTTGGCTATATTAGAAAGGGTTATAGTGAGTAAAGTTTTAAGCGTAAACCTTTTGGACTATGTCGGTTATCAAACGGAAATATAAAAAGATAAGGTTAAAGGGTTAACGACTTACACATTTAGAGTTTCTGCGGGAGTTATTAAAAAGGGTTATGGTGAGTAAAGGTTTAAGGGTAAACCCTTTTGGACTTTCTGACAACTCTAAGAGTGTAAGTCGTTAACCTTTAACCTTTACGTTTCATGTCTCCGTTTGATAAACGACATAGTCCAAAAGGGTTTACCCTTAAACCTTTACTCACCATAACTCTTTCTAATAACTCCAACAGTAACACGTAGCCCTTAAACCATAACTCTTTATATCTCCGTATAATGATACACTTTGACAAATGGTTTACTCTTAGACCTTTACTCACCATAACCCTTTCTAATAACTCCAGCAGTAACACGTAACCCTTAAACCGTAACTCTCCATAACTCCGTAGGATGCTACACTTTGACAAATGGTTTACTCTTAGTCCTTTACTCACCATAACCCTTTTTGATAACTCTAAAAGTGTAAGTCGTTAACCCTTTAACCTTAACTTTACATGTTTCCGTTTGATAAACGACATAGTCCAAAAGGGTTTACCCTTAAACCTTTACTCACCATAACCCTTTCTAATAACCCCAACAGTAAAAGGTAACCCTTAAACCATAGCTCTCCATAACTACGTATGATGCTACACTTTGACAAATGGTTTACCCTTAGACCTTCACTCACCATAACCCTTTCTGATAACTCTAAATGTTTAAGTCGTTAACCCTTAAACCTTAGCTTTTCATGTCTCCGTTTGATAAACGACATAGTCAACCGTTAACACTTCCCATTAAATGCTTTTACAATTACAGTTGTGTTGTAAGCGAAGATCGACATATAAATTGGACTTATCAATGTTCTAGTCCATTTGTCTGTCTCTACCTTCATGGTCGACTCTTTCCTATTATATGCCTTTGGTTGAAATGTTCAATTAAACACCCATGTTGACAAGAATGCTGTAGATAACTAAAACAATTTAATGTCCCATGAAGCGTTAAATTTTGTCTCTGTACCCGTACTCCCCAGACTGCCCAAATCTTTCCCACGTTTTCTCTTTTGTGATTTGTTTGGCAACACTAACCCATAACTTTTCTTCTGTGGCTTTGGCTTAACATTACTAACTTTTGATTGCTGAGGGGATGGGGGACCTGGAGAATAGAGGATTCAGTATTTTGACTACACGTTGCTTAGATGCTTCATCTTTCTCACTCCTAAAGTAAGGATCCTGTATCCTTCGACTGGGAGAAACACTTCCCTTTCTACTAGATGGGAAAGTGTTTCTGTTTTCTCTTATGTACCCTCTCTTCGGGGCTGCTGGCTTCTGAGGAAGAGGAATCCTCTTCTTCAGAAGACAGCAGCCGCGTAGAGAGGTATCTTTGGTATGTCCGAGGAGACGTCGGATGAGTTATCATACGGAAATATAAAAAGTTAAGGTTAAAGGGTTAACGACTTACACTATTAGAGTTATCAAAAAGGGTTATGGTGAGTAAAGGTCTAAGAGTAAACCATTTGTCAAAGTGTATCATCATACGGAGTCATGGAGAGTTATGGTTTAAGGGCTACGTGTTACTGTTGGGGTTATTAGAAAGGGTTATGGAGAATAAAGTTTAAGGGTAAACCCTTTTGGACTATGTTGGTTATCAAACGGAGATATAAAAAGTTAAGGATAAAGGGTTATGACTTACACTATTAGAGTTATCAAAAAGGGTTAGGGTGAGTAAAGGTCTAAGAGTAAACCATTTGTCAAAGTGTATCATCAGACGGAGTTATGAAGAGTTATGGTTTAAGGGCTACGTGTTACTGTTGGAGTTATTAGAAACGGTTATGGTGAGTAATAGTTTAAGGGTAATCCCTTTTGTACTATGTCGGTTATCAAACGGAGATATAAAAAGTTAAGGTTAAAGGGTTAACGACTTACGCTATTAGAGTTATCAAAAAGAGTTATGGTGAGTAAAGGTCTAAGAGTAAACCATTTGTCAAAGTGTATCATCATACGGAGTTATGCAGAGTTATGGTTTAAGGGTTACGTGTTACTGCTGGAGTTATAAGAATGGGTTATGGTGAGTAAAGGTTTAAGGGTAAACCCTTTTGGACTATGTCGTTTATCAAACGCAGACATGAAAAGTTAAGGTTAAAGAGTTAACGACTTACACTTTTAGAGTTATCAAAAGGGTTATGGTGAGTAAAGGTCTAAGAGTGAACCATTTGTTAAAGTGTATCATCATACGAAGTTATGGAGAGTTATGGTTTAAGGCTTACGTGTTGCTGTTGGAGATATTAGAAAGGGTTATGGTGAGTAAAGGTTTAAGGCTTAAACTTTTTGGACTATGCCGTTCATCAAACGCAGACATTAAAAGTTAAGGTTAAAGAGTTAACGACTTACACTTTTAGAGTTATCAGAAAGGGTTATGGTGAGTAAAGGTTTAAGAGTAAACCATTTGTCAAAGTGTATCATCATACGGAGTTATGATGAGTTATGGTTTAAGGGCTACATGTTACTGTTGGAGTTATTAGAAAGGGTTATGGTGAGTAAAGGTTTAAGGGTATTCCCTTTTGGACTATGTCGGTTATCAAACGGAGATATAAAAAGTCAAGGTTAAAGAGTAAACGACTTACACTTTTAGAGTTCTCAAAAAGGGTTATGGTGAGTAAAGGTCTAAGAGTAAACCGTTTGTCAAAGTGTATCATCATACGGAGTTATGCAGAGTTATGGTTTAAGGCTTACGTGTTACTGCTGGAGTTATTAGAAAGGGTTATGGTGAGTAAAGGTTTAAGGGCAAACCCTTTTGGATAATATCGTTTATCAAACGCAGACATGAAAAGTTAAGGTTAAAGCGTTAACGACTTACACTTTTAGAGTTATCAAAAGGGTTATGGTGAGTAAAGGTCTAAGAGTAAACCATTTGTCAAAGTGTATCATCATACGTAGTTATGGAGAGTTATGGTTTAAGGCTTACGTGTTACTGTTGGATATAATAGAAAGGGTTATGGTGAGTAAAGTTATAAGGGTAAATCTTTTTGTACTATGTCGTTTATCAAACGCAGACATGAAAAGTTAAGGTTAAAGACCTAACGACTTACACTTTTAGAGTTATCAGAAAGGGTTATGGTGAGTAAAGGTTTAAGAGTGAACCATTTGTCAAAGTGTATCATCATACGGAGTTATGAAGAGTTATGGTTTAAGGGCTACGTGTTACTGTTGGAGATATTGAAAAGGGTTATGGTGAGTAAAGGTTTAAGGGTAATCCCTTTTGGACTATGTCGGTTATCAAACTGAGATATAAAATGTCAAGGTTAAAGAGTAAACGACTTACACTTTTAGAGTTCTCAAAAAGGGTTATGGTGAGTAAAGGTCTAAGAGTAAACCGTTTGTCAAAGTGTATCATCATACGGAGTTATGCAGAGTTATGGTTTAAGGCTTACGTGTTACTGCTGGAGTTATTAGAAAGGGTTATGGTGAGTAAAGGTTTAAAGGTAAACCCTTTTGGATAATGTCGTTTATCAAACGCAGACATAAAAAGTTAAAGTTTAAGAGTTAACGACTTACACTTTTAGAGTTATCAAAAGTGTTATGGTGAGTAAAGGTCTAAGAGTAAACCGTTTGTCAAAGTGTATCATCATACGGAGTTATGCAGAGTTATGGTTTAAGGGTTACGTGTTACTGCTGGAGTTATTAGAAAGGGTTATGGTGAGTAAAGGTTTAAGGGCAAACCCTTTTGGATAATATCGTTTATCAAACGCAGACATGAAAAGTTAAGGTTAAAGCGTTAACGACTTACACTTTTAGAGTTATCAAAAGGGTTATCGTGAGTAAAGGTCTAAGAGTGAACCATTTGTTAAAGTGTATCATCATACGAAGTTATGGAGAGTTATGGTTTAAGGCTTACGTGTTACTGTTGGAGATATTAGAAAGTGTTATGGTGAGTGAAGGTTTAAGGCTAATCCTTTTTGGACTATGCCGTTTATCAAACGCAGACATGAAAAGTTAAGGTTAAAGAGCTAACGACTTACACTTTTAGAGTTATCAGAAACGGTTATGGTGAGTAAAGGTTTAAGAGTAAACCATTTGTCAAAGTGTATCATCATACGGAGTTATGATGAGTTATGGTTTAAGGGCTACGTGTTACTTTTGGGGTTATTAGAAAGGGTAATGGTGAGTAAAGGTTTAAGTGTAATCCCTTGAGGACTATGTCGGTAATCAAACGGGGATATAAAAAGTTAAGGTTAAAGAGTTAACGACTTACACTTTTAGAGTTCTCAAAAAGGGTTATGGTGAGTAAAGGTCTAAGAGTAAACCTTTTGTCAAAGTGTATCATCATACGGAGTTATGCAGAGTTATGGTTTAAGGGTTACGTGTTACAGCTGGAGTCATTAGAAACGGTTATGATGAGTAAAGGTTTAAGGGTAAACCCTTTTGGATAATATCGTTTATCAAACGCAGACATGAAAAGTTACGGTTAAAGAGTTAACGACTTACACTTTTAGAGTTATCAGAAAGGGTAATGGTGAGTAAAGGTCTAAGAGTAAACCATTTGTCAAAGTGTATCATCATACGTAGTTATGGAGAGTTATGGTTTAAGGCTTACGTGTTACTGTTGGATATAATAGAAAGGGTTATGGTGAGTAAAGTTTTAAGGGTAAATCTTTTTGGACTATGTCGTTTATCAAACGCAGACATGAAAAGTTAAGGTTAAAGAGCTAACGACTTACACTTTTAGAGTTATCAGAAAGGGTTATGGTGAGTAAAGGTTTAAGAGTAAACCATTGTCAAAGTGTATCATCATACGTAGTTATGGAGAGTTATGGTTTAAGGCTTACCTGTTACTGTTGGATATAATAGAAAGGGTTATGGTGAGTAAAGGTTAAAGGGTAAATCTTTTTGGACTATGTCGTTTATCAAACGCAGACATGAAAATTTGGTTAAAGAGCTAACGACTTACACTTTTAGAGTTATCAGAAAGGGTTATGGTGAGTAAAGGTCTAAGAGTAAACCGTTTGTCAAAGTGTATCATCATTAGGAGTTATGCAGAGTTATGGTTTAAGGGTTACATGTTACTGCTGGAGTTATTAGAAAGGGTTATGGTGAGTAAAGGTTTAAGGCTAAACCTTTTTGGATAATGTCGTTTATCAAACGCAGACATGAAAAGTTAAAGTTAAAGAGTTAACGACTTACACTTTTAGAGTTATCAAAAGGGTTATCGTGAGTAAAGGTCTAAGAGTGAACCATTTGTTAAAGTGTATCATCATACGAAGTTATGGAGAGTTATGGTTTAAGGCTTACGTGTTACTGTTGGAGATATTAGAAAGTGTTATGGTGAGTGAAGGTTTAAGGCTAATCCTTTTTGGACTATGCCGTTTATCAAACGCAGACATGAAAAGTTAAGGTTAAAGAATTAACGACTTACACTTTTAGAGTTATCAGAAAGGGTTATGGTGAGTAAAGGTTTAAGAGTAAATCATTTGTCAAAGTGTATCATCATACGGAGTTATGAAGAGTTATGGTTTAAGGGCTACGTGTTACTGTTGGAGTTATTAGAAAGGGTTATGGTGAGTAAAGGTATAAGGGTAATCCAGTTTGGATTATGTCGGTTATCAAACGGAGATATAAAAAGTTAAGGTTAAAGAGTTAACGACTTACACTTTTAGAGTTATCAAAAAGGGTTAGGGTGAGTAAAGGTCTAAGAGTAAACTGTTTGTCAAAGTGTATCATCATACGAAGTTATGCAGAGTTATGGTTTAAGGCTTACGTGTTACTGTTGGAGATATTAGAAAGGGTTATGGTGAGTAAAGGTTTAAGGGTATATGAGAAGACGTAATATTAATTATGGCGATACTGTTATTGTTACTGATTATGATTTTAATGATAATGATGATGATGATAATGATGACCGGTTATAAAAGTTAAAATTGCTAATAATTGTAGAAACAGTGATAATTATGGTTCAGATGACCCCATAGTAGTAGATGATGATGATGATGATGATGATGATGATGATAATGACCTGCCCTGGATTACCCAGGGTTTCCCTGTGTTATCCAGGATTACCATGTGTTATTTGGGGTTACCCGGTATAACTGGGTTACCATGTGTTACCCTGGGTTATTCATTGTTACCTTGTTTACCACGTGTTACCCTGGGTTACCCTGTGTTATCCTTGGTTATCCGGTGTTACCCTCTGTTACCATGTGTCATTCTGGGTTACCCATATTTAGCCTTGGTTACTCCTAATGAATTTCCAAAATATGGGAATGATGAAATACCGTCCGTGTCAGATCGTGCTATACATAGAATATTATGTTATATTTGCATCGTTATATTATAAATTTTAATCTACCCGTTGGCCATAGTTAGTTCAACTATGTTCACCCTTGCACCACGATGAGGTCGGTAGATATGGCAAGGGGGTGGACCAAGCTGATTGCCTGATCCGAATCAACAATAATTGCAGGCTCAACAAAACAAATCAAATGAGCCAATCAGTATGTACAAATACTATTACACCCCTAGATACGTCTAAGCTTCCGCCCCGTCGGGACTGCCTCGGGGAGGATGTTCTTCCCCATTAGAAGACGCTGGAGAATTGAATGGAGGCGAAGGAACAGCCGGGGGAGGAGTAACATCCGTCAGAAGGCGGAAGATCAGTCCACGACTAAGAAGAAACTCAACCGTGGAGCGAACTTCTCCTTCTCGGAAAAACCCAAATCCGGGATGCCCATACACCTCCAAAGATGTCACATCCATCCCGTCACAGAATTCCTCCAGAGCTGGAAGATTGCACGGAATTATTAAAATAATGGCTTTTGGTGTATTCATGACAAGCAAATTACTGAATGACCCTATGAAAGTTACATAAATGAAGTGGAAAGAGAAGATCAAGTTGATTATCCTGATCATGTTTTCTGATTGGCTGAAATTGCCATGAGGTCTGCAGGACATGCGCATTGTTTATATGTCGTTTGAAAATGTGTTAATATAACGTTTCAGTTTTGCCCTTTCAATTGCGCTCTGGATTACATCTAGAAATTGTTTGAATAGATATTTTTATAAAAAGATGTTTCATATGTGAGAATTGGAATTAAGATTTTTATGTAAGTTGTATTATTAGTTACTTTTCACTGTATTTATTTAAATATAATATATTATATTGAATAACAAAACGATGAAAATTATTTTATGTTTTTTTTTTAAAGCTGCATGGCTGAGGCAAAATGCTGTGACTACTTTTTCATGTGCCAGTACATGAACATATCCAAGATATTAACTAATAAATATTTGCACGTGAAAATTACAGGAGGTGTTTGAGACACAAAGGAAAGTCTGTTTATTATGTTGAAATTTCAGTAAATTGACAGCATAACGATCCATTTCTTTTGGACTTTCTACATAATGCATAATTTAAAGATAGGATACAAAAGAAAGAAATGCCACAGAGGAAAGTGCAAATTTGTGCTTAGAACAGTTGAGGAAATCTAGTTTTGCATACAAAATATTTAGTATGGGGTTAACGTGAGTAAACGATGTAACTAAAAATAGATTCCTTTGTTTGAAAATTTTCTATAACTCACTTTGGGGTAAGGATTACGATTAACCCTAACCGTCACCCTAACTCACTATAGTGTAAGAAGTTAACCCTTTAACCTTTACTCACCATGACCCTGTAGGTTAGTTGCGATAAGGAACCGCTAACAGTAAATTATTTAGTAAAACTTTGACTCTTAAACCTTTACCCACCATTACCATGTAAGCTCACCCTCGGATGGTAACCACCGGTAACCCACTTCCTGATTGTGCGAAAAAAAGCCACTTTGGTGTTAGATGTTAACATTTAAACCTTTACTCACCATAACCCTGTACATTAATTTCGATCAGACATTTCGGTAACTGGAAATACTTTACATAGCAGTTAGACGTTAACCCTTAAACATTCTCAAAGGCCAGTTCATTAATCCTCGGAGGGCAACCCTCTGTGACTCATTTCAATATCTCGCTATAGTACGTTTCGTACGGTACCCCACTTTGGTAACTCAAAATGGTTAACATAGCAGTATGAAGTTAACCCTTAGACCCTTACTTACCTGTACCCAATTAGTTTAAATCTGTAACCCTTTTGTAATCCACTTCATGATTAAGCTAGTAAGGCGGTAACTCTAGTGAATTGTAAGAAAAAATATATGAACCTTTAGGCTTACAGCTTTCTTTACCATGGCTAGTTCTTAATGATCTGAATTGTTAATTCTGGCGTGAACCCATTGCAGAAATAAGTTATCCAGTAGTGTAACTGAAGCCCTGTGAACGCCCCAGAATCTCCTATATAACATAAGATTTCTGAAAAATCTGGTCACTTATTACTCTCAGACACTTTTTCAGCATTAGAAATTTTGATTAATTTAAATGGGTAACTCAGATGGTAATCTAATGCCTAAAATTGATAAGCTTCGTTAATTTTCGTGAACCCGTTTGATGATAGAGCTAAAAAGAGCAGTAAGCTTCCTTCTTTTTTTTTTTCTTTTTTTTTTAAAGTCGTGGAAATGGGTAAGTCAGACTGTAAAACATTGTTTATATATTGGTGGTGCAGTAGTGAATCCTATAAATCTCGTGAACCTCTGTGAGGCTACTTCATGATCTTGCTGAAAAATGCGGCAACCTACTTTATTAAACTTCGTTTATCTGTATGCTAAAGTTGTACAGCACTTGAAGGTGTTCTATTTTGCAATAAACGTATATTAATAGTTAAATCTTAGTCATCTTAAAAGAGAAACATTTGACATTTCTTTTAATGCAAGACTCCAGAAACTGTGTGTGTCTACCCGTTGGCCATCATACTAAAAGATTTACCATTACACATTTACTTACCGTAACCCCGTATGAAACCTCCAAGTGTAAGATTTACGTAAACCCTTAAACCATCACCCACCATAACATCGTATGATAACCCAGTCTGTCAGAAAGATGAGCCCTTAAACAACCTTTACTCACCGTAACCCCGTCTGATAACTACAATTGTAAGACATTAAGACTTAAACGAATACTCACCATAACTCCTTATGATAACCCAGTTTGTCAAAAGATTTACTCTTAAACCTTTAATTACCATAACCCCTTGAAACAACTCTAGATGTGAGATGATAATTCTTAAGCCTTTAGTCACCATAACCCCATATGACATACCAGTTCGTCAAAGAAGTTAACCATTTAACCTTTTGCTCACCGTAAACCCCAACGTAAACCATGTGACGGTAACTCTCGATAACCCATTGTATGGTTTTGTTTAAAAAAGGTTAACCCATGGTAACCCACTTTGTCAAAGAGATCAACAATTAAACCTTTACTCAATGTAACCCCGTATGATAACCCCAAATGTAAGATGTTAATCCTTAAACCATCACTCACCATAACTTCGTATGATAGCCCAGTCTGTCAAAAAGGTTAACCCTTAAACCTTTACTCACCGTGACCGCTTATGATAACTGCAAATATAAGACGTTAACCCTTAAACCTTTACTTACTGTAACCCACACATTAACCATGTGACGGAAACCTTATGTAACCCACTAGATTATTCTGCTTAGTAAACGTAAACTACGGGAACCCTCTTTGTCAAAGAGGATAACCCTTCAACCATCACTCACCGTGACCACGTCTGATAACTCCAAGTATAAGACAACCCTTAAACCTTTACTCACCATAACCCCTTTTGATAACTCCAGATGTCAAACTTTAATGCTTAAACTTTTACTCGCCATAACCCCGTATGATAACCCACTTCATCAAAGACGTTTACCCTTAAACCTGTACATACCATAATCCCGTAAAATAGCTCCATGTGTAAGTCTTAAACCTTTACTCGCCATACCCTCGTATGATAGCCTATTTTGTCAAAAAGGTTAACCCG
>CAXHKG010000002.1:0-17091 GCA_964016985.1 Anodontia alba | reverse complement strand
CCTAGGGCCGGGGTGGGGAAAAACTTCAATTTTTTCGATTTTTCAAAAAGTTTTCAAAACTGAAGCAAAGCATCATATTTTCACTTAAGGACAACTAAAATATCAAAATGTACTCATTTGGATGAAAAAGGAGTCGCAGAGTGAAATGCGCAAAAAATGTCCCTAGGGCCGGGGTGGGGAAAAACTTCAATTTTTTCGATTTTTCAAAAAGTTTTCAAAACTGAAGCAAAGCATCATATTTTCACTTAAGGACAACTAAAATATCAAAATGTACTCATTTGGATGAAAAAGGAGTCGCAGAGTGAAATGCGCAAAAAATGTCCCTAGGGCCGGGGTGGGGAAAAACTTCAATTTTTTCGATTTTTCAAAAAGTTTTCAAAACTGAAGCAAAGCATCATATTTTCACTTAAGGACAACTAAAATATCAAAATGTACTCATTTGGATGAAAAAGGAGTCGCAGAGTGAAATGCGCAAAAAATGTCCCTAGGGCCGGGGTGGGGAAAAACTTCAATTTTTTCGATTTTTCAAAAAGTTTTCAAAACTGAAGCAAAGCATCATATTTTCACTTAAGGACAACTAAAATATCAAAATGTACTCATTTGGATGAAAAAGGAGTCGCAGAGTGAAATGCGCAAAAAATGTCCCTAGGGCCGGGGTGGGGAAAAACTTCAATTTTTTCGATTTTTCAAAAAGTTTTCAAAACTGAAGCAAAGCATCATATTTTCACTTAAGGACAACTAAAATATCAAAATGTACTCATTTGGATGAAAAAGGAGTCGCAGAGTGAAATGCGCAAAAAATGTCCCTAGGGCCGGGGTGGGGAAAAACTTCAATTTTTTCGATTTTTCAAAAAGTTTTCAAAACTGAAGCAAAGCATCATATTTTCACTTAAGGACAACTAAAATATCAAAATGTACTCATTTGGATGAAAAAGGAGTCGCAGAGTGAAATGCGCAAAAAATGTCCCTAGGGCCGGGGTGGGGAAAAACTTCAATTTTTTCGATTTTTCAAAAAGTTTTCAAAACTGAAGCAAAGCATCATATTTTCACTTAAGGACAACTAAAATATCAAAATGTACTCATTTGGATGAAAAAGGAGTCGCAGAGTGAAATGCGCAAAAAATGTCCCTAGGGCCGGGGTGGGGAAAAACTTCAATTTTTTCGATTTTTCAAAAAGTTTTCAAAACTGAAGCAAAGCATCATATTTTCACTTAAGGACAACTAAAATATCAAAATGTACTCATTTGGATGAAAAAGGAGTCGCAGAGTGAAATGCGCAAAAAATGTCCCTAGGGCCGGGGTGGGGAAAAACTTCAATTTTTTCGATTTTTCAAAAAGTTTTCAAAACTGAAGCAAAGCATCATATTTTCACTTAAGGACAACTAAAATATCAAAATGTACTCATTTGGATGAAAAAGGAGTCGCAGAGTGAAATGCGCAAAAAATGTCCCTAGGGCCGGGGTGGGGAAAAACTTCAATTTTTTCGATTTTTCAAAAAGTTTTCAAAACTGAAGCAAAGCATCATATTTTCACTTAAGGACAACTAAAATATCAAAATGTACTCATTTGGATGAAAAAGGAGTCGCAGAGTGAAATGCGCAAAAAATGTCCCTAGGGCCGGGGTGGGGAAAAACTTCAATTTTTTCGATTTTTCAAAAAGTTTTCAAAACTGAAGCAAAGCATCATATTTTCACTTAAGGACAACTAAAATATCAAAATGTACTCATTTGGATGAAAAAGGAGTCGCAGAGTGAAATGCGCAAAAAATGTCCCTAGGGCCGGGGTGGGGAAAAACTTCAATTTTTTCGATTTTTCAAAAAGTTTTCAAAACTGAAGCAAAGCATCATATTTTCACTTAAGGACAACTAAAATATCAAAATGTACTCATTTGGATGAAAAAGGAGTCGCAGAGTGAAATGCGCAAAAAATGTCCCTAGGGCCGGGGTGGGGAAAAACTTCAATTTTTTCGATTTTTCAAAAAGTTTTCAAAACTGAAGCAAAGCATCATATTTTCACTTAAGGACAACTAAAATATCAAAATGTACTCATTTGGATGAAAAAGGAGTCGCAGAGTGAAATGCGCAAAAAATGTCCCTAGGGCCGGGGTGGGGAAAAACTTCAATTTTTTCGATTTTTCAAAAAGTTTTCAAAACTGAAGCAAAGCATCATATTTTCACTTAAGGACAACTAAAATATCAAAATGTACTCATTTGGATGAAAAAGGAGTCGCAGAGTGAAATGCGCAAAAAATGTCCCTAGGGCCGGGGTGGGGAAAAACTTCAATTTTTTCGATTTTTCAAAAAGTTTTCAAAACTGAAGCAAAGCATCATATTTTCACTTAAGGACAACTAAAATATCAAAATGTACTCATTTGGATGAAAAAGGAGTCGCAGAGTGAAATGCGCAAAAAATGTCCCTAGGGCCGGGGTGGGGAAAAACTTCAATTTTTTCGATTTTTCAAAAAGTTTTCAAAACTGAAGCAAAGCATCATATTTTCACTTAAGGACAACTAAAATATCAAAATGTACTCATTTGGATGAAAAAGGAGTCGCAGAGTGAAATGCGCAAAAAATGTCCCTAGGGCCGGGGTGGGGAAAAACTTCAATTTTTTCGATTTTTCAAAAAGTTTTCAAAACTGAAGCAAAGCATCATATTTTCACTTAAGGACAACTAAAATATCAAAATGTACTCATTTGGATGAAAAAGGAGTCGCAGAGTGAAATGCGCAAAAAATGTCCCTAGGGCCGGGGTGGGGAAAAACTTCAATTTTTTCGATTTTTCAAAAAGTTTTCAAAACTGAAGCAAAGCATCATATTTTCACTTAAGGACAACTAAAATATCAAAATGTACTCATTTGGATGAAAAAGGAGTCGCAGAGTGAAATGCGCAAAAAATGTCCCTAGGGCCGGGGTGGGGAAAAACTTCAATTTTTTCGATTTTTCAAAAAGTTTTCAAAACTGAAGCAAAGCATCATATTTTCACTTAAGGACAACTAAAATATCAAAATGTACTCATTTGGATGAAAAAGGAGTCGCAGAGTGAAATGCGCAAAAAATGTCCCTAGGGCCGGGGTGGGGAAAAACTTCAATTTTTTCGATTTTTCAAAAAGTTTTCAAAACTGAAGCAAAGCATCATATTTTCACTTAAGGACAACTAAAATATCAAAATGTACTCATTTGGATGAAAAAGGAGTCGCAGAGTGAAATGCGCAAAAAATGTCCCTAGGGCCGGGGTGGGGAAAAACTTCAATTTTTTCGATTTTTCAAAAAGTTTTCAAAACTGAAGCAAAGCATCATATTTTCACTTAAGGACAACTAAAATATCAAAATGTACTCATTTGGATGAAAAAGGAGTCGCAGAGTGAAATGCGCAAAAAATGTCCCTAGGGCCGGGGTGGGGAAAAACTTCAATTTTTTCGATTTTTCAAAAAGTTTTCAAAACTGAAGCAAAGCATCATATTTTCACTTAAGGACAACTAAAATATCAAAATGTACTCATTTGGATGAAAAAGGAGTCGCAGAGTGAAATGCGCAAAAAATGTCCCTAGGGCCGGGGTGGGGAAAAACTTCAATTTTTTCGATTTTTCAAAAAGTTTTCAAAACTGAAGCAAAGCATCATATTTTCACTTAAGGACAACTAAAATATCAAAATGTACTCATTTGGATGAAAAAGGAGTCGCAGAGTGAAATGCGCAAAAAATGTCCCTAGGGCCGGGGTGGGGAAAAACTTCAATTTTTTCGATTTTTCAAAAAGTTTTCAAAACTGAAGCAAAGCATCATATTTTCACTTAAGGACAACTAAAATATCAAAATGTACTCATTTGGATGAAAAAGGAGTCGCAGAGTGAAATGCGCAAAAAATGTCCCTAGGGCCGGGGTGGGGAAAAACTTCAATTTTTTCGATTTTTCAAAAAGTTTTCAAAACTGAAGCAAAGCATCATATTTTCACTTAAGGACAACTAAAATATCAAAATGTACTCATTTGGATGAAAAAGGAGTCGCAGAGTGAAATGCGCAAAAAATGTCCCTAGGGCCGGGGTGGGGAAAAACTTCAATTTTTTCGATTTTTCAAAAAGTTTTCAAAACTGAAGCAAAGCATCATATTTTCACTTAAGGACAACTAAAATATCAAAATGTACTCATTTGGATGAAAAAGGAGTCGCAGAGTGAAATGCGCAAAAAATGTCCCTAGGGCCGGGGTGGGGAAAAACTTCAATTTTTTCGATTTTTCAAAAAGTTTTCAAAACTGAAGCAAAGCATCATATTTTCACTTAAGGACAACTAAAATATCAAAATGTACTCATTTGGATGAAAAAGGAGTCGCAGAGTGAAATGCGCAAAAAATGTCCCTAGGGCCGGGGTGGGGAAAAACTTCAATTTTTTCGATTTTTCAAAAAGTTTTCAAAACTGAAGCAAAGCATCATATTTTCACTTAAGGACAACTAAAATATCAAAATGTACTCATTTGGATGAAAAAGGAGTCGCAGAGTGAAATGCGCAAAAAATGTCCCTAGGGCCGGGGTGGGGAAAAACTTCAATTTTTTCGATTTTTCAAAAAGTTTTCAAAACTGAAGCAAAGCATCATATTTTCACTTAAGGACAACTAAAATATCAAAATGTACTCATTTGGATGAAAAAGGAGTCGCAGAGTGAAATGCGCAAAAAATGTCCCTAGGGCCGGGGTGGGGAAAAACTTCAATTTTTTCGATTTTTCAAAAAGTTTTCAAAACTGAAGCAAAGCATCATATTTTCACTTAAGGACAACTAAAATATCAAAATGTACTCATTTGGATGAAAAAGGAGTCGCAGAGTGAAATGCGCAAAAAATGTCCCTAGGGCCGGGGTGGGGAAAAACTTCAATTTTTTCGATTTTTCAAAAAGTTTTCAAAACTGAAGCAAAGCATCATATTTTCACTTAAGGACAACTAAAATATCAAAATGTACTCATTTGGATGAAAAAGGAGTCGCAGAGTGAAATGCGCAAAAAATGTCCCTAGGGCCGGGGTGGGGAAAAACTTCAATTTTTTCGATTTTTCAAAAAGTTTTCAAAACTGAAGCAAAGCATCATATTTTCACTTAAGGACAACTAAAATATCAAAATGTACTCATTTGGATGAAAAAGGAGTCGCAGAGTGAAATGCGCAAAAAATGTCCCTAGGGCCGGGGTGGGGAAAAACTTCAATTTTTTCGATTTTTCAAAAAGTTTTCAAAACTGAAGCAAAGCATCATATTTTCACTTAAGGACAACTAAAATATCAAAATGTACTCATTTGGATGAAAAAGGAGTCGCAGAGTGAAATGCGCAAAAAATGTCCCTAGGGCCGGGGTGGGGAAAAACTTCAATTTTTTCGATTTTTCAAAAAGTTTTCAAAACTGAAGCAAAGCATCATATTTTCACTTAAGGACAACTAAAATATCAAAATGTACTCATTTGGATGAAAAAGGAGTCGCAGAGTGAAATGCGCAAAAAATGTCCCTAGGGCCGGGGTGGGGAAAAACTTCAATTTTTTCGATTTTTCAAAAAGTTTTCAAAACTGAAGCAAAGCATCATATTTTCACTTAAGGACAACTAAAATATCAAAATGTACTCATTTGGATGAAAAAGGAGTCGCAGAGTGAAATGCGCAAAAAATGTCCCTAGGGCCGGGGTGGGGAAAAACTTCAATTTTTTCGATTTTTCAAAAAGTTTTCAAAACTGAAGCAAAGCATCATATTTTCACTTAAGGACAACTAAAATATCAAAATGTACTCATTTGGATGAAAAAGGAGTCGCAGAGTGAAATGCGCAAAAAATGTCCCTAGGGCCGGGGTGGGGAAAAACTTCAATTTTTTCGATTTTTCAAAAAGTTTTCAAAACTGAAGCAAAGCATCATATTTTCACTTAAGGACAACTAAAATATCAAAATGTACTCATTTGGATGAAAAAGGAGTCGCAGAGTGAAATGCGCAAAAAATGTCCCTAGGGCCGGGGTGGGGAAAAACTTCAATTTTTTCGATTTTTCAAAAAGTTTTCAAAACTGAAGCAAAGCATCATATTTTCACTTAAGGACAACTAAAATATCAAAATGTACTCATTTGGATGAAAAAGGAGTCGCAGAGTGAAATGCGCAAAAAATGTCCCTAGGGCCGGGGTGGGGAAAAACTTCAATTTTTTCGATTTTTCAAAAAGTTTTCAAAACTGAAGCAAAGCATCATATTTTCACTTAAGGACAACTAAAATATCAAAATGTACTCATTTGGATGAAAAAGGAGTCGCAGAGTGAAATGCGCAAAAAATGTCCCTAGGGCCGGGGTGGGGAAAAACTTCAATTTTTTCGATTTTTCAAAAAGTTTTCAAAACTGAAGCAAAGCATCATATTTTCACTTAAGGACAACTAAAATATCAAAATGTACTCATTTGGATGAAAAAGGAGTCGCAGAGTGAAATGCGCAAAAAATGTCCCTAGGGCCGGGGTGGGGAAAAACTTCAATTTTTTCGATTTTTCAAAAAGTTTTCAAAACTGAAGCAAAGCATCATATTTTCACTTAAGGACAACTAAAATATCAAAATGTACTCATTTGGATGAAAAAGGAGTCGCAGAGTGAAATGCGCAAAAAATGTCCCTAGGGCCGGGGTGGGGAAAAACTTCAATTTTTTCGATTTTTCGAAAAGTTTTCAAAACTGAAGCAAAGCATCATATTTTCACTTAAGGACAACTAAAATATCAAAATGTACTCATTTGGATGAAAAAGGAGTCGCAGAGTGAAATGCGCAAAAAATGTCCCTAGGGCCGGGGTGGGGAAAAACTTCAATTTTTTCGATTTTTCGAAAAGTTTTCAAAACTGAAGCAAAGCATCATATTTTCACTTAAGGACAACTAAAATATCAAAATGTACTCATTTGGATGAAAGAGGAGTCGCAGAGTGAAATGCGCAAAAAATGTCCCTAGGGCCGGGGTGGGGAAAAACTTCAATTTTTTCGATTTTTCGAAAAGTTTTCAAAACTGAAGCAAAGCATCATATTTTCACTTAAGGACAACTAAAATATCAAAATGTACTCATTTGGATGAAAGAGGAGTCGCAGAGTGAAATGCGCAAAAAATGTCCCTAGGGCCGGGGTGGGGAAAAACTTCAATTTTTTCGATTTTTCGAAAAGTTTTCAAAACTGAAGCAAAGCATCATATTTTCACTTAAGGACAACTAAAATATCAAAATGTACTCATTTGGATGAAAGAGGAGTCGCAGAGTGAAATGCGCAAAAAATGTCCCTAGGGCCGGGGTGGGGAAAAACTTCAATTTTTTCGATTTTTCGAAAAGTTTTCAAAACTGAAGCAAAGCATCATATTTTCACTTAAGGACAACTAAAATATCAAAATGTACTCATTTGGATGAAAGAGGAGTCGCAGAGTGAAATGCGCAAAAAATGTCCCTAGGGCCGGGGTGGGGAAAAACTTCAATTTTTTCGATTTTTCGAAAAGTTTTCAAAACTGAAGCAAAGCATCATATTTTCACTTAAGGACAACTAAAATATCAAAATGTACTCATTTGGATGAAAGAGGAGTCGCAGAGTGAAATGCGCAAAAAATGTCCCTAGGGCCGGGGTGGGGAAAAACTTCAATTTTTTCGATTTTTCGAAAAGTTTTCAAAACTGAAGCAAAGCATCATATTTTCACTTAAGGACAACTAAAATATCAAAATGTACTCATTTGGATGAAAGAGGAGTCGCAGAGTGAAATGCGCAAAAAATGTCCCTAGGGCCGGGGTGGGGAAAAACTTCAATTTTTTCGATTTTTCGAAAAGTTTTCAAAACTGAAGCAAAGCATCATATTTTCACTTAAGGACAACTAAAATATCAAAATGTACTCATTTGGATGAAAGAGGAGTCGCAGAGTGAAATGCGCAAAAAATGTCCCTAGGGCCGGGGTGGGGAAAAACTTCAATTTTTTCGATTTTTCGAAAAGTTTTCAAAACTGAAGCAAAGCATCATATTTTCACTTAAGGACAACTAAAATATCAAAATGTACTCATTTGGATGAAAGAGGAGTCGCAGAGTGAAATGCGCAAAAAATGTCCCTAGGGCCGGGGTGGGGAAAAACTTCAATTTTTTCGATTTTTCAAAAAGTTTTCAAAACTGAAGCAAAGCATCATATTTTCACTTAAGGACAACTAAAATATCAAAATGTACTCATTTGGATGAAAGAGGAGTCGCAGAGTGAAATGCGCAAAAAATGTCCCTAGGGCCGGGGTGGGGAAAAACTTCAATTTTTTCGATTTTTCAAAAAGTTTTCAAAACTGAAGCAAAGCATCATATTTTCACTTAAGGACAACTAAAATATCAAAATGTACTCATTTGGATGAAAGAGGAGTCGCAGAGTGAAATGCGCAAAAAATGTCCCTAGGGCCGGGGTGGGGAAAAACTTCAATTTTTTCGATTTTTCAAAAAGTTTTCAAAACTGAAGCAAAGCATCATATTTTCACTTAAGGACAACTAAAATATCAAAATGTACTCATTTGGATGAAAGAGGAGTCGCAGAGTGAAATGCGCAAAAAATGTCCCTAGGGCCGGGGTGGGGAAAAACTTCAATTTTTTCGATTTTTCAAAAAGTTTTCAAAACTGAAGCAAAGCATCATATTTTCACTTAAGGACAACTAAAATATCAAAATGTACTCATTTGGATGAAAGAGGAGTCGCAGAGTGAAATGCGCAAAAAATGTCCCTAGGGCCGGGGTGGGGAAAAACTTCAATTTTTTCGATTTTTCAAAAAGTTTTCAAAACTGAAGCAAAGCATCATATTTTCACTTAAGGACAACTAAAATATCAAAATGTACTCATTTGGATGAAAGAGGAGTCGCAGAGTGAAATGCGCAAAAAATGTCCCTAGGGCCGGGGTGGGGAAAAACTTCAATTTTTTCAATTTTTCAAAAAGTTTTCAAAACTGAAGCAAAGCATCATATTTTCACTTAAGGACAACTAAAATATCAAAATGTACTCATTTGGATGAAAAAGGAGTCGCAGAGTGAAATGCGCAAAAAATGTCCCTAGGGCCGGGGTGGGGAAAAACTTCAATTTTTTCGATTTTTCAAAAAGTTTTCAAAACTGAAGCAAAGCATCATATTTTCACTTAAGGACAACTAAAATATCAAAATGTACTCATTTGGAAGAAAATGGAGTCGCAGAGTGAAATGCGCAAAAAATGTCCCTAGGGCCGGGGTGGGGAAAAGCTTCAATTTTTTCGATTTTTCAAAAAGTTTTCAAAACTGAAGCAAAGCATCATATTTTCACTTAAGGACAACTAAAATATCAAAATGTACTCATTTGGATGAAAAAGGAGTCGCAGAGTGAAATGCGCAAAAAATGTCCCTAGGGCCGGGGTGGGGAAAACTTCAATTTTTTCGATTTTTCAAATGGGTAAAGATTCACATTTTAAGTGTCCTGTGGTAATGTGGTGGTGTTTTTCATCAGTTTAAAAGGCTTTCCAGAAAGTCGAAAAAATTGAAGATTTTCATGACCGCAGACCTGTCGAAAAAGTGCAATTTTTGCTAATTTCACATTTTTGCATATTTCTCACCCAAATAGGTAAAGATTCACATTTTAAGTGTCCTGTGGTCATGTGGTGGTGTTTTTCATCAGTTTAAAAGGCTTTCGAGAAAGTCGAAAAAATTGAAGATTTTCATGACCGTGGATATGTCGAAAAAGTATCATTTTTGCTAATTTCACATTTTTGCATATTTCTCACCCAAATGGGTAAAGATTCACATTTTAAGTGTCCTGTGGTCATGGTGGTGTTTTTCATCAGTTTAAAAGGCTTTCCAGAAAGTCGAAAAAATTGAAGCTTTTCATGACCGCGGACCTGTCGAAAAAGTGTTATTTTTTTTCTAATTTCACACTTTTGCAGATTTCTCACCCTAATGGGTAAAGCCTTTTAAACTGATGAAAAACACGACCACATGACCACAGGACACTTAAAATGTGAATCTTTACCCATTTGGGTGAGAAATATGCAAAAATGTGAAATTAGGAAAAATGACACTTTTTCGACAGGTCCGCGGTCATGAAAATCTTCAGTTTTTTCGACTTTCTGGAAAGCCTTTTAAACCGATGAAAAACAACACCACATGACCACAGGACACATAAAATGAGAATATTTGCCCATTTGAGTGAGAAATATGCAAAAATGTGAAAGTTGGCAAAAATGACACTTTTTCGACAGGTCCGCGGTCATGAATATCTTCAATTTTTCCGACTTTCTGGAAAGCCTTTCAAACCGATGAAAACCACCACCACATAACCCCAGGACATTTAAAATGTGAATATTTGCCCATTTGGGTGAGAAATATTCAAAAATGTGAAATTAGCAAAAATGACACTCTTTCGGCAGGTCCGCGGTCATGAAAATCTTCAATTTTTTTGAATTTCTAGAAAGCCTTTTAAACCAATGAAAAACACCACAACGTGACCACAGGACACTTACAATGTGAATCTTTACCCATTTGGGTGAGAAATATGCAAAAATGTGAAATTATCAAAAATGACACTTTTTCTACAGGTCCGCTGTCATGAAAATCTTCAGTTTTTTTGACTTTCTGGAAAGCCTTTCAAACCGATGAAAACCACCACCACATAACCTCAGGATACTTAAAATGAGAATATTTGCCCATTTGGGTGAGAAATATGCAAAAGTGTGAAATCAGCAAAAATGACACACTTTCGGCAGGTCTGCGGTCATTAAAATCTTCAATATTTTTTGACTTTCTAGAAAGATTTTAAAACCGATGAAAAACACTACCACATGACCACAGGAGACTTACAATGTGAATCTTTACCCATTTGCGTGAGAAATATGCAAAAATGTGAAATTAGCAAAAATGACACTTTTTCGACAGGTCCGCAGTCATGAAAATCTTCAATTTTTCGACTTTCTGGAAAGCCTTTTAAACTGATGAAGAAAACCACCACATGTCCACAGGACACTTAAAATGTGAAATCTTTACCCATTTGGGTGAGAAATATGCAAAAATTTGAAATTAGCAAAAATGACACTTTTTCGACAGGTCCACGGCCATGAATATCTTCAATTTTATCGAGTTTCTGGAAAGCCTTTTAAACTGATGAAAAACACCACCACATGACCACAGGACACTTAAAAGGTGAATCTTTACCCATTAGGGTGAGAAATATGCAAAAATGTGAAAATAGCAAAAATGACACTTTTTCGACAGGTCCGTGGTCATGAAAATCTTCAATTTTTGTCGACTTTCTGGAAAGCCTTTTAAACTGATGGAAAACACCACCACATGACCACAGGACACTTAAAATGTGAATCTTTACCCATTTGGGTGAGAAATATGCAAAAATGTGAAATTAGTTAAAATGACACTTCTTCGACAGGTCCGCGGTCATGAAAATCTTCAATTTTTTCGACTTTCTGGAAAGCCTTTTAAACTGATGAAAAACACCACCACATAACCACAGGACACTTAAAATGTGAATCTTTACCCATTTCGGTGAGAAATATGCAAATGTGTGAAATATCAAAATGTACTCATTTGGATGAAAAAGGAGTCGCAGAGTGAAATGCGCAAAAAATGTCCCTAGGGCCGGGGTGGGGAAAAACTTCAACTTTTTCGATTTTTCAAAAAGTTTTCAAAACTGAACCTTGTACAACCGCCTTGTAAATCTATGTATATAGTCTTTACTGTCTTGAATCGGTCGCAGAAAATCTCAACAGAGCTTTCAAATAGATGCTTTAAATTCTAAAATCTAAAAAGCTCCCCTCACACTGTCTCTTTCTCATCAAAAACCTGAACTTGTATATTTTAATATAATATGACCATGTACCGCTGGAATTCTTTGAGGGTGAAGGGGTGATTTTATCGCAAGTGTTTGTTATTTCGAGTATGTATGTACAGATAACCCTCTTTATACCGACACTCGATACAACGACAAAATTCGTTATAATGACAATTTGACTGTCACGAAACCTTCGCTTAAGCGGGAACACGTAGTCACAAATTATGCAAGAATATTGTATTAAATACTTTAAAGAAACATATGTTTTGGATATGTTAGAATCGCCTCATTGAGGCGATCCTAACAAATATCCAAAACATGTTCTTTGAGGAAATAAGAAAACAACACAATACCTTTCTTATATATCAGTCTGCTCATTAAGTATTCTATACAACAGCAAATTCATTTTAAAGGCAACATCTTGGGAACAAATGCTGTCGTTGTAACGAGGGTTCACTGTATGTGTAAAACAGAAAGACACCATAGCCGAAATTAATAGAGTGTTTAACTACGATTCTGAAGGTTGCGGGTTCGAGCGAAGCTCAGACATCGAATGAAAGTCTATGTTCACTCATCAGTAAATGGGTACCCTTCGGGAAAAAGTAGATGGCAGCAGAAGGAGAAAACTGGGCCCGTCTTTCATATGCTGTAGCCCTAAGGCCGAAGATAATGTGACGCCTTTTCCTTTACTATTGCCAATCATGGGACCTTGCTGTAACCACACGGCCGGAGGCTATGACACTTTCCTTTACTATTGCAGTTCAAGGGATCATGCTGTAGCCCTACGCGCGGAGGCAATGTTACACCTTTCCCTTTACAATTGCAAATCCTGGGATTATGCTGTACCCCTACGTCCGAAGGCAATATGCCACCTTTTCCTTTACTCTTGCAAATAATGGGATCATGCTGCAGTCCTACGGCCAAAGGCTATGTGGCACCTTTTCATTTACTATTGCAAATCATGGGATCATGCTGCAGTCCTACGGCCAAAGGCTACAGTCCCGTCAGCGGTTAGCTTTACCACCTGAACGACCGATGAACGGAGAACGACCGGAACGCAACCGGGACCGGACCGGTACCGGAACGACTGGAACGGAGGGACGGTCAGTTCCATTTCTCGCTTTCTTAGCGTTCCCGGTCGTTCCGGTCCATTCCAGTGAAAAAATGGAACGGTGTTTACTAAAATTGAGTTGTTATCAGACGAAACGCAATTTGACCTTTAGAACAATATAAAGTGACCACTCTTCCCGCTCCAATACATATTCTAAAACAGTACTTTCTTAAAATGACAATCTATATACTCTTAAAGCAGTCAATGCTGTCTATTATATGCTGCCAAAGGAGATTTTACTTGGTTTGTCAGCTATGAAAAAAGGCTTCTCTCTCTCTCTCTCTCTGAATGTTTAGGTTATGAGTTTATAGAATAAATATGTAAATCCCTGATATAAGTTTCAGTAAACTTTACCCTGTATAAACAGACGTTCATATAATAAGCAAAGAATTACACTATAAGCCAGTGACTGGCATTGTCCTTGACAAAACAGCAATTGAAATTTAAAAATAAACACAATCTAACATGGTATTAGAGAACTTCATATCGCTGATTGATTGACTGATTTGCAAACACGATGCGCAGCATAGAAAGTATGTTATGTTCTACTCAATGTGGAAGGGTCGAGGTTAATGTTTTATTTTTTTATTTATTTATTTATTTTTTTTTTTGATAGCTGACAGTTATAAATATACCTGAATAAGCAACAAAGTATACAAAGACCTGTCAGCTGCACTGTTACCCAGTGTCTCAGTCAGTAACCCAGGGTATAGTGGCCTGTCTCATGGAGAGTATACCAGAATATTGGTCAGCGACAGAGTAAACCAAGACCTGCAAGCTACACTGTATATCAGCGTATCAGTCAGTAACCCAGGATATAGCAGCCTGTCACCTAAAGTGTATACCGGAATATCAGTCGGAGACAAAGTATACAAAGACCCATCAGCTACACTGTACCCCAAAGTATCAGTCTGTAACTTAGGGTATAGCAGCCTCTCACCTGGACTAGAATGTCAGTCAGCGACAAAGTATAACAAGGTCTGTGAGCTACGCTGTACCCAGGTTTAGCCGCTTGTCACCTGAAGTACATACCCGAATACCGGTCAGCGACAAAGTATACGAATACCTGTTGGCTACATTGTTACCCAGTATATAAGTCTGTAACCTGGAGTATAGTGGCCTGTCACATGGAATGTATACCAGAATATCAGTCAGCAACAAAGTATATATGAAGACCTGTAAGCTACACTGCTCCCTGGTATATCAGTCAATAAGCCAGTGTATAGGGACCTGTCACCTAAAGTGTAAACCAGTGAATATCAGTCAGCGACAAAGTATACTACGGGACCCTATACTACAAAACATTCTGGGTGACAGGCTGTTATATCCCGGGTTACTGACTGATACACCGGGGACCAGTGTCCCAGCACGCATGGTCATATGGGCCCCATGTGGGCAGAACATGGGCATAATGCCCAAATAGGGCCCATGTGGGTCCCATATATTAATTTTAGCCCATATGGGTCCCACATTGGGCCTTTATTTATCTTTTTAGATTTACACGCATTTAATTTTGTCCTGGAGACAGAAAAACATATATATAAGTCAGTTTCTGTTTTTAATATAAACCATTTCTCTTCACAAGAGTGTGGAAGTGGTTATTTGTGTACTATTATATCCAGTCGTTATCGAATGGGACCCACATGGGTCCCTCGTAGACGGAAGGTGGCGGATGCATTCGGAAGGAGGCGGAAAGTGCCGATGAACGATGAATTTCATTTATCATTTTCCTTTTTACTATAATTTTTATATTGCGTTAATCGATTAATTTTCTCTGTGACTATTATTAATTTTGGACCATAAAATTTGTTAAAATATTTTGAAAAAAATATATTCACGCTTGAACGCGATGTGATACGATACGGTCTTTTGAGAGGGAAAACTGAACGCTACACTAGTCAAAAACAAAGAAGGTTGATCTTTTTTAGAAAAAAAAATATCATCTTTGTATGCATGTTGTATCCACTTACGCTTGATGATTTTGCGCTCAGTCGGCTTTATTCTGTCATAATTATTCAACAAATTGATAGTCAGTTAATTAAAAAAAAAACGTAGTGTCACATGATTTCGCGATCGGATTTTTTTTATTATTATTGAAACCAGGTGCCATTTATCTCTTCGAGCAACATTACAAACGAACAGTGAAAGATAGTTCAGAACCATGCCTTCTTCTATTGTCTGCTAGGTCAGGGATATATCTGTATATAAAAGGAGTCCAGCAGGCTTTTTAATATTGGACCCACATGGGCCCCAGTTGGGTTTCATGGCAGTCATCCAGCTACATGTAACGCCCCATTATGCACATCATCAGCCAAATGAAAATGGGCTTAAAAGCAAAACGGATATGTACACCTCTGATTTAAACATATTTGAACTTTGTTGTTTACGGTTTTCAAGTTGATCTGAATTTTTAAGTGTAAGAGGTTCGATGATCCACAATGGCTGTTCGTAGATCTAGAACTGCTCCATTTTGGCAGTCATACAGAAGAGTTCGTGCCAATGTTCAAGACCATCTATCTGCAATATATCTAGAAAATGGCTTGCAGGAAAATGTTAGCATACAGGAAAATACAAATTGCTCATTTGCGAGGTGTGAACCTGAAAATGAAGGTAATACTTCTCAGACGGACAGTTTTACAACATCAGAGTGTGACATTGAAGAGTATGATACGGCATGTTCGTTTAGTCCAAATAGTTTAGAACCATTGATTCCGGATCAAAAGACTGAAAGTAAAAATTTTGAACAGAATTTGGACTTGTTGGAAGAGCATATTTATTTTTCATACATGTCTGACAGTGATATTTCTGTTGACAGCAGTTCTGATTCCGACATCAGTCTAGAAAAAGAGCTTCAAACATGGGCATCATCCTTCCAAATACCTCATTCTGCTTTACAATCTCTGTTGTCAATCCTGAGAGTTTACCATCCATTTTTACCCAAAGACCCAAGAACATTATTGAACACAAGCACATATTATAATGTGGTGGACATTGATGGTGGTTCTTATTATCATTTTGGTCTCGCCTCGGGTTTGTTAAAGCTTGTGCAAAGTATGCCAAATAAATTGAATATAGAAGCATCAGACATTGATTCTGTCCTAGTACAATTTAACATTGATGGCCTCCCACTGTTCAAAAGCACAAATACACAGTTTTGGCCCATACTTTGCCGTGTAGTTGAACCTTTTGAGTCAAAACCATTTGTTGTGGGTCTGTTTTCAGGGAACCAAAAGCCACAAAATGTCCATGAATATCTTCAGTCATTCAAAGCTGAGGTTACTGAGCTGATACAGAATGGCATACAAGTTTCCAACACTGGTCACAATTTTGGTGTTGAAATTTCTTGCTTTGTCTGTGATACTCCTGCTCGAGCTTTTGTGAAGCAAACTAAGGGCCATTCAGGTTATTTTGGTTGTGACAAATGTTCCCAGAAGGGTAGATGGGTTAACAAAATGACATTTCCAGAGGTCAGTGCCCCCCTACGAACTGATGTGCAGTTTGATACATTTCAAAATGAAGAGCATCATAGAGGCCGTTCTCCTCTTTCTGATCTTCCAATTGGTATGGTAAGCCAATTTCCTCTTGATTATATGCATTTAGTGTGCCTGGGTGTAACAAGGAGACTACTTGTGCTTTGGATGAAAGGTCCTCTTTTCTGCAGACAAGGGACAGGATTCATAGCACAAGTTACAACAGGTATACTAGATTTAAAAGCATACATGCCTCGTGAGTTCTTGCGAAAAGGTAGGCCGTTGGAAGAAGTTGAGCGGTGGAAGGCAACCGAGTTTCGTCAGTTTCTCCTTTATTTAGGGCCTGTAATTTTGAAAGCTAAACTGCCTGATCATTTTTACAAGCATTTCATGTTATTGTCTGTAGCCATTTATTGTTTGGCAAGTCCAATGTTTTGCCGGCAATATTGTGAATATGCAAAGCAACTCATTTGTTTATTTGTTAGCCAAGTTGGTGTGTTGTATGGGGAAACACAGTATGTGTACAACATACATGCTTTGGTTCATCTTGCTGATGATGTTTCTAGATTTGGTGCACTAGACATTTTTTCTTCATTTGCCTTTGAAAGCTTCTTAGGAAAACTGAAAAGACTTGTTAGAAAGCCAAATTTCCCACTTCAGCAGATTATTCGAAGACTGTCAGAAGATTGTTTTAAGGATTTACATTGCACAAGTGACAGTGAATCTGGTTATGGCATTGTG
>OZ024838.1:44298311-44363982 GCA_964016985.1 Anodontia alba | reverse complement strand
TATGCGAGGCTTCGGGGCGGCCTCGCATATTGGTGTTTATGTTTTTGGAGAAAAAATCGGACTTAGTCTATTTTGCAGAACACCAATATGCGAGGCTGCGGGGCAGCCTCGCATATTGGTGTTTATGTTTTTGGAGAAAAAATCGGACTTTTCAAGCAACTTTTGGACTTAGTTTGTTTTGCAGAACACCAATATGTCCGAAGCCAGGCCGAGGCTTCTTGCATATTGGTGTTTATGTTTTTGGGGAAAAAAATTGCGGAACACCAATATGTCCGAAGCCAGGCCGGGGCTTCTAGCATATTGGTGTTTATTTTTTTTTTTTTTTTTGGAGAACCCTAATCAGCCTAAACCTACTCACCCCAGCCCCAACCCTAACCCTAACCTATCACTAACCCTAACCCTAGGTACTAAAACCCTAGAATTAACCGCAACCCCAAAAATATTCACTAGCCTTAGCACACAGCCTCTAACCCTAGCCCCAGCCCATCACTCAAACAATGTAAAGGTCATACAGCCCTAGCCCTAACCCACTAACCCTAACCCTAAGCTATTGCTAACCCTAACCCTAGGTACCTAACCTTAGAAGTAACCGCACACTTCAAAACTAACTGCAACCCTTACCTGCCGGCATCTAACCCTAGCCCCAGCCCCTAACACTAAACCCTGTCCAGCCCCCTTCTACCCTAACCCTAACCCATCACTAACCCTAACCCTAACCCTAACCCTAACCCTAACCCTAACCCTAACCCTAACCCTAACCCTAACCCTAACCCTAACCCTAACCCCTAACCCTAACCCTAACCCTAACCCTAACCCTAACCCTAACCCTAACCCTAACCCTAACCCTAACCCTAACCCTAACCCTAACCCTAACCCCTAACCCTAACCCTAACCCTAACCCTAACCCTAACCCTAACCCTAACCCTAACCCTAACCCTAACCCTAACCCTAACCCTAACCCTAACCCTAACCCTAACCCTAACCCTAACCCTAACCCCTAACCCTAACCCTAACCCTAACCCTAACCCTAACCTAACCCTAACCCTAACCCCTAACCCTAACCCTAACCCTAACCCTAACCCTAACCCTAACCCTAACCTAACCCTAACCCTAACCCTAACCCTAACCCTAACCCTAACCCTAACCCTAACCCTAACCCTAACCCTAACCCTAACCCTAACCCTAACCCTAACCCTAACCCTAACCCTAACCCTAACCCTAACCCTAACCCTAACCCTAACCCTAACCCTAACCCTAACCCTAACCCTAACCCTAACCCTAACCCTAACCCTAACCCTAACCCTAACCCTAACCCTAACCCTAACCCTAACCCTAACCCTAACCCTAACCCTAACCCTAACCCTAACCCTAACCCTAACCCTAACCCTAACCCTAACCCTAACCCTAACCCTAACCCTAACCCTAACCCTAACCCTAACCCTAACCCTAACCCTAACCCTAACCCTAACCCTAACCCTAACCCTAACCCTAACCCTAACCCTAACCCTAACCCTAACCCTAACCCTAACCCTAACCCTAACCCTAACCCTAACCCTAACCCTAACCCTAACCCTAACCCTAACCCTAACCCTAACCCTAACCCTAACCCTAACCCTAACCCTAACCCTAACCCTAACCCTAACCCTAACCCTAACCCTAACCCTAACCCTAACCCTAACCCTAACCCTAACCCTAACCCTAACCCTAACCCTAACCCTAACCCTAACCCTAACCCTAACCCTAACCCTAACCCTAACCCTAACCCTAACCCTAACCCTAACCCTAACCCTAACCCTAACCCTAACCCTAACCCTAACCCTAACCCTAACCCTAACCCTAACCCTAACCCTAACCCTAACCCTAACCCTAACCCTAACCCTAACCCTAACCCTAACCCTAACCCTAACCCTAACCCTAACCCTAACCCTAACCCTAACCCTAACCCTAACCCTAACCCTAACCCTAACCCTAACCCTAACCCTAACCCTAACCCTAACCCTAACCCTAACCCTAACCCTAACCCTAACCCTAACCCTAACCCTAACCCTAACCCTAACCCTAACCCTAACCCTAACCCTAACCCTAACCCTAACCCTAACCCTAACCCTAACCCTAACCCTAACCCTAACCCTAACCCTAACCCTAACCCTAACCCTAACCCTAACCCTAACCCTAACCCTAACCCTAACCCTAACCCTAACCCTAACCCTAACCCTAACCCTAACCCTAACCCTAACCCTAACCCTAACCCTAACCCTAACCCTAACCCTAACCCTAACCCTAACCCTAACCCTAACCCTAACCCTAACCCTAACCCTAACCCTAACCCTAACCCTAACCCTAACCCTAACCCTAACCCTAACCCTAACCCTAACCCTAACCCTAACCCTAACCCTAACCCTAACCCTAACCCTAACCCTAACCCTAACCCTAACCCTAACCCTAACCCTAACCCTAACCCTAACCCTAACCCTAACCCTAACCCTAACCCTAACCCTAACCCTAACCCTAACCCTAACCCTAACCCTAACCCTAACCCTAACCCTAACCCTAACCCTAACCCTAACCCTAACCCTAACCCTAACCCTAACCCTAACCCTAACCCTAACCCTAACCCTAACCCTAACCCTAACCCTAACCCTAACCCTAACCCTAACCCTAACCCTAACCCTAACCCTAACCCTAACCCTAACCCTAACCCTAACCCTAACCCTAACCCTAACCCTAACCCTAACCCTAACCCTAACCCTAACCCTAACCCTAACCCTAACCCTAACCCTAACCCTAACCCTAACCCTAACCCTAACCCTAACCCTAACCCTAACCCTAACCCTAACCCTAACCCTAACCCTAACCCTAACCCTAACCCTAACCCTAACCCTAACCCTAACCCTAACCCTAACCCTAACCCTAACCCTAACCCTAACCCTAACCCTAACCCTAACCCTAACCCTAACCCTAACCCTAACCCTAACCCTAACCCTAACCCTAACCCTAACCCTAACCCTAACCCTAACCCTAACCCTAACCCTAACCCTAACCCTAACCCTAACCCTAACCCTAACCCTAACCCTAACCCTAACCCTAACCCTAACCCTAACCCTAACCCTAACCCTAACCCTAACCCTAACCCTAACCCTAACCCTAACCCTAACCCTAACCCTAACCCTAACCCTAACCCTAACCCTAACCCTAACCCTAACCCTAACCCTAACCCTAACCCTAACCCTAACCCTAACCCTAACCCTAACCCTAACCCTAACCCTAACCCTAACCCTAACCCTAACCCTAACCCTAACCCTAACCCTAACCCTAACCCTAACCCTAACCCTAACCCTAACCCTAACCCTAACCCTAACCCTAACCCTAACCCTAACCCTAACCCTAACCCTAACCCTAACCCTAACCCTAACCCTAACCCTAACCCTAACCCTAACCCTAACCCTAACCCTAACCCTAACCCTAACCCTAACCCTAACCCTAACCCTAACCCTAACCCTAACCCTAACCCTAACCCTAACCCTAACCCTAACCCTAACCCTAACCCTAACCCTAACCCTAACCCTAACCCTAACCCTAACCCTAACCCTAACCCTAACCCTAACCCTAACCCTAACCCTAACCCTAACCCTAACCCTAACCCTAACCCTAACCCTAACCCTAACCCTAACCCTAACCCTAACCCTAACCCTAACCCTAACCCTAACCCTAACCCTAACCCTAACCCTAACCCTAACCCTAACCCTAACCCTAACCCTAACCCTAACCCTAACCCTAACCCTAACCCTAACCCTAACCCTAACCCTAACCCTAACCCTAACCCTAACCCTAACCCTAACCCTAACCCTAACCCTAACCCTAACCCTAACCCTAACCCTAACCCTAACCCTAACCCTAACCCTAACCCTAACCCTAACCCTAACCCTAACCCTAACCCTAACCCTAACCCTAACCCTAACCCTAACCCTAACCCTAACCCTAACCCTAACCCTAACCCTAACCCTAACCCTAACCCTAACCCTAACCCTAACCCTAACCCTAACCCTAACCCTAACCCTAACCCTAACCCTAACCCTAACCCTAACCCTAACCCTAACCCTAACCCTAACCCTAACCCTAACCCTAACCCTAACCCTAACCCTAACCCTAACCCTAACCCTAACCCTAACCCTAACCCTAACCCTAACCCTAACCCTAACCCTAACCCTAACCCTAACCCTAACCCTAACCCTAACCCTAACCCTAACCCTAACCCTAACCCTAACCCTAACCCTAACCCTAACCCTAACCCTAACCCTAACCCTAACCCTAACCCTAACCCTAACCCTAACCCTAACCCTAACCCTAACCCTAACCCTAACCCTAACCCTAACCCTAACCCTAACCCTAACCCTAACCCTAACCCTAACCCTAACCCTAACCCTAACCCTAACCCTAACCCTAACCCTAACCCTAACCCTAACCCTAACCCTAACCCTAACCCTAACCCTAACCCTAACCCTAACCCTAACCCTAACCCTAACCCTAACCCTAACCCTAACCCTAACCCTAACCCTAACCCTAACCCTAACCCTAACCCTAACCCTAACCCTAACCCTAACCCTAACCCTAACCCTAACCCTAACCCTAACCCTAACCCTAACCCTAACCCTAACCCTAACCCTAACCCTAACCCTAACCCTAACCCTAACCCTAACCCTAACCCTAACCCTAACCCTAACCCTAACCCTAACCCTAACCCTAACCCTAACCCTAACCCTAACCCTAACCCTAACCCTAACCCTAACCCTAACCCTAACCCTAACCCTAACCCTAACCCTAACCCTAACCCTAACCCTAACCCTAACCCTAACCCTAACCCTAACCCTAACCCTAACCCTAACCCTAACCCTAACCCTAACCCTAACCCTAACCCTAACCCTAACCCTAACCCTAACCCTAACCCTAACCCTAACCCTAACCCTAACCCTAACCCTAACCCTAACCCTAACCCTAACCCTAACCCTAACCCTAACCCTAACCCTAACCCTAACCCTAACCCTAACCCTAACCCTAACCCTAACCCTAACCCTAACCCTAACCCTAACCCTAACCCTAACCCTAACCCTAACCCTAACCCTAACCCTAACCCTAACCCTAACCCTAACCCTAACCCTAACCCTAACCCTAACCCTAACCCTAACCCTAACCCTAACCCTAACCCTAACCCTAACCCTAACCCTAACCCTAACCCTAACCCTAACCCTAACCCTAACCCTAACCCTAACCCTAACCCTAACCCTAACCCTAACCCTAACCCTAACCCTAACCCTAACCCTAACCCTAACCCTAACCCTAACCCTAACCCTAACCCTAACCCTAACCCTAACCCTAACCCTAACCCTAACCCTAACCCTAACCCTAACCCTAACCCTAACCCTAACCCTAACCCTAACCCTAACCCTAACCCTAACCCTAACCCTAACCCTAACCCTAACCCTAACCCTAACCCTAACCCTAACCCTAACCCTAACCCTAACCCTAACCCTAACCCTAACCCTAACCCTAACCCTAACCCTAACCCTAACCCTAACCCTAACCCTAACCCTAACCCTAACCCTAACCCTAACCCTAACCCTAACCCTAACCCTAACCCTAACCCTAACCCTAACCCTAACCCTAACCCTAACCCTAACCCTAACCCTAACCCTAACCCTAACCCTAACCCTAACCCTAACCCTAACGACTTAGTCCCCTAACCCTAACGACTTAGTCCCCTAACCCTAACGACTTAGTCCCCTAACCCTAACGACTTAGTCCCCTAACCCTAACGACTTAGTCCCCTAACCCTAACGACTTAGTCCCCTAACCCTAACGACTTAGTCCCCTAACCCTAACGACTTAGTCCCCTAACCCTAACGACTTAGTCCCCTAACCCTAACGACTTAGTCCCCTAACCCTAACGACTTAGTCCCCTAACCCTAACGACTTAGTCCCCTAACCCTAACGACTTAGTCCCCTAACCCTAACGACTTAGTCCCCTAACCCTAACGACTTAGTCCCCTAACCCTAACGACTTAGTCCCCTAACCCTAACGACTTAGTCCCCTAACCCTAACGACTTAGTCCCCTAACCCTAACGACTTAGTCCCCTAACCCTAACGACTTAGTCCCCTAACCCTAACGACTTAGTCCCCTAACCCTAACGACTTAGTCCCCTAACCCTAACGACTTAGTCCCCTAACCCTAACGACTTAGTCCCCTAACCCTAACGACTTAGTCCCCTAACCCTAACGACTTAGTCCCCTAACCCTAACGACTTAGTCCCCTAACCCTAACGACTTAGTCCCCTAACCCTAACGACTTAGTCCCCTAACCCTAACGACTTAGTCCCCTAACCCTAACGACTTAGTCCCCTAACCCTAACGACTTAGTCCCCTAACCCTAACGACTTAGTCCCCTAACCCTAACGACTTAGTCCCCTAACCCTAACGACTTAGTCCCCTAACCCTAACGACTTAGTCCCCTAACCCTAACGACTTAGTCCCCTAACCCTAACGACTTAGTCCCCTAACCCTAACGACTTAGTCCCCTAACCCTAACGACTTAGTCCCCTAACCCTAACGACTTAGTCCCCTAACCCTAACGACTTAGTCCCCTAACCCTAACGACTTAGTCCCCTAACCCTAACGACTTAGTCCCCTAACCCTAACGACTTAGTCCCCTAACCCTAACGACTTAGTCCCCTAACCCTAACGACTTAGTCCCCTAACCCTAACGACTTAGTCCCCTAACCCTAACGACTTAGTCCCCTAACCCTAACGACTTAGTCCCCTAACCCTAACGACTTAGTCCCCTAACCCTAACGACTTAGTCCCCTAACCCTAACGACTTAGTCCCCTAACCCTAACGACTTAGTCCCCTAACCCTAACGACTTAGTCCCCTAACCCTAACGACTTAGTCCCCTAACCCTAACGACTTAGTCCCCTAACCCTAACGACTTAGTCCCCTAACCCTAACGACTTAGTCCCCTAACCCTAACGACTTAGTCCCCTAACCCTAACGACTTAGTCCCCTAACCCTAACGACTTAGTCCCCTAACCCTAACGACTTAGTCCCCTAACCCTAACGACTTAGTCCCCTAACCCTAACGACTTAGTCCCCTAACCCTAACGACTTAGTCCCCTAACCCTAACGACTTAGTCCCCTAACCCTAACGACTTAGTCCCCTAACCCTAACGACTTAGTCCCCTAACCCTAACGACTTAGTCCCCTAACCCTAACGACTTAGTCCCCTAACCCTAACGACTTAGTCCCCTAACCCTAACGACTTAGTCCCCTAACCCTAACGACTTAGTCCCCTAACCCTAACGACTTAGTCCCCTAACCCTAACGACTTAGTCCCCTAACCCTAACGACTTAGTCCCCTAACCCTAACGACTTAGTCCCCTAACCCTAACGACTTAGTCCCCTAACCCTAACGACTTAGTCCCCTAACCCTAACGACTTAGTCCCCTAACCCTAACGACTTAGTCCCCTAACCCTAACGACTTAGTCCCCTAACCCTAACGACTTAGTCCCCTAACCCTAACGACTTAGTCCCCTAACCCTAACGACTTAGTCCCCTAACCCTAACGACTTAGTCCCCTAACCCTAACGACTTAGTCCCCTAACCCTAACGACTTAGTCCCCTAACCCTAACGACTTAGTCCCCTAACCCTAACGACTTAGTCCCCTAACCCTAACGACTTAGTCCCCTAACCCTAACGACTTAGTCCCCTAACCCTAACGACTTAGTCCCCTAACCCTAACGACTTAGTCCCCTAACCCTAACGACTTAGTCCCCTAACCCTAACGACTTAGTCCCCTAACCCTAACGACTTAGTCCCCTAACCCTAACGACTTAGTCCCCTAACCCTAACGACTTAGTCCCCTAACCCTAACGACTTAGTCCCCTAACCCTAACGACTTAGTCCCCTAACCCTAACGACTTAGTCCCCTAACCCTAACGACTTAGTCCCCTAACCCTAACGACTTAGTCCCCTAACCCTAACGACTTAGTCCCCTAACCCTAACGACTTAGTCCCCTAACCCTAACGACTTAGTCCCCTAACCCTAACGACTTAGTCCCCTAACCCTAACGACTTAGTCCCCTAACCCTAACGACTTAGTCCCCTAACCCTAACGACTTAGTCCCCTAACCCTAACGACTTAGTCCCCTAACCCTAACGACTTAGTCCCCTAACCCTAACGACTTAGTCCCCTAACCCTAACGACTTAGTCCCCTAACCCTAACGACTTAGTCCCCTAACCCTAACGACTTAGTCCCCTAACCCTAACGACTTAGTCCCCTAACCCTAACGACTTAGTCCCCTAACCCTAACGACTTAGTCCCCTAACCCTAACGACTTAGTCCCCTAACCCTAACGACTTAGTCCCCTAACCCTAACGACTTAGTCCCCTAACCCTAACGACTTAGTCCCCTAACCCTAACGACTTAGTCCCCTAACCCTAACGACTTAGTCCCCTAACCCTAACGACTTAGTCCCCTAACCCTAACGACTTAGTCCCCTAACCCTAACGACTTAGTCCCCTAACCCTAACGACTTAGTCCCCTAACCCTAACGACTTAGTCCCCTAACCCTAACGACTTAGTCCCCTAACCCTAACGACTTAGTCCCCTAACCCTAACGACTTAGTCCCCTAACCCTAACGACTTAGTCCCCTAACCCTAACGACTTAGTCCCCTAACCCTAACGACTTAGTCCCCTAACCCTAACGACTTAGTCCCCTAACCCTAACGACTTAGTCCCCTAACCCTAACGACTTAGTCCCCTAACCCTAACGACTTAGTCCCCTAACCCTAACGACTTAGTCCCCTAACCCTAACGACTTAGTCCCCTAACCCTAACGACTTAGTCCCCTAACCCTAACGACTTAGTCCCCTAACCCTAACGACTTAGTCCCCTAACCCTAACGACTTAGTCCCCTAACCCTAACGACTTAGTCCCCTAACCCTAACGACTTAGTCCCCTAACCCTAACGACTTAGTCCCCTAACCCTAACGACTTAGTCCCCTAACCCTAACGACTTAGTCCCCTAACCCTAACGACTTAGTCCCCTAACCCTAACGACTTAGTCCCCTAACCCTAACGACTTAGTCCCCTAACCCTAACGACTTAGTCCCCTAACCCTAACGACTTAGTCCCCTAACCCTAACGACTTAGTCCCCTAACCCTAACGACTTAGTCCCCTAACCCTAACGACTTAGTCCCCTAACGACTTAGTCCCCTAACGACTTAGTCCCCTAACCCTAACGACTTAGTCCCCTAACGACTTAGTCCCCTAACGACTTAGTCCCCTAACCCTAACGACTTAGTCCCCTAACGACTTAGTCCCCTAACCCTAACGACTTAGTCCCCTAACCCTAACGACTTAGTCCCCTAACCCTAACGACTTAGTCCCCTAACCCTAACGACTTAGTCCCCTAACCCTAACGACTTAGTCCCCTAACCCTAACGACTTAGTCCCCTAACCCTAACGACTTAGTCCCCTAACCCTAACGACTTAGTCCCCTAACCCTAACGACTTAGTCCCCTAACCCTAACGACTTAGTCCCCTAACCCTAACGACTTAGTCCCCTAACCCTAACGACTTAGTCCCCTAACCCTAACGACTTAGTCCCCTAACCCTAACGACTTAGTCCCCTAACCCTAACGACTTAGTCCCCTAACCCTAACGACTTAGTCCCCTAACCCTAACGACTTAGTCCCCTAACCCTAACGACTTAGTCCCCTAACCCTAACGACTTAGTCCCCTAACCCTAACGACTTAGTCCCCTAACCCTAACGACTTAGTCCCCTAACCCTAACGACTTAGTCCCCTAACCCTAACGACTTAGTCCCCTAACCCTAACGACTTAGTCCCCTAACCCTAACGACTTAGTCCCCTAACCCTAACGACTTAGTCCCCTAACCCTAACGACTTAGTCCCCTAACCCTAACGACTTAGTCCCCTAACCCTAACGACTTAGTCCCCTAACCCTAACGACTTAGTCCCCTAACCCTAACGACTTAGTCCCCTAACCCTAACGACTTAGTCCCCTAACCCTAACGACTTAGTCCCCTAACCCTAACGACTTAGTCCCCTAACCCTAACGACTTAGTCCCCTAACCCTAACGACTTAGTCCCCTAACCCTAACGACTTAGTCCCCTAACCCTAACGACTTAGTCCCCTAACCCTAACGACTTAGTCCCCTAACCCTAACGACTTAGTCCCCTAACCCTAACGACTTAGTCCCCTAACCCTAACGACTTAGTCCCCTAACCCTAACGACTTAGTCCCCTAACCCTAACGACTTAGTCCCCTAACCCTAACGACTTAGTCCCCTAACCCTAACGACTTAGTCCCCTAACACTTACGGACTGATCGAACAATCATTTTCATTTTGGATCAAGTTCATCAAGGAGAGACCGACTGCACTTTTACAGGCTATCAGGTGCTGCATTTTATGATTGTATTAATACAATGTATTAATTTTTAAAAAAAACTCTCTGGCTATTTTTGATGAATCTGGAGTGTTTACACACCTGGTAATCTCGTAATGTGTAGCTGGTGATTGTACTCTCAGTCTTTACTCGAACTTCCGGCTATGACTTACAATACATCCAGATGTCAACAGACGGATAAATTCTCCTGATTTATTAATTTTCAGTCAGTTTCATAGACATTTTGAAATCTCGGACACTGCTATTTCCATCAACTGATTTCTGCGTTGGAAAAGATGTGTTGGATTAAAAAACCAAGTGGCTTATATTTTGTTTTAATTTCACCCAGAGAAGGGTAATCTGCTATTCCTGTTTTGACTTTTTTCCATTGCAAAATGAAGGTATTTTCAGCTATCTGGGCTATGAAGTACGCATTTAACATACCAAATAAGACGTACTGCAACCTAGGTCCACTTTGAAATACTGTTACGTAATGACCATTACGCATGTGTTTATGGGCCGTAAGGCATGTTCATGTTATATTTAATAAAGAATATAAGGGCCTATTTCTCCTATTACCTGTACGTTTCATTTGGTTTAACTTTAATTCTACAATACTTTATAAAAGATAGGAAAAATATCAGGTTTCACTTTTAATCTGCTCTAAGGTCTTACAGCTTGTTAAGTAAGAAGTAAATCTTATATTTTTGGTAAAAACACATAAAAAGTGACAAGCGTAAAACATACATCTTCTGAATCAGATCAACAACCCAGATGTTCATTGACGTCATAAATGAATATTGATAAGGGTTAATAAGGGTTAAGGGGTAGGACTTGGCAGACGTAAGATGTCAAGTATACCAGTAATATTCCGTACAGGTCCGGGAGGGGAGGTCCTAGCTCTATTTTCAGAGCCATGATGTAATGGTCATGTGAGCAAGAGTATATAAGCTGTGCGCAATGCGTGGAGCGGGGTTAGTTGGTTACTCTGTAGTTGAGTCTTAAGTAGTCTGCAGCAGAGTTGGTTTAGTCCGAGAGTTGTAGCTTGTTGTAGTGAAAATAAAATGACATATTTAATCGGAAAAGCCTCTTGTTGCTGTTTTTAAGAGTGGACACACA
This sequence comes from Anodontia alba, assembly GCA_964016985.1. Taxonomy (NCBI): domain Eukaryota; kingdom Metazoa; phylum Mollusca; class Bivalvia; order Lucinida; family Lucinidae; genus Anodontia; species Anodontia alba. The sequence goes on along the minus strand of OZ024838.1, from coordinate 44,352,396 downwards.
ATGGCCAGATCCTAGGCTTAGCGGACGACTATGCAACACCCCTAATTTTTGTATGGTGCCGTGACCAGGATGGACTTAACTAATTACTTAGTTAATTAACTTTCGTGTTCTTGAACGACTTTCGGAGAAGACATTCTCAAGTTTCGTGTGAAAGGACAGGGACATTCTTGACTGGGTAAGTCTTGATTTGTATTTTGTCTTTGTTTATCATTGAGAATGGCAGAAGCTGGTATAGCACAAGCTTTTCAAACTTTGGCTACTCAGATGGGCAAAGTCTCAACTGCGTTGGGGGCCCAGGGTGTTAATCAAATTGTTACGCCATTCAAGGGGGAAGCTTTTAAGTTCAAGGACTGGGTTAAGTCCATAGAGAAATATGCTGTACTAACGAACCTGGGGGATGATGGAATTAAACGTGTGGCATATCAAGCTAGCCGGGGTCCAGCCAGTGACTTCATCAGACGATATCAGGACGCAAACCAGCAGGCTACATGGGCTCAAATGAAAGCTGAGCTAGCGGTCAGATTTTCAGAAGTGACCGACGCGCAACATGCTTTCATGTTGTTAAGGAAAGAAAAACAAAAGCATAGCGAGACCGTGCAGGTCTATGCTGAAAGGTTGTTAACCTTAGCGGAAGATGCTTTTGTGGGCCAACAAGGGGCACCCATTCAAAGACAGTTAATTGACATTTTCGTCGATGGGTTGGCTGAGGATCAATTAAAACTTAAGGTGTTACGGGAGAATCCTGCAACTTTGGAGGCTGCTGTAACATGTGCAACCAACGAACAAAACTTACGCAAGAGGTTTAATTTGCGAACACGTCGTGAATATTATCCAGTCACTGACGATGATCGCATGGAAGTCGATTACTACAGACCTGGATTGCGTTGCTTCAAGTGCAACAGAAAAGGTCATAGGTCAAAGGACTGTAGGGTCAAACCGCGTGTTAACGCAGTAGAAAATCAGGCTGTACCTAAAACTTATAATGACCGGAAAAAGGATATGAGTTGCTGGTACTGTGATAAAAAGGGACACTTAAAGCATGAGTGTAGAAAACGCAAGGCAGATTTAGAGAGGGGTAAGCAAAATTCAGGACAAAACAGAAATCAAAGTAATCAGGGAAACTAGGGCGCTCCTCTCATAAAGAAGCCGGTGGGAGGAGTAAATTTAGAAATAAAATTCCAACTTTCAATATAGCGTTTACAGGAAGTCCAAACTCATGTTTAATTCAAGTAGGAAAAAATAAATTTAGGTCACTTGTAGATTCTGGAGCCGAGGTATCACTTATACATAGACGCGTATACAGGTTACTGAAAAATAAGCCAGCGCTTATAAATAAAACTGCAAGACTGCAGTCAGTCAGCGGCGGAGCATTAAAAATTGACGGTTATGTTAACTTAGTTATAAAAATCGGGGATACCGAAATTGAACACGGGTTTTACGTGTCGCCGTCTATAAATAGAAATGTTATTTTAGGTAGAGACTGGCTTGTTCAAAATGGCGTTAGATTGTATTTCGACTTAGGTTTTCTACAAGTTGGCAACAGTAAGGTTCCTCTCGAAGAAGATATTCATATAGCATCACTGGTTAGGTTAAAATCAAATACTGTACTCAAACCGCAAACTGCTTCTGTTTGTGTACGGAAGGTCAAGGATAGTTATGAGTTACCTACTTCTCATTTGTATTCAGTTTCAGCTGTTAATGTTGGATATATAAGTTCAGAACCTGGACTCATGGTTTCAAATTCTGTTGCTAGGTTAAGTAAGGGGAGAGCAATACCAATAATGGTGGTAAACAATACGAATCGAACTCTGCAGTTGTCTAGAGGTTGTGTTGTTGCAAAGGTTGAGACAACAGGTAAGGGAAATATTCGAAGCATAAATACGGTAATGAAAAATGCAAAGTCAAATACACATATTGATTGGAATTCGGATGTAGATGTGCCGGGTGAGCACAAGGCAATTGTTGTTAATTTTCTCAAAAGGCATAGGGACCTTTTCGCTACAAAAGATTCGGAATTAGGGCACACAGACACAGTGAAAATGAAAATAGAAACAGGAACACAACAACCAATTAAGTTGAGGCCGTATAGGACACCCATTCAAAATAGACAAATAATAGATAAGGCTGTTGACGAAATGCTCGATGCAAATGTCATTCGTAGGTCAAAATCTCCGTGGAGTTTTCCAGTAGTAATAGTAGATAAGAAAGATGGGTCAAAAAGATTTTGTGTTGATTTTAGGAAGTTGAATCAAATTACTAAACCTAATTCTTATCCTCTTCCTTTGATTGATGATATTTTGGCACTTTTAGGAAAAGCAAAGTACTTTACTTCACTTGATTTGAAAAGTGGGTATTGGCAAGTGCTCATGGACGAAAAAGATAAAGAGAAAACTGCTTTCGCTTGTCATAGAGGTTTATTTGAATTTAATGTTATGCCTTTCGGGTTGACATCAGCTCCAGCTGTGTTTCAAGAACTCATGTCAATTGTACTTCATGGGTTGAGCCATTTTGCTACAGCATACTTGGATGACATATTGATTTATAGTGAAACTTTGGAAGATCATATGCATCATTTGCAGGAAGTTTTTGACAGGTTGCGTGAACATGGGTTAAAGTTAAAACTTAAGAAATGTTCATTTTTGAAACTAGAGACAAATTATCTGGGATTTTTAATTAATGACAGAGGCATAAAGCCAGATCCTCTGAAAGTTGAAGCAATAAAGTCGTTACCTGCACCTACATGTGTAAGAGAAGTTCGATCATTCATAGGTATGAACTCGTACTATCGCCGGTTCATTCCCAATTTCTCAGAAATTGCGGAACCAGTCATTGCCTTGACACGTAAACATGCAAGATTCAAATGGTCTGAGGAATGCCAGAAAGCATTCGAATACTTAAAAGCAAGTTTGACAGTTGTACCTTTGCTGTCATACCCAGATCCGAATAAGCCGTACACTTTATATACAGACGCAAGTAATTCGTGTATCGGTGCGTGCTTGACTCAACAGTGCGACGATGAAGATGGCATTTTGCCAAATGTTAAAAATGAGAAACCAATCTATTATCTCTCCCATAAGTTAAGCAGGACACAATGTAAATGGTCTACAATAGAGAAAGAAGCATTTGCGATCCATTATTCATTACAGAAGCTAGATTATTATCTCCACAATTCTAGGTTTATTATCAAAACTGATCATAAGCCCCTTAAGTATTTGTTAGAGTCTCCAATACAGAATAAAAAGATCCAGCTGTGGGCGCTGGGTATGTCCGGTTATAACTGCAAGATTGAATATATAGCAGGTACTGAAAATACCTGTGCTGATTTGCTTAGCAGAAAACCAAATGGTGAGTGCACTGACCCAATTTTAGAACCCTTTGAATTGGACATAAATGATAATACTTTTGAAGTAGGAATGATAAATTCCAATGAAATGGACCCAAAAGAATTTGCAAGTTGTCAGGTTCCTGAAAAAGAACCATTAGGAGTTCCAGAATGTGAGTTACCTGGTCTTAATATGGTACAAGAACAATCAAAAGACAGTGAAATTCTAGAGCTTAAAACAGTCTTGGCACACGGTGATCCATCCAAAGCAATTAAGCGCAGATATCTCATTGAAAATGACATTGTGTATTTCTTGTCTGACCCTGATGATAATCCAACGTTACGTTTGTATATCCCTGAGCAACTAAGACAGTTGGTAGTAAAACAATACCATGATGACAATGGTCACATGGGTGTTCAAAAGACGTACGATGCTATTCGTCAAAAATATTATTGGCCAAATTTATTTAAGGAATTGTATGACTATGTTTCGGCTTGTACCATTTGCCAAACAAGGTCTGCTCAAAAAGTAAAACCTCCTATCCAAGAAACGGATATACCACCGTACGCATTTGCAAAATTAAGTCTTGATTTGTCGGGACCGTATCCAAAAAGTTTGTCAGGGAACAGGTACATAATTGCTTTTGTTGACTGGTACAGTGGTTGGCCAGAAGCATTTGCAGTGCCAGATAAGACGGCAGAAACTATTGCACACTTGATAATAAATGAGATATTTCCTCGTTTTGGTTGTCCACTTGAACTGGTCACAGATAATGGTACTGAAAATTGCAATAAGGTTGTTAAGGAAACATTAGAAGTTTTGAACATTCACCATGTACGCACAAGTTATTATAGTCCTCAATCAAATAGCCGCGTGGAACGCCTCCATCGTACCTTGCATGATGTCTTAGCCAAGAAACTGATTGATGGTCAAGACACTTGGGACTTACACTTGAACCAAGTGTTAGCAGCCATTAGGTTCAATGTCAGTGAAGCGACCGATTATTCGCCATATTACCTTTTATATAATCGCGATGTCGTGCTTCCAATTGACAATTTATTAAAACCTAGACTTAAATATCAAGGTGAAGATCTCCATCAGATCTCATTACAAGAGCAACATAAGGCCTTTATGTTAGTTCACGGTAGGTTAAAGAAACAGAAACGTCGGCAAGCAAAGTATGCAAATAAAAATTGTAAGGACATACAGTTTAAGGTAGGGGATCCTGTATTTTATAGGAAACATGCTCGTACTGGTAAACTAGATATTAAATGGGAACCATTTTATAGGGTCATTGAGTGCAAATCTCCAGTTACATATGTAATAAGGAATCAGTTGGACAGTAGGACGGTTAAAGTTCATGCGAGACATTTAAAGTTAGCTAAGGTAGACGATTGGAAAATACCTAAAACATCCGAGGGTAGGCCAATTCGTAAAGCCGCGTATGTCGTACCTCCGCCTGATACAGATAAAAGTTCCTCAGATTCCTCAGAATCTGAATCGGTAAACCCTCAAATGAAACTTGCAGCCAAATACCGTCGCGAGAGGGAAGATTCAGATGATGAAGAAGACATTCCGTTGATGGAACTTGCGAAACGTTTGAAAGCGCGAGAATGTCGCGAAGCCGAAGAAAGGGCACCTATGTCGAGTGAAAGTAACTCGCCAAGTGATACTAGTGATACAGAATCTATGGGTACAATAGATTATGAACTATCAGACTCAATGTTAGTTGATCAGGTTAAGGCATTACCGGCAGTGACGTCTGTCGGAACCAAGCGTTTAGCTAAAGTAAAAAGGTCAAAAAGAGACCGGGAAGTTAAGGGTAAGGTTAGGACCCTATTAAGCGCTATAGCAGAAATGTTTTAATTAAAATGGCTTCATATTGTGTAAATAGGTATAAAGGTTAGAATATTCAACAGTGTGTCTGTTTCATTGCAGGGAGCAGACGGTCACTATGCAGCTTATGCGTTGCATTATTTCTTTATCACTTTTTGGCTATGCCTTTGGGGTAATAGTGCATGAAAATGTAGTTTTTCATAAAGTAAATGAAATCACAAACACAAGAGCAAGATGGTTGGTTACATTTGTGCAAGATCTGCGTCCTTTTCAATATTTCTTGACAAAGCTCAGTAATGATATTGAGCAAGCTGCAAACATTACAGACGTCATCATTGACCACTACACTGGTCGAAGTTATGGACGATTTGTAGGTACAATTAAGAGTCTTAGGAAAGAGGTAAAATCTCTCCAAGATACTCAGGCAGGTATAATCCAAAGTTATTCGGATTATAAGTCATTAGGTTCAAGGGAAAAACGGAGTTTACTTCCGTTTGTCGGCCAAGCCTTTAGCTTTCTCTTTGGAACCGTCTCTGAGGCTGATATAGAAAATGTAAGACGTGGGTTGGCTGATCTTTATAGCAATCAACAAGACATTGTTCATGTCTTGGAAGAACAAATGTCTATTCTTAACGTATCAAGAGTTCAAATAGCAGAGAATCGACAGGCTATCGTAAACTTGGTAATCTGTGTTAATAGATTTGATTTACGAATTCGAAAGCTAACAGAGGCAATACAAAAGCGTTTTGAGCAGGTAGAGATGTTTATCGACATATACTCGCAAATAGATATAATTCTTAGCGAAATTAAAGATACTGTTCAACGTGCTACGTTCTATCTTGAAAATCTACGTTTAGAATTAAATATGTTGTCTCTTAATCACTTATCGCCAAGTACCATAACTCCGAAAAACCTCAGGAAGTTGTTACTTGACATACAAACTCGACTTCCGTCTTCTCTTAAACTTCCAGAAGATCCCATGGCAAATATTTGGTATTTCTATCAAACACTAACATGTAAAACGATTCTCGATGGTGACAAGGTGCTTGTCATAATTTCGGTTCCATTACTTGATTTTCATGGCGAATTTGAGGTTTATAAAGTATATAATTTGCCCTTGCCAATGCATCAGAACTTAAGTGACGGGTCTACACTGCCTGGTATGATAGCGCGGTATGATATAGAATATCAAGCTTGATATATATAAAGATCGCACTAGGTACGCTTTGTTGGAAGCAGATGAAATTCACAAATGCAGCAACACGGTCATGAAATATTGTAGTCCCAGGAACGCAATCCTGCCGGTCAATTTAAATCACCTTTGTGTTTTGGCATTTTTCACAAAAGACGACAAAAAGATCAATAGGTTCTGTCGTAGAGTGGTTGAACCGAATGCAATGTTGCCTATGGCTACTTACATATCAGCGGGTCGATGGGTAGTCAGTACACAGGAAAAGCTTACATTTTCTGTTGTATGTTTAGGGTCAGCAGGCCAAGGGTCACAGTTAACGCAACAAAGTCAAAGCGTGAGTCCTCCACTTGGGGTTATTCAGTTAAAAGCGGGTTGTCATGGCTCGAATAATTTTCTGAGTCTGCCCCCATACTATGAATACGAGGGTCATTTTTCTGCAACCGACCCCTTGACTACATTACTAGATCTGCATAATATGTCAAAATTTCGGGTATGGGAACCTTTTAAAGAGGCCTTGCCAAATTTCACAAAATTGGAATTACCAGAAAACTTGCAAACTATTGAGCAAATTTCTATGGGTGATTTAATAGCGAGATTGAGAAACTTACGTAAGGTTGACGTCAGTAGTACGTCGTGGCCAACATGGGCATATATAATTATCAATATTGGGGTATCAGTATTGATTGGGTGTATTATATATATGTACTGTAGGTTTTATAAAGGTAAAAAGAAAAGGGTACATATTTTAACTTGCTGTAGAAGGCTAGCCATTCTCAGTGGTAATGAAACAAATGCGAATCCAGACGAACTAAATGGTCAAACCAAGGTGTCCTACCAGGGACGGGAAGAAACAGTCATGTTTCTCGGAAGCGATAGTTCTTCCGCACCGGGTAATAAAGACACGTCGCCGCATGAAGACGAAGGGATGTTACAAAGATTGTATCCGAACCTTCCTCTTGCCGGAAATAAACATTCGTCGTCGTCATAAACAAGTGTACATACGGACAAACTATGTTATTGTTAAAATAAGTAGTGTAGAAACAGTTGGTATATTTTCGCCAAGTTGTGGCTAAAAAGACAATTATCCTTACTTAAAGGTCAATTATTTAGAAATGTATATAGAATGCAGGTGTTGTGTATATCGTATATCTAAAGCAACGATTTAGTCGGCTATAAAAGTAAAATAGTATAAAATTTTATCTATCGGAAAAAGATAGGCATTAATCAAGTCCAGCTTATTAACGGTATCCAAGTAGAAAATTAGTACGTTTATATTCGGGAATACAGATTAAAATAATGAGAACTACAGAACATCTGTGGGAACTAGAATAAATTGACTTACACTCAAATTTTAAGTCACATACATGTCAGAACTCAAACATACAGCACGTAAAATCAAAACAGTGAAAACAAAAACAACAACAACAAAAAAAAAAAAAAAAAAAAACAAATGGCAGTACCTACAGAAAACGATTTGGGAGTAAAGTTTGTTCTTAGCTCGGAAAAGTTTATTAGAGTCAGAGACTTATTGGAAAGTATCACTGAGGAGCAGAAAAGTGAACTAAACATTGATATATCGAACCCAGAAACCATACTAGCTAGGATAATTTACACAGAACACATGTACAGAAGACCTAGACCACAGGTCGACGTTGACAACCTCTCACTTGAACTGGACTCTGATTCTGACAGTGACATAAGGATACTGTCAGACATAGAGGAGCCGAAGGACGACGAGACGGGAGAAAATCAGAGGCAAGTGGAAACCCAGCCTCTACTTTCGATCGGGGCTAGAACATTCCTTCAGGCTTGTGAAGAAGCCTTCGGAAGGGCGGCAGCGGCACGACGTGAACGGGAAAATGGACCGGGAGTGGCAGATGATCAAGGGGAACCAGCCACTCCTGCGGTAGGTCCATCAGTATCAACAGAATACGGACCGGGGGTGGAAGATGAGAGGGAACCAGCCACCCCTGCGGTAGGTCCGTCGGAATTGTCGGGACAAGACAAAGAACAAGATTAAATATGTTATATAGCAAATGTAAATAGTGCACTGACAGCTAAATGTAAATATATATATAGTGCAGTGACAGCTAAAGTGCGAGTATATATTTTTTTCATTCAAAATGTTTCTTTTGTGTTTTATGTGAAAAACCTTCTCATAGGAAAGAAAGGGTATGAGAGGATGACTAAGGTAATAAGTTTTGAATAAAGTTTTAATTAATAAGGTAATTTCTAAAGCATACATTTTGTAATTAGTGAATATTAATTGCATGTTTTCCTATTAAGTTCAATGATAACGATTATCATTGTGTCCACTTAGAAATATTCTACCACAGGTAGTATATTTCTTGTGTGGGGACGAATGTTACGTAATGACCATTACGCATGTGTTTATGGGCCGTAAGGCATGTTCATGTTATATTTAATAAAGAATATAAGGGCCTATTTCTCCTATTACCTGTACGTTTCATTTGGTTTAACTTTAATTCTACAATACTTTATAAAAGATAGGAAAAATATCAGGTTTCAACTTTAATCTGCTCTAAGTCTTACAGCTTGTTTAGTAAGAAGTAAATCTTATATTTTTGGTAAAAACACATAAAAAGTGACAAGCGTAAAACAAACATCTTCTGAATCAGATCAACAACCCAGATGTTCATTGACGTCATAAATGAATATTGATAAGGGTTAATAAGGGTTAAGGGGTAGGACTTGGCAGACGTAAGATGTCAAGTATACCAGTAATATTCCGTACAGGTCCGGGAGGGGAGGTCCTAGCTCTATTTTCAGAGCCATGATGTAATGGTCATGTGAGCAAGAGTATATAAGCTGTGCGCAATGCGTGGAGCGGGGTTAGTTGGTTACTCTGTAGTTGAGTCTTAAGTAGTCTGCAGCAAAGTTGGTTTAGTCCGAGAGTTGTAGCTTGTTGTAGTGAAAATAAAATGACATATTTAATCGGAAAAGCCTCTTGTTGCTGTTTTTAAGAGTGGACACACAATGGCCGGATCCTAGGCTTAGCGGACGACTATGCAACAATACATAAGATGCTAAATTTCCCAAACATTTGTTCAGGGGACTGAAATATCTGTCCAATATGACTTTCGAGGTACACTACTCCTTACTGGGGTGTTAAAAAAAGGTAAGAGAAAAGTCCAGGGAGTGTCACAATCACAAACCGCAGCCCTTCCCATACCCCTTACGGGGACAAGAAGGTCGATCACATCACATAGCGATTTTTATGGCAGTATAATGAAACTTATATATGATTTTACTCAATATATGATTTTGCTCAACTGAGACCTTCAAATCTATGCAAAACCCATACTGTCTTATTTGCAAAACCTTTCATGGAGCGTTTATATGTAAATGGAATAGTGAAGCTGGTTTGGTCTAAAATCTGCAGTAGTAGCGAAACATAGGTTTTCAAGATGGCAGCTACGGCGGTCATCCTGATTTCCTAGCAGAACAATTTTAGCTATTTCTGATCTAAAGTCACCCCGATACTTCCTACCGAAATCAAGTAAATAAAGGTAGGTACCTTAGTTTCATGTCTAATTTTGTTAGTATCGAAACATAAAAAAATCTGACAATGCTATTTCGTGTAGATATGATTTCACTTTATCGCCGGATAGAATTATCTAAGGAAATCTGCAGGGCTTTATCGGGAATCTCAAAGTATTGACAATTAGTCTTTACTATCCATTGAAAAAATGATTTTTCAACATTTGTCCCATACAAATGCATGGGGTGCAAATTTGACATTGCCGTAAAAAGGTCAATCCCAGCTAGCATTCTACGTAAATTTACATCGGGCCGTCATCAGTCCGTCAGCTACCCTGACGGGCCGATGACGGCCCGATATAGATTTACGTAGAATGCTGACTGGGAAGTCAACCTGCGACCATCATTTGAACAAACAGTAGTCCTTGAGTGCCCAGTGCTATATACCAGGATTCAGCCTCAAAGCTTTCATGGTTCTACAGATGAATATGTTAAGTTTTTTAACCATATATCGGCATGGTGGCAATCTTGTTCAATGGCACAGATTATCAAATTATCAATACCCTTTTAACAGAAAGCGCCATGTGAAATTTAGTAAAATTTGCTCAAGCGGTTTAAGAGAAAGACATTTAAAAATAAGATGGTGATTGTGATGGCCATCTTAGATTTCTGCTCAGCACAATTTTAGCTATTTTTCGATCTACAGGTCATCCTGTTCCTTCAGTGTATGTTTCAACCCAAATCGCCCATAGGTTTGCAAGACGTCAAAAAATGTTTTTGAAGATGGCGTCTATGGCGGCTATTTTGAATTTCCAATTCACATGATTTAAGCTATTTTTCATCTAAACGTCAACCTATTGCTACATCACAAATTTCAATTTAATTTGCCTTGTGCTTTGCGAGAAGATGTAAAAAAAAAAAAAGAAAAAAGATTTATCAGATGGCGGCTGTGGTGGTGATCATTGATTTCCGGTCAACACGATTTTAGCTCATTTCGATCCAGAAGTTGTCCTTTTGCTTCAGAACATGTTTCGGCTAAAATCAACTAACGGTTTGGAAAAAGTTGTCAAAATTGATTTTCAAGATGGCGGCTGTGGCGGCTATCTTGGATTTTTGATCGGATCAGTTGTAACGATTCTGTGTCTACTTGGCACCAGGATGATCCTCATTAAGTTTTAATTCAATTGGATCATAGTCTTTAGAGATGTCTAAAATAAGAATTCAACATTTTTCCCATATAAATATATAGGGCCCATACAATTGCACGAAGCAGCAAATTTGACCTAGACTTAAACAGGTCAAACGTCAACGTAGGACTATCTTTGTAGCAATTTTGGTAGACATCCCGTCCCCCATGATTTGTGCAAAGACTATGCCCCAAGGCTTACTTGATTCTGGAGAAGAAGATTCTAAAGGTTTTTACCATATATAAGGGATTTACAGCAATCTTGGTCAATGGACCGCAACCTTTTTAGCTATCTTTCATTTCACCGCCCCAAGGATGTTTGATTGTATTGGGGTTAATGACACGTCAACGCTTGTCGGCATTTTAAGTCGTCTCCCAGTGAAAGGGAGAAAAGGGATAGAATAAAAGAGATGAAAGAGGAACATGAATGAAAGTGAAGAAACAGAAGAAATGAAAACATCCCCCATCTACACTTACCTCTACAAGGATAGCAGGCCTTGCCCAACTGTAAGCCAATATCAGTTGGACGCACCACCCGACCACCCCCGCCTCCCCCACGCCCCAAGAAGGCTTCACATGAAGTTTGAGCAACACTGGCCTGCTGCTTGAGAAGTCGTTTGAAATTCTCAACATGTTTCCCATACATATGTGTGGAGCCCATACAAATGCATAGAGAAGCAAGCTTGATCTTGTTTGTTTGATGTTGAGGTTTTAGAGCCTTGTCAACCCAATGAGTTCAATTCACTTACTGGGTAGGCTTAGTCCTCTAAGCGGTTAACCAGTATCGTGCACATTCTTTCACCAGAAACTGACAAATACTCTTCTTGATTCAGTGGAAGGGAGAAAATGACCGTAGAAAATATTTTATGTTCAAAAAGAAACCCGCAACCTCATGATTACCAGTTGGACGCGCATCCGAGCCACCGAGGCCGGCTTCACCTTGCCATGAGGTTAAACATCAACGTACAATTATCATTTTAACAACTTTGGTAGGCCTTTCATCACTCATAATTTGTGCAAAGATTCAGCCCGAAGGCATCCTCAGTTCTGGAGAAGCTGATAAACAGGTCAGTTAAATCACTGAGCGTACCACTCTATCTGGATAAACTTGCAGAGGTACATTTTTAGTTTTTCTCTTCTGTAAGTTGACTATTTTTGTGATATGAACCTTGCTGCTACTGTCAATATATCATTTGCCTAATGAAATCAAGTATCAGAACACTGCACATGAAGTTAGGTCTCTACAACACTAATATAATTACATACAGTTTATTTCCCACTTGAATCACGACGTTCTCCTATATTTGTGTTAACTGGACCGAGTTTAATAAAAAAATAACTTTCCTGACTAATGTTATTGGTTGGTAAATTTTGGTCAAACATTGACTATCACATACTATCATTTGGCAATTAACACACTACCAAGCGTTGTACGATAACCTGGCAGCTTAGAAATACAAAAATATTACAAAAAAAAACAACAACAAACAAACAACAAATCCTCCTTTCAAACAATGTGCCTTGTCCGAGAAATATCTCATAAGACCTGTGTTTTAACTAACATTTTTCTCCACATACTGGATTTCTTTGTTGTAAAAATATAGCAACTAAAGCTTGATAAAAGTTAAACCAACTAAAGCTTGATAAAGTTAAACCATGTTATATTGTCCCGTTCATTAGCTGACTGTTCTGTGTAACACGACTGCTTAACACTACAGGTGTAACACCATGTTGTGAAAAAAGCGTCAGGAGATCTTTTGGAGGTGGTTGGGGAGAGTCAGTTTAGATAGCGTTGAAGGTGGGTGTCAGTGGAAGTAAGGCACAATCGCCGATATCCAAAATTTAGCAATGTGATTTAAACCTCTTATTTAGTCTCCCATATAATCAGACCGGAATATTTAGTCTCCCATATAATCAGACCGGAATTGCAGTCCTTTAAGCGAATGCGGAACAAAAATCCTTTTTCTCCCGATGATTAGATTTTGCCGTTTAGGTGACAGACATGTAAAACTCCAGTTCTTGGAGAGATTACAACTCTGGTAAAATACATTACCATTTCAGCGAATGTTTTATCATGTAACTGACATCACCTGACATGCTGATATACGTTTAACAAGAAGTCTGTAATATCTCCAAGATCTGGAGTTTTACATGCCTGTCTTACCAAAACGGCAAAATCTGACCACCTTAGCACCAGGAGAAAAAGGATGTTTGTTTCGTGTTCGCTTAAAGGACTACAAGGCCTTATTTCACCTGACATCCCCCTTTAACGCTATCTAAACTGACTCCACAACCACCTCCGGAAGATCCGCTTACGGGTTTCTTTTCATAACATTTTGCCTGTGTGGTGATAAGCAGCCGTGAAGATAAATATTAGAATATGAAGAATATGTGACAGGGTTACCCTTCTCTTAACCAGATTCCTAACCATGACTCACTGATTCCTTAGTTTTGCTGTGCCAACTTTTTCCCTCCTCCAATACCAATGCCAGTGAATGTCATTGGCTTTGGTTCAATTCCCGATCATGGTTAAAATAAAACATCAAGTCATGTTTGTACGGTAGTTAGCACAGAGCTTCACTCAGGCTCTTGTTATCAACAAAAGATAAAACATGGGCTTTAGAGCTGGTTTTAGGACATGTTTGGGATATACATGACACACAAGTTTATCAGTTGCATTTAGAATTTAGAGGTACTTTACTGTTCATCTTGTCCTGGGTTCGAATCCCTATATTGGCGGAATAATTATCCTGCCGACTTTGTATCTGTACCCAGGATAATCATAGCGCATAACTGTACGAGTTTTTACATGATTGGACAACATTCCATTGTATGGTTTTCCATTGCCTACAGCCTTTGTCTTGTGACGCTTGTTCTGAAATGACCCTGATTGGGTAGCACTACAATGCTGCAGTTAATACATACATAAATAACCAGTATGCTATATTCAATCAGTGAAGACCTGTCCATTCATGCAGTCTGCTCACAATAACCACTGTTTGGTGCTACATTTTAGTAGCATCGATTCTGTAAGCAGCCATCAAAGACCTATGAAACTGCGAGAAATGTGCAATATGATCTACTGGACATTAATTGTCCATGTATTGCAATAGAATAGTTTATCACACCCCTCATTTGAAAACGTGTAACACTGAGAAAATGGTCTTCTTGGATTTGTCGAATATTAAAAGCTTATAGCAGCACTGGTAGTCGGATCTGGGCGTTGGCTCATGGGTAACATTAGGCATTATCTGTACTATAAGTGGGTTGTATATTTACGGGGATACACGGATTTAAGCCTTTGTGATCTGCACAATGTTAATCCTGAATACCTTTTTCTCATGTAGTGGCTTACAATCAATACCTGACCAAAATTCATTCATAAACTGCTTTTATACGAGAGAGTTAATTTCACTTTTAGTGCTGACAGCTGCCAAAAAACTACTTGGAAACAAAAACAAATTAAAACTCTAGGACTCACATACTTGCTAAATGATGATGTCATGAATTGGAACATGAACTGTAAATATCTTTGTAAATCAACAAAGGAGGTTGATTTACAGATTATGGCAAAACATTTTTTTGGGCTCGGCTTGTTCATTTGACCATTTACAATGACATATTTATTTATGACTGTTTTGAATATCGGTAGGTGAGAAAATAGCAAATGTATGTAAAGGATGACATTCGGCCAGGTTCACTCCTCATGTAAATTACACCCACTATTCCCGATGCTCACATGAACAAGTCTGGTGTTTCAGTAAAACCAAGCAATTCATATGCAAACTAAATATTTGTCAGTGAAGGATAGCTTAATGTATGCCATCCTACTCTGGCCAGCTGTCTGATATTACAAGAATATTTTATATTTTATCAAATTATCCTTCACAACTACTAACTTACCATCTTCATTGGAAATGACTGTTGATGACAGCAGTAACACTGAAAGGATAAACAAATACAATTTACATTTATGCACTTAAGTTTCAATATTCACAATAACATAGCCATTAGAAGATAAAGAAAATCCCGACCAAACCGCCACTTCTTAATTTGGTGTATATTTTCAATAAAATAACGTGGAAATATTGAAACAGTGCAAAGTAATAACGTGGAAATATTGAAACAGTGCAAAGTAATAAGATAAAAGGATAGTATGAAATGTGACCAAAATGCGCTGCTACACATCATAGTGTAACTTTTTCAATGCTTCAGTATGAACTAATGTATCTATAGGAGGAGTTAGCTTATAAAATTTTCAATTTTCACAGGGGCATTACTGCTAATATTTTGTGGACTAACCTCAAAACAATATCTGCTCCACATCATGGTCTAACTATAAATCAAGTTTCAGCTTGAGCGAATGTAAACTGCAGGACTTAATATCCAAAAATAAAACGGGACATAACTCTGCTACTATCTGGTGGACTGTTACCTCGAAATAATATCGACTGCCCCGCATCATGGTGCTATTATTAACAAAGTTTCAGAGTCGGAAACGAAATGTTTACAGAAATTTTCAAAGGGCATAACTTAATATTTGGTGGACTGACCTTTTAACAATGTGCGCTGCTCACATCTATGGTCTAACTATAAAATAAGTTTCAGCTTGATCAAATGTAGTCTATAGGAGGATTTCGCCGGAAATGGAATGTTTACAGAAATTTCCGAAATGGTACAATTGTCTCTTAATTTTGGTGGACTGTAACCTCGAGAAAATCTGCGCTGCTCCACATCATGATCTAACTATATATACTGAAAGGAAAAAGAAACGCAGGGTAGAGTTTTTTCCTTCTTATTTTAACCATTTTTTACGGTGTTTACTATAGCCATACACTTTTACAGATTGGCCTGTGAATGTGAACCGCGGGTATACGAGTCTTTGGTCGATGTGCTATCTACCCAGTGTGTGAAATCATTCAACCCTGCACTACACAGTGCATTGCACGGACAATACGGAAAGCCAAAATTTCGTGCAAAACAAGCATGTTTAAACCTTCAGCACAAGATTTCCTCACACCATTTGGTACACTTCAACGATACACAACGCTCTTCGATTCTTTTACCGATTTTTCTTTTCATTTTTACGCTACTTTGAACTTTTTTTCAATCATGGTACGATTGACTGATGTTCAGAGGGGTAGGGCAATTGCGTTGCTGATGCAGAGTCAGAGGCAACAGCAAGTTGCCAATCATTTTGGGGTTAACGTCTCAACAATTGAACGTCTTGTTAGACGTTAAAGGGAGACAGGGCATTTAGCACACCGACCGCGGTCTGGGCATCCACGCGTGACGTCGCGACGTCAAGACAGGACAATCCGTCTGGCACATTTGCGGAATCGTCATCTCACTGCTACCGAAACTGCCCTTAATACAGTAGGTATGCATAATCGACAAATTTCTCCGAAGACTGTTGGAAGTCGATTGCGTGAGATTGGTCTTCGAGCTCGTCGTCCATACGTTGGTCTGCCTCTGACCCAGGCACGTAGGTTGCGTCGTATGGCGTGGTTGACGGCGCATGCGCCCAGCCTATTTCCGATGAGGCAGTGGAGGAGTTCTTTTTACGGACGAGTCTAGGTTCACTCTCTATCGCGCAGATGGTCGACGTCGTGTGTACCGACGTCGCGGAGAACGCTTTGCCGACGCCTGTGTTGTCGAACGGGATCGGTTTGGGGGTGGCATCGTTATGGTCTGGGGAGGCATTGCTCACGGGATAAAATCAGTTGATTATTGTTGCGGGCAATATGACCGCAGTAAGGTACAGGGATGAGATCTTGCGTCCTGTTGCAGTCCCGCTTGTGCAACAATGCAATCTGATTCTGCAGCAGGATAATGCCCGACCACATGTTGCCCGAGTTTGTCAGGATTTCCTGGCAAACAATAACATCGCACCACTAGCATGGCCACCGTACAGTCCAGATTTGACCCCAATAGAGCACATGTGGGATGAGCTGGACAGAAGGGTTAGGAAGCGCCGAAATCCCCCCGCAACTCTCGCACAACTAAGGAATGCGTTGATCGATGAATGGAATAACATCCCGATGCGAACTGTCAATGCTTTGGTTAACTCTATCCAAAGGAGAAGTAGGGCAGCAACGGCAGCAAGAGGGGGGCACACCCGATATTGATTTTCAGTTTGATTTTGATTTCAAGATTTGTGGGGTAGCTGCCAATGAACTTCAATAACTCGAGACTTGTTGATCACAAACCAATGAAATTTGGAACTTTTCTTCCATACATGTACCGTTTTGTAAGCATAGTAAAATATTTAACAAACTTTTTCAAACTTGAATGAAATTTAGGAATAAAATTTACCCTGCGTTTCTTTTTCCTTTCAGTATATATGAAGTTTAAACTTGATTGGATGCAAAATTGTAGGAGGAGTTACCCGGAAATGTTTACAAAAAAATTCAAAGGGGCATAACGTAATATTTTGTGGACTAACCTCGAGACAATATGTGCTGCTCCACATCATGGTCTAACAATATATCAAGTTTCTGCTTGATCGAATGTAAACTGTAGGAGTTATGTACGTAAATCAAAAGTTTACAGACGGACGGACAGACGCTGCTTGGCATATAATACGTCCCGTTCTTCAAACGGGCGTAAGAAATTAATGCCTTGTAAAAGGTAAAGGTATCGTATTTCCGGTATGTTTATTGGGATAAAAATATAAACCGAACAGAGCAAAGATTGTCCTTCTTGCATGCGACTGTCCTTCTTGCATGCGACACTCCTACTTAACCTGATATAATTGTCTCTGCCAAAAATTATCGTTATCTCAATGCCTACTGGTCCTTATCTATGCCTCTATCAAATAATATCAAAATATTTCAAACCAATAACACAGCTGGTATAATCTCTTAAAGGGTTGCCGGAGGTTATGTACTCAATTTTTACGCGAACTTCCTGCCATAACTTACGAGACATCCAAATGTCAACAAACGGGTAAGTTCTCATGATTTTTAGTCAATTTCAGAAGCATATTTTAAAAAATCGGACAATGCTTTTCCCAATAACTCATTTCTGCGTCGGAAAAGATAGGTGTGGGCTTGAAAAAACAAGGTGTGGGCTTGAAAAAACAAGCTGCAAATCTAATTAAATTTTACTTTCACCCACAGACGGGTTGTCTGGTATTCCTGTTTTGACTTAATTTTCCAGTGCAAACTGAAGGTATTTTCAGTTATCTAAGCTATGAAATGCTTATTTTTACATATCAAATAAGACAAACAGCAACCTACGTCTACGTTGAAATACATAAGATGCTTAATTTTCCTAGCATTTGTTCCGGGGACTGATATATTTGTGCTGAATATGACTTACGAGGCCGATTACCCCTTGTCCTTCTTGCATGTGACAATCCTACTTGACCCTAACATATCAAGTTATCTCAAACAGTATGAAAGTTATAACCTGCATAAAAGATTTTGGGTTCAGGGGAGATAAGTACACAACAAAAGTGAGTTGTCTTTTGCATGCGACACACCCACTGGTCCTTCTCTAGGTCTCTACCAAGTATTATCTAAACATTCAAAAAATTATGCAGTTATGGAATGCACAACAATGTGGCTTAGACATTTATTCAGGGGGGATAACCAGAAAAAGCAAGGGTTGTCCTTGTTTGTGATACTTCAACTTGAGCTGATATGCGTCCCTACCAAATAATATCAAACAGTATGGGCGTTATGGCCTGCACAAGATTTCAACTTCAAGGGATACAAGTAAATAATGAACAAAGAGTTGTCTCGCACAAGACACACCTACTAGTGCTTACTTATGCATCTATCAAATATTATCAAAATATTTCAAACCATTAAGAAGTAATGGTGTGCACAAGAAGTTGACTAAGAAATTCCTTCAGGGGAGATAACAAAATAAACGCCGCAAAAGTTGTCCCTCTTGCACGCGATACCCCTACTTGACCTGATATATGTCCCTACCAAATATTAATAAATTATCTTAAAGTATGGGAGTCTGCACAAGCTTTCGACTTCAGGGGAGGTAAGTACATAACAAAGATGGTCAGAGTTGTCTCTTGCACGTGACATGCCTACTTGTCTTTATATATGCCTCTACCAACTACTATCAAAATATTTCAAACAATTAAGAACTTATGAAGCTTAGAAATTCGATTACGGATGATCACTCGTAACAAGATCAAAGCAGGAGTTGTCTTTGCATGTGACACTCCTACTCGACCTCGTATGTCTTACCAAATATCAAATTATTTCAAACAGTATGGCAGCTATGGTCTGCATAAAATTTCGGTTTCTGGGGAGGTAAGTACATAAGGATGGATGGGTGGATGGATATTTTATTTAGAGACGCTCAACCCTAAAAGGACACATAGCGTCTAATAAGTTTTATATTATATGAGGAGTTTATTTAATTTGAAATTAAAAATATATAAGATTGATATGTTCATTTTAAAAAGATAACAGTGTTAATGATTATAATTTATTATAAAGTCCGATTTCTTTTAGAGTCATTTTGTTAGTTGGTATATCATTAAAAAGTTCCTTTATATTTTTTATATTAAAATATTGTGTGCGAATATGATTAAATTCTGTACAATTAAGAAAATGTTTGACTTATAAAAGGTTCGTAACAAGGAATGCAGAATGGAGCTTGTTCATTTTTTTAATATATAAGAATGAGTAATTTGACACTGAGTAATTCTAGTGTGTCAATTCTACATCTGGTGATTTATTTTCTGCTGTAATTATAGAATGCACATTTGCTGTTAAAATTTGGTTTGATTTCGTTCAGTTTATTTTGAGTTTGTTTTTTCCCAAACAGATTGACATTTGTAGGTAATGTATTGACGGATGTTGGATTTAAAATCGGAGTAAGGAATTTTAAAATTTGTTATCACGAAGGATAATTCAGATTTAGCTTCTAAATCAGCTAATTCATTTCCACGAATATTAATGTGGCTGGGAAGCCAACAAAATATGATTTCTTTAGAAATGGAAAGTAATAATATTTAAGAATTTGCTGAATTAATGGGTTCCTATGGTGTAAATCTTTAAGAGATTTTAATACAGAAAATCTTTAAGAGATTTTAATACAGAAAGAGAATCTGAATAAATGATGGATTGATTTTCAGATAGATGATCTCTGATATGATAAAGTGCAATATCAATTGCTTTAGCTTCAGCGGTAAAAATGGAGCTATTATCGGGTAATCTGATACTGTCAGTAAAATCTGGACTAATAACAGAACAAGCAACTTTCTCATATTGTTTCGAACCATCAGTATAGTCAGGTGATATTTATATTTCGATTTGATTTCTAAAAATTCATTCTTAAAAATATGTGACTCAACTTCTGATTGTTTTATTTTTATGAAGATCTAAAATAATCTTTGGAGGGTTCAACGTCCATGGCTCGTTTGATGGAAAGAAAAAGGGCTGAATATTTTTAATGTTAATATTGTCCTCTTCAAGTAATGGTTGTATTCTCAGACCAAGGGGTTTAATAGCCGTTGGTTTATTGTTGTAAAATTCGTATTTAGGATTAAAAACACAATCATAACCTGAATTACGTGGATTGGCGGCTAAGTTAATAACATATTGAAGAGACATTTTCTCTCTTCTTATGTACAATGATGGTTCATTTGATTCAGCGTATAAACTTTCAACGGGTGAAGTACAGAAAGCTCCAAGAGCTAGACGTAAACCTTGATGAATAGTGTCCAAAGATTTGAAATAAGATTTTCTAGCAGATCCATAAACTATGGGTCCGTAATCCAATTTAGATCGATTTAAAGATCAATAAAGATTTAAAAGAACTGTACGATCCCAGTCGGAAATGGAGAGAACTTTAAGAATATCAAGTGCTTTTAAACATTTAGCTTTTAAAGCTTTGATGTGTGGGATAAAAGATAATTTGTTATCGAACAAAAGACCCTGGAATTTCGCTTTACTGACGACTGGAATCGAACTACCATATATGGTAAGATAAGGATCTAAATGTAATTGTCGTATCTGACAGAAATGAACACATTGAATTTGTTTTCGAAAACTTGAAACCATTTTCTGTTGCCCTATCTTCTATATTGTTTAAACATCGTTGGAGTTTGAATTCAATGGTTTCCATATTTTTCGATCTAATAAATATTCCAAAATCGTCAACAAAAAGAGAACAATCAATGTCTTTCACACATTTAACAATGTCATTAATTTTAATGCCAAACAAGGTAGGTGATAAAATGCTTCCCTGTGGTACACCTTGTTCTTGTTTAAATATGTCCGATAATGTAATTCCTATTCGAACATTAAATGTTCGATCTGATAAAAAATTTTGAATAAAAAGTGGCAATCGACCTTTAAGGCCTAATTTATGTAAATCTTTCATGATGCCATGTTTCCAAGTAGTATCATAGTCTTTTTCAAGATCAAAAAATACAGCTACGACATGTTCTTTTTTAACAAAGGCATCACGAATAAATGATTCCAAACGAATGAAATGATCGTTTGTACAGTTATTTTTCTGAATCCAGCTTGATATTTTGTTATAAGCTGGTTTGATTCCAAGAACCAAACCAGCCTATCATTAATCGTTCTCTCCATTGTTTTAAATAAAACTTGTCAAAGCAATAGGTCTATAGTTAGTAGCTTCAGTATGATCTTTATTTGGTTTTGGTATAGGTATAATCGTTGCTTTACTCAGTCTTTTGGAAATTTTCCAGTGATCCAAATATCATTTATAATATTTAATAATGTTTCTAAAGCGTTGTTGGGTAAATTTTTAAGAATTTGATAATAAATATCATCAGGACCAGCAGCTGTATCATGAGATTTAAAAAGAGCATCTAATAATTCTGAAGCTGTGAATGGTACATTATATTTTTCATGATTTAGTGACATAAAATTTAAATGCTCTTTCTTTCGTTCTGGTTTTATGTTCTGAAAGTTTTCGGAATAATTTGCACTAGAAGAGTTTTTCTGAAAATTCTCTCCTAGGGCATTGGAAATAGCTTTAGTCGTTGAGCATATATTTCCATTTGATTTTATATGGACATGCTTGTTATTTTTATTCTTGCCAGTAATGTTTCGAATCATGTCCCATATTTTCTTTGCTGGAGTTCTAGAATTAAGTTTGAAGACGTATTGCTGCCAAGATGTTCTTTCTAGCTGCTTTTATTGTTTGGCATGGATTAGATTTTCTTTTGTTGGCTGCCTGTTGAATTTTCTTAAGGCAGATTTCCTTTTATTTATTGAATTATTAACATCGTTATTAAACCAAGGTCTATCTCTTTTTGAACGTGTCGAGGACTTCGGAATACATTTTTCGGCTATATGGATCAATGTATCAGTCAAAGCTTGTATATCATCTGCTGTTTTAAACATTTCAGGTTTTAATTTTTCATTACATAACTCCATAAAATTCTCCCAGTTTGCTTCATTCAGATTCCACCTGAAATGATGGTCTACAATTGTCGATTCGATTTCTTCTATTTTCATTGGAAAATGATCGCTCCCATGAAGGTCATCTAGAACTGACCAATCGAAATCTAAGTAAATATTTGGAGAGCATACAGACAAATCTAAAGCCAAATAATTTCTTGTAGGAGAATGAAGTTAAGTTGGTTGTTTATCGTTAAATAAACATAAATCGTTTTCTTCAATAACATTTTCTATTATTTCTCCTTTGTCATTTGTATCCAAACAACCCCATTGTTTGCTATGACTATTAAAGTCATCTAATAATAAATAAGGACGAGGTATCTGGTTTATAAGATTTTTCTAAATCGTGTTTAGAAAATTTACAGTGTGAAGGAAGATACAGAGAACAAATTGTTATGGATTTAGACAGTGTGACATTTACAGCAACAGCTTGTAAATTATTATTTATATCTATCTGTCTATGAGGAACGTTTGATTTTACAAGGATAGATGAACCTCCTGGTGCTTTCTGATTTTCAGTTGCGATATGATTATATAAACTATAATTTTTTAAATTTATAATATCTGTAGTTTTTAAAATGTTTCCTGGAGACAAAAGACAGTCGGAGAAAGTAGTGTTGTTAAAATTAAAATTTCGTTATAATTTGCTTTGAGTCCTCGACAGTTCCACTGAAGAATTGATTTTTTATCCATGATGAATGGAGAGATGATTTAAAATAAGGAACTTAATCATTATGTTTTCTCCGAGACTGCGAGAGCATGGAGGAGTCAATCTCTAACTCCATGCTGTCGAGGGAATCGAACCGATTGACCAACTTGATCGGATCGGCCGATCCCCCTTTACTGATTGGATTCGGTTCTTTCTCTTTCTCTTTTTCTTTTCCATTTTTTTTTTCGTATCAGCTGTCCTGGACCTGGATCTCTGTTGTGATCCACTTGCTTTATTCGGCTGTGTTTGTGAACTGTTTTGAGACGATTTTGTTTGTGGTCTAGACTGATGAGTTAATGTGGGTTTAAGTTTAGGTTTTAGAGTAGCAGTAATGACTTTTGAATTTGAATTTGGTTTAATGACAGAATCTTTTTCGTTAAACTGGGTAGAAGTTTCTTTTGTTTCAGGTTTAGTGTTTAGGGATTAAACAACTTTTGCAAAAGTAATTTCAGATTGGTTTTCTTGATTTTTTTAGCTTCCAAATAGGTGATTTTTTGTGTAACTTTAATTTTCATAATTTCTCTTTTTTCCAAATTTCACACTGATCTGATTTAGATAAATGATTTTTTTGTGACAGTTCACGCACTTGGCTTTATTTTTACAAGCATGTGTAGGGTGGTCAGAGTCACCCATACCACATTTTTCACATACTGATCCAGGTAATTCAGGACAGCTGTTCTCATGTCCAAACCTTTGGCAGTTGAAACACCGCAGAGGGTTTGGAATGTATACTTCAACCGGTATAATTCGGTAAAATTTTTTTAGTGATTTAGGTAAAGTTGTTGTATTGAATGTTAATAAAAGTGTATTTGTTTCTATCAGGTTTCCGTCCTTTTTAATTGTAAAACGTTTGCAATCTGTTACTCCTTGTGTTTTGAGATATTCGGTGATATTTTCTTCAGTTTCATGTTTTAGCATTCTGTCACGGATAATATATACCTTTGCAACTGTTGGGTGTTTTATGTTCCGTGACAGTGACATTTAGATTAAAGAATTTTGTAATTTTTAAGAGATTTTCCGATTGAGATTGTCTGTTTGTTTCGACCAAAAGTGTTCCATTTTTATTTGTTTTTTTTTTTTTTTTTTTTTGTTTTTTTACATTTTTTGGGATACCAATAATAGATTCTATTTGTTTTTCAATTATAAATGGTGATAAGGATGTAATTTGTTTTTCTTCTTTACTTGAAATCACTAAAAATTTTGCGAAGTTTTCGTTTGCCTTAAATGTAAATGTTGTCGGTTGCATTTCGTCCTCCGAAGAGTCGAAAGCTAGAAATCGTTTTCATGAGGCCATGGTGATAAATGTTTGGTTCGATAGCTATGCGCCCCACCCTCCATGGAGCCCTACAAGGGGACGTTTAACAGAAATGGATCTCCTATTTCTAACGTCAAGGCTACATTGCTATTATTCAAACGAATAAAATGATCATTTGTACTGTTATTTTTCCTGAATCCAACTTGAAATTTTGTTATAAGCTGGTTTGATTCCAAGAACCAAACCAGCCTGTCATTCTCTCCATTGTTTTACATAAACAACTTGTCAAAGCAATAGGTCTATAGTTAGTAGCTTCAGTATGATCTTTATTTGGTTTTGGTATAGGTATAATTGTTGCTTTAATCCAGTCTTTTGGGAATTTCCCAGTGATCCAAATATCATTTAAAATATTTAATAATGTTTCTAATGTCCTGTTTGGCAAATGTTTAAGAATTTGATAATATATATCATCAAGACCAACAGCTGTATAATGAGATTTATGAAGAGCATCTAATAATTCTGAAGAAGTAAACGGTACATTATATTTTTCATGATTTAATGACATAAAAGTCAAATGTTCTTTCTCTCGTTCTTGTTCTGAAAGTTTTTCGGAATAATTTGTACTAGAAGAGTTTTTCTGAAAATTTTCTCCTAAGGCACTGGAAATGTCTTTAGCTGTTGAACATATATTTCCGTTTGATTTTATATGGACATGTTTGTTATTTTTATTCGTGCCATTAGTTTTTCGAATCATGTCTCGTATTTTCTTTGCTGTAGTTCTAGAGTTAAGTTTGGAGACGTATTGCTGCCAAGATGTTCTTTTAGCTGATTTGATTGTTTTGTGATGTTTTGCTCGCATTTGTTTGGCATGGAATAGATTTTCTTGCCTATTGATTTTTTTTCGTAAGGCAGATTTTCTTTTATTACATTTTTAACATCGTTATTAAACCAAGGCTTATTTCTTTTTGAACCATGTCGAGGACTTAGAAATACATTTTCGGCTATATGAATTAATGTATCTACTCAAGGAAAAAAGAAACTCTGCACGTTTATTTTCGTTTTAAACTACTGTGACTACATGAACGGATTTTCAAGGATAAGGACACATATACTGCTCTCATTTGCCTTACATTTTACTGCATACATGTCCTCCAAAGCGACCGAGTGCAGTCATGTAACTTTTGCACGTGCAAATCGTGATCCTTGACTACCAAGTGTTATTTGTCAGTGACCGATTTACGCGATCTCTATACAATCGAAAAATCACACACCACTTTGAATTGGTTTCAATTCAAAGATGCCACGGCATGATATGATTTCAGGCTATTGTACTCCTTGCTTCTGGCGTTAGTGTTTCTGACGTCGCAAGACAATATCACTGCCATCGGAACACCATAAATAATCTTCGACAACGTTTTCGGCAAACTGAAAGCGTCAAGGATGCGTTTCGTTCAGGTAGACCAAAGGTAACGACCTCACGTCAATATCGTTACATTACGTTAATGCATCTACCTAACAGGTTTAAAACGGTTAAAAGCACTGGTATTCAGTTTGGCATTTCAAGACAAACTGTTCTGAATCGCCCTCGCAAAAACGCAGATCCAATAAGAGCCAGGCGGCCATATGTAGGACACATCGTTAAACCCCGCAATCGTAATCTTCGGTTGCTCTGGGCTCGACGTCATTTACGTTGGACTCGAGCCCAGTGGGCAAGGGTCTTGTTTACAGATGAGTCCCGTTTCAATTTGAGCTTTGCTTATGGCAGAAGACGCGTTTTTCGCCACCGAGGTGAACGTTTCGCCGATAATTGCTTGCTAGAGAGGGACAGATTTGGCGGAGGTAGTGTAATGGTTTGGGGAGGGATAATGGGTGGTAGGAAAACAGACTTGATCATAATTCCTGGTATTCTTAATGCCCAACGTTACATCACCGAGGTTCTCGGTCCTGTTGTTATCCCGTTTCTGAACCAGAATCCTGGTACCCTGATGCATGATAATGCACGGCCACACACGGCTAGATTGACGCAGAATTACCAAACATAACGTTAATGTGCTTCAATGGCCGGCTTGCTCTCCGGACATGAACCCCATTCAACACATTTGGGACGTTCTTGGACGCAGGGCAACGGATAACCATGTCATCAACAACATTAATGACCTTAGAGCTGCACTAATCCAAGAATGGAACGCTATTCTAAATGACGTTGTTAGACGTTACGTCCGGTCAATGCGCTCGAGAATGATTGCTGTAATTTGGAGGAGAGGTGGACACACTCGGTATTGAACGAGATGCATATTTATTGAAAAATCCGGAAGAACAAAAACACTGTCAAGTTTACATCAAATTTGAATTGAATTGCGAATTTGAATTTTGACCCCTACGACATTTAACGTCGAAAACACATGTTTTTGTACCGATAATTTTAACAAAAGACAAAGTGTCAGATCGGCCTATAACACGGGTGGTAAACCTAGGAACTACCATGAAATTGTGTTAACGTAATTTCGTTCCCACGCCACATCCGGGACATAGCGGGGTAGTGCCAACGTCATAAAATAGACAAACAAAGGTTGGTGTCATTTTTATTTTTATTTTATTTTACCACGACGAACGAATTATGGGGAAATTGGGCAATGTGGTTCCATGTAAATATGTCTCAGCTTCCTCTATGGATCCAAATTTTATCGGAAAAGTAATTTGCTTTCTTCAAATCTTTCTATCCGCACTGAGCATCGGACTACTTTTCCCCCCGACTATTTTGTCAGTGCGAAGAATTTAGCCTGTCTCCGTCGATTTGAGCTGAAATTTTAAAGTATTCGCTGATGAAAATGATAAAAAGGCCCCTCCTAAACGTTCCTACATCGAAAAAAAATCAAGTGTTAACTCGTAAAAGAGTCAGGCCCCGGTTTTCAGGCGTGGTAGTTCCAAGATCACCAAGGTAGTTACCATGTTATCGGGGTAGTTTCAACGATTTAACAGTATTTCCCACGAAGTTATATTCTTTTTTCAGATACGCCAATACCCTGGGACAGACATTTCTTCGATTTTGATTGATATGCGTTTAATACGGGGAAGTATTCCAAGTATGGCTTCAATTTAAAATTAGGACAATTGTTACCTGATACAACACGCATTTACATAATCAATGCCAGGTAAGTTCGACAAAGTAATGTTGTACGCTGTGAATTTAGTGATCTTTAGCATTGTAGTTTTGAAAAAGGGGGGAAAGATTTGTCCTAAAATACCTTAAAAACTTTAGCAGTAAATTCAGGGAAAAACAATCAAAGATTGCAGCCCATCAATGCCGCCAAGAGGAAAAGAAAAAAAAAGACAAAACAACCACCACAACTAATCACAAAAAATACCAACTCTTTCTGCTCAACAACACGAACCACTGGGTTTTTACTGTGCAAAAGATCTTCCTCTTTTGTTTGATCTTACATTGCTCTAAACAACAGCAGGCTGCAAAGGTAAAGGGAAAGCAATGTGACCAACACAAAGCACGAAAGAGTGCCAGTATGCCTGAAAAAAGTAACACCAGAGCAATCATAAAATTAAATGAGTTGCCAGAATAATATCAAAGTAAAAATTGAAAAGAGCAAGGATCTTGAACTGATGCAATCAGATTCCAATTATACCCTGCCAATAATATCATGAGGATGGATGGATGGATATTTTGTTTATAGACGCTCAACCCTAAAAGGGCATATAGCGTCTAATAAGTTTTATGTTATATGATGATTTTATTTAATGAGAAATTTAAAAATATCTAGGATTGATGTATTTATTTTAAAGAGATAAAGTATCAATGATTTTAAGTGATTAAAAATACTGATCATATTTTATTAAAAAGTCCGATCTCTTTAAGAAAGTCGAGTATTTTCTGAGTTGGCATATCAAAAAGTTCCTTTATAGTTTTTATATTAAAATACTTTGTGCGAATGTGATTAAATTCAGCACAAGTGATAAGAAAATGTTTGACTGTGAAAGGTTCATTACAAGGAATGCAGAATGGAGCTTGTTCATTGTTTAAAATATAAGAATGAGTAATTCTAATGTGTCCAAGTCTACATCTCGTGATTTTTGTTTGTTCTTTTCTGCTGAGATTAGAAAATGTGCATTTGCTGTTAAAATTTGGTTTGATTTCATTTAATTTATTATAAGTTTGTGTTTCCCAAACAGACTGACATTTGTTGTTGATGTATTGACAGACGTTTGATTTAAAGTCGGAGTGAGGAATTTTGAAATTGGTTATTACTAAGGATAATGCAGATTTGGCTTCTGAATCTGCTAATTCATTTCCACGAATATTAACGTGGCTGGGAAGCCAACAAAATACAATTTCTTTTGAAGCGGAAAGATAATAATATTTTTTAAGAATTTGCTGAATTAATGGGTTTGTATGGTGTAAATCTTTAAGAGATTTTAATACAGAAAGAGAATCTGAATAAATGATAAACTGTTTTTCAGACTGATCTCTGATATGGTAAAGTGCAATATCTATTGCCTTGGCTTCGGCGGTAAAAATGGAGCTGTTATCAGGTAATCTGATACTGTCAGTAAAATTTGGACTAATAACAGAACAAGCAACTTTCTCATCTTGTTTCGAACCATCTGTATAAATTGACAGGTAATGTTTATAATTCGATTTGATTTCTAAAAATTCATTCTTAAAAATATGCGACTCGACTTCTGTTTTTTTATTTTTATGAAGGTCTAAAATAATCTTTGGAGGGTTTAACGTCCATGGCTCTTTTGATGGAAAAGAAAAATACTGAACATTTTTAATATTGATATTGGCCTCTTCAAGTAACGGTTGTATTCTGAGGCCTAGGGGTTTAATAGCCGTTGGTTTGTTGTTGTAAAATCTTTCATATTTAGGATTAAAAACACAATCATAGGCTGAATTACGTGGATTGGCGGCTAATTTAGTAACATATTGAAGAGACAATTTCTCTCTTCTTATATACAATGATGGTTCATTCGATTCAGCGTATAAACTTTCGACGGGGGAAGTACGAAAAGCCCCTAGAGCCAGACGTAAACCTTGGTGATGAATAGTATCCAAAGATTTCAAATTAGATATTCTTGCGGATCCATAAACTATGGATCCATAATCCAATTTAGATCTAATTAAAGATCTATAGAGATTTAAAAGAACAGTACGATCTCCTCCCCAGTCGGAACTGGAGAGAACTTTAAGAATATCAAGAGCTTTTAAACATTTAGCTTTTAAAGCTTTGATTTGTGGTATAAAAGATAATTTGTTATCGAACAAAAGACCCAGGAATTTTGCTTTACTGACGACTGGAATTGGACTACCGTATATGGTGAGATGAGGATCTAAATGTAGCTGACGTATCTGACAAAAATGAACGCATTGAGTTTTTGTTTTTGAAAATTTGAAACCATTTTCTGTTGCCCAATCTTCTATATTGTTTAAACATCGTTGTAGTTTGAATTCAATGGTTTCCATATTTTTCGATCTAATAAATAATCCAAAATCGTCAACAAAAAGTGAACAATCAAGGTCTTTCACACATTTAACAATATCGTTAATTTTAATGCCAAACAAGGTAGGTGATAAAATGCTTCCCTGTGGTACACCTTGTTCTTGTTTAAATATGTCCGATAACGTATTACCTATTCGAACATTAAATGTTCGATCTGATAAAAAATTTTGAATAAAAAGTGGTAATCGGCCTTTAAGGCCTAATTTATGTAAATCTTTCATGATGCCATGTTTCCATGTAGTATCGTAAGCTTTTTCAAGATCAAAAAATACAGCTACGACATGTTCTTTTTTAATAAAGGCATCACGAATAAAGGATTCCAAACGAATCAAATGATCGTTTGTACAGTTATTTTTTCTGAATCCAGCTTGATATTTTGTTATAAGCTGGTTTGATTCCAAGAACCAAACCAGTCTATCATTAATCATTCTCTCCATTGTTTTACATAAACAACTTGTCAAAGCAATAGGTCTGTAGTTAGTAGCTTCAGTATGATCTTTATTTGGTTTTGGTATAGGTATAATCGTTGCTTTACTCCAGTCTTTTGGAAATTTTCCAGTGATCCAAATATCATTTAAAATATTTAATAAAGTTTTTAAAGCGTTATCGGGTAAATGTTTAAGAATTTGATAATGAATGTCATCAGGACCAGCAGCTGTATCATGAGATTTATGAAGAGCATCTAATAATTCTGAAGCTGTGAATGGTACATTATATTTTTCATGATTTAGTGATGTAAAATTTAGATGCTCTTTCTCTCGTTCCTGTTTTATGTTTTGAAAGGTTTCGGAATAATTTGCACTAGAAGAGTTTTTCTGAAAATTCTCTCCTAGTGCATTGGAAATATCTTTAGTCGTTGAACATATATTTCCATTTGATTTAATATGGACATGCTTGTTATTTTTATTTTTGCCAGTAATTTTTCGAATCATGTCCCATATTTTCTTTGCTGGAGTTCTAGAATTAAGTTTGGAGACGTATTGCTGCCAAGATGTTCTTTTAGCCGTTTTTATTGTCTTGCGAGCTTTTGCTCGCATTTGTTTGGCATGGATTAGATTTTCTTTTGTTGGCTGCCTATTGAACTTTCGTAAGGCAGATTTTCTTTTATTTATTGAATTTTTAACCTCTTTATTAAACCAAGGTCTATTTCTTTTTGAACGTGTCGAGGACTTTGGAATACATTTTTCGGCTACATGAATTAATGTATCAGTAAAAGCTTGTATATCATCTGCTGTTTTAAACTTTTCAGGATTTAATTTTTCATTACATAGCTCCATAAAATTCTCCCAGTTTGCTTTATTCAAATTCCATCGGGAATGATGGTCTTCATTTGTCGATGTAATTTCTTCAATTTTAATTGGAAAATGATCGCTCCCATGAAGGTCATCTAAAACTGACCAATCAAAATCTAAGTAAATATTTGGAGAGCATATAGACAAATCTAAAGCAAAATAATTTCTTGTAGGAGAATGAAGATAAGTTGGTTGTTTATCGTTAAATAAACATAAATCATTTTCTGCAATAAAATTTTCTATTATTTCTCCTTTGTCATTTGTATCCAGACAACCCCATAGTTTGCTGTGACTATTAAAGTCACCTAATAATAAATAAGGACGAGGTAACTGGTTTATAAGATTTTCTAAATCGTGTTTAGAAAATTTACAGTGTGGAGGAAGATATAGAGAACAAATTGTTATGGATTTAGACAGAGTGACATTTACAGCAACAGCTTGTAAATTACTATTTATATCTATCTGTCTATGAGGAACATTTGATTTTACAAGGATAGATGAACCTCCTGAGGCTTTCTGATTTTCAGTTGCGATATGATTATATAAACTATAATTTTTAAAATTAATATTATCTGTATTTTTTAAAAAGGTTTCTTGGAGACAAAAGACAGTCGGAGAAAGTAGTGTTGTTAAAATTAAAATTTCGTTATAATTTGCTTTTAGTCCTCGACAGTTCCACTGAATAATTGATTTTTTATCCATGATAAATGGAGAGATGATTTGAAAATAAGGAACTTAATCCTTTTGTTTTCTCTGAGACTGCGAGAACATGGAGGAGTCAGTCTCTAACTCCATGTTCTCAAGGGAATCGAACCGATTGACCAACTTGATCGGATCGGCCGACGCCCCTTTACTATATGGATTTGGTCCTTTATCTTTATCTTTTTCTTTTCCATTTTTTCCTTTCTGGTCAGCTGTCCTGGACCTGGATCTCTGTTGTGATCCACTTGTTTTAGTCGGCTGTGTTTGTGAACTGTTTTGAGATTTTGTTGGTGGCCTAGACTGATGAGTAGATGTGGGTTTAGGTTTAGGTTTTACAGTAGGAGTAATAACTTTTGAATTTGCTTTGATGACAGAATCTTTTTCGTTAAACTGGGTAGAAATTTCTTTGGTTTCAGGTTTAATGTTTAGGGATTGAACAACTTTTGCAAAGGTGATTTCAGGTTGATTTTCTTGTATTTTTTTGGCTTCCAAATAAGTGATTTTTTGTGTAACTTTAATTTTCATGATTTCTTTCTCTTTTTTCCAAATTTCACATTGATTTGATTTTGATTGATGGTTTTTGTGACAGTTCACACACTTGGCTTCATTTTTACAAGCATTTGTAGAGTGATCAAAGTCACCCATACCACATTTTTCACATACTGATCCAGGTAATTCAGGACAGCCGTTTTCATGATGTCCAAACCTCTGACAGTTGAAACACCGCAGAGGATTTGGAATGTAGACTTCAACCGGTATAATTCGGTAAAAGATTTTTAGTGATTTCGGTAAAGTTGTGGTGTTGAAAGTTAGTAAAAGTGTATTTGTTTCTATAAAGTTTCCATCTTTTTTAATTTTAAAACGTTTGCAAGCTGTTACTCCTTGTGTGTTAAGATATTCTGTGATATTTTCTTCAGTTTCATGTTTTAGCATCCTGTCACGGATAATACCTTTGCAACTGTTCAGAGTTTTATGTTCCGTGACAGTGACATTAATATTAAAAAAATTTGTAAGTTTCAAAAGATTATCAGTTTGAGATTTTCTGTTTGTTTCAACCAAAAGAGTTCCATTTTTTATTTTTTTTTTACATTTTTTGGAGTGCCTATAATTGATTCTATTTGCTTTTCTATAATGAAAGGTGACAGTGAAGTAATAGGTTTGTCCTCCTTACTCGAAATCACTAAAAATTTAGCGAAGTTCTCATTTGCTTTGAAAGTAAAAGTAGTCGGTTGCGTGTCGTCCTCCGAAGAGTCGAACGCCAGAAATCATTTTCGAGAGGCCATGGTGATGAAATTTTTGATTCGATAGCTATGCGCCCCACCCTCCATGGAGCCCTACAAGGGGACGTTTAATAGAAATGGATCTCCTATTTCTAACGTCAAGGCTACATTGCTATTATACTCGGTGTCAAGATCAGAGTCTTCAGCTCGGCCTCATGCTTAGATGATTTCCCACCTATTAATATCATGAGGAAAAAGACGTCACAGCACGAAGTGACGCCAGCAAACAAATAAGATATGACAAACTGTGTCAGCAGCTTTTTCTCAAACAGGTGGTGACTCAGAATTTGAGCGTAACTGAATACTAATGACATACATAATAGTAAAATGAAAAAGTAAACTCGACGAAACAAACACGGAACAGCTAGGAACCACAACAAAAGCACCGTTTGGAACGGTCAGTAATACATCACTGGTGGGTTTAAGTATACTTTACGGGATCCCAACCCTCACTATCACTTTCATTGTGGTTCAAAACATGTATTTGTTAGGTCCGCATGGAGCTTTTCTAAAGTAAGCAGTTTATGGGAAATAACTAAAATTACAAATAGACATAATACAAAGAGAACATACAGTTTGAATGAGCAGCGGAACTACTGCTAACTCGTTGGAACTACCCCTATAGCATGGTAACTATCTCGGTGATCTTGGAACTACCACGCCTGAAAAACGGTGCCCGACTCTTTTACGAGTTAACATTTGATTGTTTTTTCGATGTAAGAACGTTTAGAAAGTGCCTTTACATCATTTTCATCGGCAAATGCTTTCAAATGTCAGCTCAAATCGACGGAGACAGGCTAAATTCTTCGCACTGATAAAATACTCGGGGGACAATTGGTCCGATGATCAGTGCGGGTAAAAAAGATTTGAAGAAAGCAAATGACTTTTCCGATAAAATTTGGGTCCATACAGGAAGCTGAGACATATTTACATGGAACCACATTACCCGATTTCCCCATAATTCGTTCATCATGGTAAAATAAAATAAAAATAAAAATGACACCAACCTTTGTTTGTCTATTTTATGACGTTGGCACTACCCCGCTATGTCCCGGATGTGGCGTGGGAACGACATTACGTTAACACAATTTCGTAGTAGTTTCTAGGTTTACCACACGTGTATAGATGACCTACATTTTGGTACCAAATTTGTATATGTAAATTTAAAAAATATGCGAAAAATATCGGTAAACCCATTTGCACAGTTTCTTTTTTCCTTGAGTATATATATATATACTATAATTTTTAAAACTAACATTATCTGTTTGCGATATGATTATATATACTATAATTTTTAAAACTAACGTTATCTGTAGTTTTAAAAACGTTTCCTGGAGACAAAAGACAGTCGGAGATGATAGTGTCGTTAAAATTAAAATTTCGTTATTATTTGCTTTAAGTCCTCGACAGTTCCACTGAAGAATTGATTTTTTATCCATGATGAATGGAGAGATGATTTAAAATAAGGAACTTATCCTTTTATTTTCTCTGAGACTGTGAGAATATGGAGGAGTCAATCTCTAACTCCATGTTCTCAAGAGACTCGTACCGATTGACCACCTTGATGGAATTGGCCGACGCTCCTTTATTGTTTGGATTCGGTCCTTTCTCATTATCTTTGTTTTTCTTTTCCATTTTTATCTTTACTATCTGCTGTCCTTGACTTGGATCGCGCTTGTGATCCATTTGCTTTTATTGACTGTTTGTAAACTGATTTGAGATGAAGGGCTTGTTTGTGGTCTAGATTGATGGTAGATGTAGGTTTAGGTTTAGGTTTTGGAGTAGCAGTAATGACTTGAATTTGGTTAAATGACAATCTTTTTCATTAAACTGAGTAGAGTTTCTTTTGTTTCAGGTTTGCTATTAAGAGATTGAACAACGTTTGCAAAAGTAATTTCGGCTTGATTTTCTTGTATGTTTTAGCTTCCAAATAAGTGACTTTTTTAGTTATTTTGATTTTCATAATTTCCTTCTCTTTTTTCCATATGTCACATTCATTTGATTTTTAAAAGTGACTTTTGTTACAGTTCACGCACTTGGCTTGATTTTTGCAAGTATGTGTAGGTTGGTCAAACTCTCCCATACCACATTTTTCACAAACTGATCCATCAGGAACAGGACAGCTGTTTTCGTGGTGTCCAACACTGACAGTTGAAACACCGCAGAGGATTTGGAATGTAAACTTCAACTGGTATAATTCTGTAAATTTTTTTAGTGATTTTGGTAAGGAAGTGGTGTTGAATGTTAGTAGTAATGTTTTTGTTTCTTTCAGGTATCCGTCTTTTTTTACTTTGAAACGTTTGCAAGCTGTTAATCCTTGTTGTTTTAGGTAATCTGTGATAATTTTTTCAGTTTCGTGTTTGAGCATTCTGTCACGGATAATGCCTTTGCAAGAATTGAGGGTTTTATGTTCTTTAACAGTGACATTTATATTAAAGAATTTTGTAATTTTTAAAAGATTTTCTGTTTGATTTTTTGCGATTTGTTTCTACTAAAAGAGTTCCATTTTTTAGTTTAACATTTTTTAGTGTTCCAATGATTAATTCAATTTGTTTTTCAATAATAAACAGTGATAAGGATGTGATTGGTTTTTCTTCCTTACTTTGAAACACTAAAATTTTGCAAAATTTTCATTAGCTTCGAACGTAAATGCAAGCGGTTGCGTTCCGTCTCCCGAACAGTCGAACGCTAAGAATCTATTTCGAGATTGGGAAGTCATGATGAAGAAATTTATATTTCAATAGCTATGCGCCCCATCCTCCATAGAGCCCTACTAGGGGACGTTTAACAGAAATGGATCTCCTATTTCCAACGCCAAGGCTACATTGCTATTATACTCGGTGTCAGGATCAGAGTCATTCGGCTCGGCCTCTGTTTATATGTCTCCCAACTATGCATGTAAATTTCAATGAAAAATTTATGAACAGCTGGGTATCATCCCCTCTTACCATATCCTCAGTCTCACAGAGGTTTCTGCTGAAGCCCCAATACAAGCCCACTAATTGACCCATCAGCCGCTGCCCATCGAAACTCACTAAAAGTTAGAGGAATAAAAGAGAAAAATAAGCCCGGTTGATACGATAAAGATACGTATGAAAGAAAAAACAAAGCAAAGAACAAGTTGTGCGCTTCTAGAGCTCGGCACGACTGAGCCGATTCATTCAGGCCGGATCTAGCCCAAACCGCTCGTCTATCTGAAATAAGGGCCAAAATGATGTATTGAAAAGCTGGAGATCCATGGGCATCTGATCAGGTCCTCCTCTTCCAGCATACGAGACGCCACCCACGGCAAACGGGTGGTTCCTGTTTCAAGGGTTCCGGGTCGTTTCGGCCCTGGGTCGTTTCGGCCGGGTCGTTTCGGCCTGAGTAGGTTCGGCCAATTTTGGGGGTGGGTCGTTTCGGGTTTCGGCCTTGGTAGGTGGGTCGTTTAGGCCCTGAGTCATTTCGGCCCAATTTCAATATGGTAGGGTATATAAGCATGGGTTGATATATATATATATATATATTTTTTTTTTTTTTTTTGGGGGGGGGGGGGGGTTAAAGTAAAAACTGAGATGGATAGAAAGATAAACAGATGGATAGAAAGATAAACAGATGGATAGAAAGATAAACAGATGGATAGATAGATGGACACAGCATGATTAGATAGATAGATAGATAGATAGATAGATAGATAGATAGATAGATAGATAGATAGATAAATACTTTTACCAGCTCTTTAATGACAAACTCGTTAACTGTTGTGGCTGAGGTGTTTTCAAATACATTGAAACCTTTTTTTTGCAAACATTTGAGTAGCAAAAAAAAAAAAAAAAAAAAAAAAAAAAGAAAATCAATGTATTTGCTATATTTAAAGGTAGAATTTTTTAAGATCATATTAGCTAACAGCTTCGTTTTGAATAAATGGGCCCTGGGTGCTATTGTTAATTCTGTTATGCACATTTATACAAGATGAAAATAAAATTAAACATAATTGAAAGACTGGTCATTTCTTTATTTTTTCTAGGGGACTTTTTCAATCAAAAAGCAATGATATTTTCCTATCTCTCCAAGAAAACATTTGCTTGGTACTCATTAGAAGCGCAACGCAGAGTCTAATGAGTACCCACAACCTATGTTTCCTTGGTGGTATAAGGAAAAAATATTTTTATACTCTTATTTTGCGGTATTTTCCTTTGATGTGGAACATTAGCCTGTGCAGCCGCGCAGTCTGATCAGGACATTCTTTCCCACAACCTATATTTCCTTGGTGGTATGAGAAAAAAAATATTTTTTATACTCTTATTTTGTGGTATTTCCTTTGATGCGGGGCATTAGCCTGCGCATCCGCGCAGTCTGATCAGGACGTTCTTTCTCCGCTTATCTTGTGTTCACATATGCCACGAAGACCCCTTTTCTCATGAGTCAGTATCTTTATAAATATAGGAGTCGATTCACATGAAATGCCGTCTTATTGCACATAATCAAACAGAAGCATTGCGAAATTTGGCGCCAGGCAAAGCTCCAGATAAGAAAGATATTTTCTTATTTCTCCATGAACATATATAACAGTCCGGCTCACAAGGTTCAGAAAGCTCCAAAATCATCTGACCTCCTCATCATTCGTGGGTGTTATTATAACTGTACATTAATAGCTTCACTTTCTCATGATATCTTTGGAATAATTTAATCAGCTTTCTGCTCTACAACTCTTAGCATATACTACCTTAGAGGATCATTATCAGATCTGCAGAGAAGCATTTGTTGACTAGAGGCTGTAATTGCCACTGTGTGATACCGACAGGAATAAAAAAAAAAACATATAAAGAAATCCATAGAATTTATTTCATATATTCTTATATCATCCAATATAGATTTAATTTTTGTTTTGTCCTTATGTACTTGGCAAACTGCTATATTCAACATGTACAGAAATACAGAAACATTTTTTATATCTATTAAAAAAAAATGTTTCTAGTATTTGAGCCGATGCAAGAGAAAAGGATCAAATGCCTGATTTCAGGTTGAATACAAAACACAATAAAAAAATTCTTGTTTGCAATTTACACGATTATTTGAATTATTTTGAGTTGATCCAATTTGTAAGGTGGATGAAAATTGAAGTACTCGGGGAAAGTCGCCGAAGAGTTTGGTGTGGGTCGCACATAATTCGAAGAAATGTTGAAATATGGCAAACAGCGTAGATCCTGTTCAGACACTGCGTTCTGTGGCGTCCGATCTGACGCTGGGTTCTGCGGCGTCCGATCTGGGTCTACACTGTTTGCAAAGGGCTATCTATTCCAATACTTAATGTTATTATGGTATACTTCTGAATTAGTATTATTATGGTATACTTCTGAATACTTCTTGAGCGAACAGTGATTTTTATTCTAAAAATTGATCAGAATAAACAATGTATAATTGTTATTTTGGACAATTTGACATGTTACAGACAATAAATAAATACAGATAGATAGATACCACTATGCTGAATGAGTATAATAATCATAGTGTGTATTTCACTAACAGCCCACCATTCGGGCTATATCAATCCTCCAACTGTCTCAAAACTGCCCATGAGTGAGTACCTCCCTTAAGCAGCCAAAATTGGCCATTCCCTGGGTGGCTGCTTAGTAGAGGTTCCATTGTATTTAGTTACATGTATATACATATGTTAATCCTATTCACTGCAGTGTGGAAAAAAAATATGCTGCTTAAAACATTTGCACAGTTACACTTACACAAAAGCTTGTATGCAATTATTCATACGCAAATAATAATTGAAACTGCCATGTGCAGAGGTAAAGAATAACTATTCTGTGGCTATTACATAAATACATATACCCCCATTAAAAAAAAAAAAAAAAAAATAGCAAAAAACTGAACAAAGCGTGCATTTTTAAAATAATTTTTTTTTATCCTAAAATGTAAATGGAATTAGTTATGTACAAGGTAAAAATACAAATGCCATTTATTCTGCAAAAATTTCATAACTTGTTTCTGAGATAATAAGGAAAATGTCATTTTATCATTAACTGCGGAGCTATGAAATACACTAGCCTTACGTACTATCAGTCAGGGTAAAATGAACATTGTGGTTATGCCTAACAAGAGTTATGGTTGTTGAAATTTGTATGCCATATGCTTAAATTTTGACGAAAATCTCTTGACTGGTTTCAAGCTAAACGAGTCGCACAATATTTGGATATTCAAATGTTTGTGTACTTAAAAACCTGAAAAAAAAAAAACTTCAATCATATAATGAAATTTTGTGTTTCATGTACACTGATCACCCTTTGAAAAAAGGTTCTGTTTTTTTTTTTTTTTTTTTTTTTTTTTTGTTTTGTTTTTTTTTTGTGAGATTTACAAACACTCATTCTCTCTGTTCCTATACTTCTTGTCTGTCACAGAAGTGCCTCTCTGCGCCTGCGTTACATGGAGGCTTGCCATGACGTTTGTTGTTTGCCTATATAGAATGTACCGTTTCATCATGGGCTGGCTAACCAGAGGACAAATGGTCATGAATGGCTCACCTTAGATAATTTAAATTTGTTAAAAATAGCCAAAACCCCTGACCGCACTGCAAATGGCCGTTTTTCTTCAGTCTAGGGCATCAGAGATGTAACTTTATCAAGGGATACACTTATTTAATCCTGCAATGGGTGATAACTCCACAATCCTGAATCTGAAACCGAACGATGTGGAAACTGGATTTTGTGTTCGCTATTAAGTGATTTTCAATAAAGAATCTGAAATAAAAAGAGGAAACTAAGGCCTGTTGCCTGCAATGATTATAACTCTCAAACTGTAAGTCGTAGAAACTGGATTTTGTCTTCGCTAGTAAGTGATTTTCAACAAAGAATCCGAAAACAAAAAAGAAAGAAAAAAAAAAAAAAAAGAAATAAGCAGTGTAAGGCCTGTTGCCTGCAAGGCCTGTAACTCTTAAATCGTCAGTTTTAGAAACTCTATTTCGTGTTCGTTAGTAAGTTATTCTCAACAAAGAATAAGAAAATAATGAGAAAAGTAAGGCCTGTTGCCTGCAAAGACTGTAACTCTCAAACCCTGTCCTAGAAACTGGATTTTGTGTTCGCCAGTAAGTTATTTTCAACAAAGAATCCAAAAATAATGAGAAAATAGGGCCTGTTGCCTGCAAGGCCTGTAACTCTTAACCCTTAAAGCGCCAAAAAAAAAAATGCATCTGAAAATGTCGTCTGTTTATGTCGTCTGCTGAATATTCTTGCAGACTTTCCAAACCTATTTTTGCATACAGGCAAACAGTGTGGACCAGTCTGATCTGGGTCCACACTGTTTGCAAAAATGACTTTAAATCACAAGCAGATAACAAAGCAGACGACAATAGTTGTGATTGGCGCTTTAAGGGTTCAACAATTTGTCTGAGAAACTCAATTTTGTGTTCGCTGGTAAGTGATTTTCAACAAAGAATAAAAAACATCATGAGAAAAATAAGGCCTGCTGCATGCACTGCTGATAACTCTGCATCTCGAGTATAAGGGAGATAACTCCAACACTCAGTAGGTCAGAATTGTCCTTACATATCGTAACACACCTATTTTGTATTCTAAGCATCTCTACTAACTATTAGCCGGCCTCGGTGGCTCAGTTGGTTGTGCCGTCCGACTGGAGACCAGGAGGTCGCGGGTTCAACCACCGCCAAGGTCGGCAACATTCTTTCGTGGAGATTGATCATGAAATATTTTTCTACGGCCATTCTCTCCCTTCCGCTGATTCAAGAAGGGCAGTTGTCAGTGTCTGGCGAAAGAATGTGCACAATACTGGTTAACGGCTTAGCGGACTAAGCTTGCCCAGTAAACGTATGGTTAGGTAAACCGACCGCGCTCGACATGACCCCATTGGGTTGACTGGGCCGTAAAACCTCAACACAAACAAATAAATCTACCAACTGTCATTAAAATGTTTCCACTGGTTAAAGAGTTATGGCCTGCACAAGATTTTACCACCTGGGGAGATAATTGAAAATAAATGGAGGAAGCCAGGGTTATAATTCTTAAATGCAACTCTCCTTCTTAATGTTCATAGCTTCCATATTAATTATCACCAAAATATCTGAACTGATAGAGGAGTTATGACCTTCAGAATATTTAACAACTATGAGAGATATCTCAAAAATGGAGTCGGAGTTCTCATTCTTATACATGACACACCTACTTAGTGTCCTCTTCAACTTGATCAAATATCTCAAAGGGGTTAAGAGTTATGGCCTGTACAAGATTTAACAATTATGGGAGATAACTCGAGAATGGAGTCAGTTAGAGTTGTCATTCTTGTACATGACATACCAACTCTAAGTCCTCTACAACTTGGTCCAGTATCATGAAAATATCTCAAAGGGTCATTGAGTTATGGCCTGCACAAGATTTTATAACTGTGGGAGGTAACTCCAGAATGGAGTCAGTTAGAGTTATCTTTCTTTTACGCGACACGCCTACCCAAGGTATTTTACATATTAGTGAAGTATCATGAAAATATCTAAAAGAGTTTTAGAGTTATGGCCCGCACAAGATTTAACAACTATGGGAGATAACTCCAGAATGGATTCAGCTAGAGTTGTCATTTGTATACATGACATGCCTACTCAATATTCTCAACATATTGATGAAATGTCATGAAAATATCTTTTAGGTTTCAGAGTTATGTGCCGCACAAAATTTTACAATTTTGGAAGACTTAGAGGTAACTCATTAGAAATGTCATTCTTGCACGCAACACTCCTACCCATTGCCCGCTACAACCTGATAAAGTTTCAGGAAAATAACTCAAAGGGTACAGGTTATGGGCCACACAAGTTTCATCTACAGACGGACAGACAAACGCCGGGGCGATCACTATATCCCCCGAACCTATCGGTCATTGAAAAAGCAACCAAAGGTCAAGTTTGAAATTTCAATGACCTTTAGAAAATGTCATAAATATATGGCCTAGGATATTAGTAGTTTAAAATGTAATGTTTTCTATTTTCTAATACAAAACTGTGCCATACTAATTTGACTTTGCCACAATAGCTCAAGGTCAACCTTGGGTCCTATTCAAACAAACTTTGTAGTACTTGAGTGCCCAGCGCTACAAACAAATCCATGGGTCATCATTGAAATAAACTTGGGAGGTACTAGACCCATAGAAGGGTTGTCGGCGAACAGCGCATTCCCTGATCAGACTCTAAAGAATGCGTTGTCTGATCAGGGCCTTCACTGTTTTCATAAAGAACATGAATTTCCACTTTAAATCATAAAATTAAAATTCAGCTTCACATCCTAAAAACTGGAAATGGACAGAAGAATCCACAAGACATAAATGGCCTACCTAACCTACGTACAAGCTCTTCATTGAACTTTTGGATCAGGTGAGCTAAAAATGGTTATTCAAATGTGCACAATCCAACACAAGTTTTATATCTAAACAGGTATACGGGTTTTCGATATTTTTGTTCCTTCTAAATTCTGTCCCGGGGGACAAGTCTAACATTGTTGATGCACCATTTTATTTTATACCTAGAAGGGAAATCACGCTGAATATCAATTAAATAAAACTGTTATCAATCACAAGTTAAAAGATACTGAATCAATTCACATGTGATTGATGATGTATATTTTCACTGTAGTAAACATTGAAATAAAAAAAATCTAGGATAAAATGGTTTTGGAATGGTTTAATATGTAGACTACTTCTCAAAAGTAATGCTCCAGATACCCACACATACTAGTTCGAATCGAGGACGTGAGATAATTTTGAATCATGTTCTGACATGCGTAATTTCTACTTAAAACATAAGAGATAAAAAGAAAGAAAGTACATTTTTGTAGGTGAATACAAAATATATTTCATCTCATGTATTGAAAATAGAAGAATTTCAACTCGTACTACGCACTCATAAAATTCTGATGTTTAAAATTTATTCATATTTCTTCACGTGTATTGAAAACTGCTGCATGGGCATTCGTGAAAATTATGATGTTT
Organism: Anodontia alba; assembly: GCA_964016985.1. Lineage (NCBI taxonomy): Eukaryota > Metazoa > Mollusca > Bivalvia > Lucinida > Lucinidae > Anodontia > Anodontia alba. Next base: position 44,309,224 of record OZ024838.1, on the reverse strand, counting down.
TCAATTCATTCAATGAAAAAAGAAAATTCCTCTATATATTCTCGCATCAAAGGCAGTGCAAAAGTATCATAGCATTACATGCCCAATTAGTGCCCTTTTTGGTCAAGTTGGAATGGAGAAAATGTATCGTTTTTTTCTGTAATGTAACTAGCTAATAACTACAGACAAACGTGTAAGCATTATCTGCGGAGCGGGGGGTGGGAAGGGGGCATTAATAATTCCTTGAAAATGTATCAGATGTATACATGAGGCTATTTTATTATGTATTTTGACAAGTTTTGTAACTTTCATATCTAAAGGCCACTCGTTGGAGATTCTAATTATCATGATCTATATTCTATGTGTAATAATTATTGGAGAAAATTTTACTGAACAGTGATTACATTTCACCTTGTGATAATGAGTAATTTATCCATTTACACCTAAGAACACCCGCCACACCACCGCCCCGCCCCGCCCACCCCGCCCATAACTTTAATAATATGTAAGTTTTCAAATTTTATATTAAGAGATTTATTCTTTTTTTTTTTTTCTTTTTTTTTTTTTTTTTTTTTTTTTCTTGTCAGAAATGACCATATATTATGCAAACAGTGAATACAAGCTTTGATCATACACTGCGTTCTGCCATTTATGATCAGGATCTGCATTTTTTTTTTGCGAATATCACTTGCAGGAAAGCGGGTAAAGTTATGATGTTAGTGAGTCTTTCATATCATGATAGTGTTGCATTTCTGTCTGCTTGAGTAGTGATAAAACAATAAGAAAATAACCTACCATATTGCTTCTGTGTGTCTTGCATCATAGACTGTCCTGTGCTTTCAGAACAGTTCTAGTCACAGTGAAACATATTACAATAACAAAAAAGTAAAATAAAAGTGTTTTTTTTTTTTTTTTTTTTTCAACTTAAAAGCATCAACCAGCAAGTAAGAAGAACTGTATAGAGTTGAAAATGAACTGCATAATGTACTCTGTAAATTCAGGATAAAGCAAGTATAAACAGGACTTCTCAGTCCCAATGAAAGTTTGATTATTTTACTGCAAGACTGGAAGGAATTCTGAAACATAAACTGATAAACGGACGAGTATGGGAATCTTGCTTATGCTAGTAATGATTGATACTAAGATAGCTCTGGAAAGGTCATGAATATTTTGCACACTCTCAGAACCTTGTGAGCCGGACTGATAATGTGTTTAATCATTAGAAGCGTCTCTACGGGATATCAATAATTTATGTTTTCATTGGGAAATAAGAGCACTTGTTGTCTTATCTGGAGTTATAGAACCTTACCACAAAATGTGAAAGTCTAGATCAATCTGTTTGCTCTGTCTGCTTTTGATAAATGTGAACAATCAGATTTTCTGATCGCATTTGCGGATGAGCAGGATTATCAGTAACTTTGCTGATTGAATGTGCTTATAAAGCTTGACATTTCATGTAAATCGTTAGACAACCGATTCACTTGAAATGTTAAGCCTCATTTTCTCTTGAAAGACAATTTTAATGCTTGATAAATAACATAGGATATCCGAGACAAAAAAGGCTTAACATTAAAAGGATATACCCCATCAACCACGACCTATGATACCCACAGACTCTTCATCAAACAACCAAACGATTGTTCTATCTATCAACCCTAGCCTGGAGGGACTTAAAAAGAAGGCCTTTGACATCACTATAGACTTCATCAAACAAACAAATGATTGTTCTACTCATTATCCGTAACCTAGGGGATTAAAAAAAAAAAAAAAAGGCCGAAACGACCCACCAAAATTGGCCGAAACGACCCAGGGCCGACACGACCCAGGCCGAAACGACCCAGGCCGAAACAACCCATGGCCGAAACGACTCCGGGCCGAAATAACTGGACCGAAACGACCCGGAACGGTTTCAACAGGGAATTTCACCCCATCCACTACAGAAGGAAAGTGATCTGTAAATTTTATTCCCTACAGACAAGGGAGGCCGAAAACGTCTGGGTAAATAAAGGTTAATTTTGTCAATAGGAGATCCATGTTTAGAATAAAATAGTTAATGCTAATGAAAGGATTCAATTTTTAAGAGAATCAAACAGACAATCTGTGACAGATGATATGTAGCTTTCATAACTTGATAAGTTTGTTTGTGTTGAGGTTTTACGGCCCAGTCAACCCAATGGGGTCATGTCGAGCGCGGTCAGTTTACCTAACCACACGTTTACTGGGCAAGCTTAGTCCTCTAAGCGGTTAACCAGTACTGTGCACATTCTTTCGCCAGAAACTGACAACTGCCCTTCTTGAATCAGCGGAAGGGAGAGAATGACCGTAGAAAATATTTCATGATCAATCTCCACGAAAGAATGTTGCCGACCTCGGCGGGGGTTGAACCCGCGACCTCCTGGTCTCCAGTCGGACGGCGCATCCAACTGAGCCACCGAGGCCGGCAACTTGATAAGTAGCTGCTTTTCTTTGCAACGAAATGGCTAGTATCTTATCTAACAATATTATTAAATGCATCTTTTACATCTTAATGTGCAGAGTGCTAGAGTTTGGAAAAGTGACATGTACACAAGACAAACACAAATGTTGAATACAGATGAGGTAAAAATCTTCGTCCCGTGTGCGACCCACGGGCACAGGATGATACACAAACAAATGAAGCATGTTAGTAACATTAGAGAGGAAAGGTTTAAAAGGATAGATCTCGCGAAATTTATCTTGATATGTTTTTCCAATTTAAGATGCGTTTCAATAAATTTATTTTTTTTTTCTAATCAGAAATTATACCAGTTGAACGGACGGTAGCTCTTTTATGTTGGGGGTTTTACCCAAATGCCACAGCAGCGGAAGGCAGCCACTTATTTCAAGGGCCCGGGTGGTCACGGACACTTTTGTGGGGTTTTACCACTGCCACAGTTCCGAAGGCAGCTCCTTATTTCTACTCCCTCACCACCCACGCCCCCCCCCCCCCATCCCGGGGAGCACGGGGGACCTGTATGAATAGAAGAATAAAATCTTACGTGTAAAATTTGGTAGCAATTCATCCTTTTCTAAGAAAATACCGATTCGCCGTCATGAATTTATAATACTTTGAAATCTGTCTTTAGTCGATAATTCACAGCAGAGAAAAAATTATTTCTTAATATTTACTCAACTCAATTTATCGTCCATAAACAAAACTATGGACGGTCGGACAAAGGGCCGAACGGACATACAGATGACAGACAAAAAAGTGATCACTGAAGTTCAACCTGAGCAGAGCTCAGGTGAGCTAAAATTACTGGAGCGTGAAATACTGGTCAAGCTGACCTTCATTTCATGACCTATGTCAATGTCACAGGGTTGACTGGTTGACCAAGTATTGATTCATAATTAGAAAAAAAACAACAACAACAAACAAACAAAATATCACTTTTTACAGGTGTCCTAGATTTTTACCGTTAGTCCCACTATCGGGTATAGACACTGGGGTCTATATATCATGTATTGAAAGCCGACCCTCCAGGTTACCTATGGTCTAAAAAGGAATGCTTCCTGATGAGAGGTTATTGAACATACTAGACTTGTCCAAAATAGGTGATTGATTGTGTTGGTGTTTAACAACACGTCAACCCTTGTGGCCATTTTGTGTCGTGTGCCATAGAAAGGGAGAAAAGAACAAATAGTAGAGGAGACGAAAGATAGGGATAGGGAAGAAAGAGGAACAAAATTGAAAGTGAAGAAACAGAAGAAATAAAAACATTCCCCCTCTACCTTTACCTGCTACAAGGATAGCAGGCCTTGCCCAATTGTAAGTCAGTATCAGTTGGACGCCCCGATGACGTGATAAACACGACACCTTCGCCACACCCGACCACCCCCATCCAAAGTGGTTGAGTGACAGCTACACATTCCGTATTTTTCCGCCGAAGATTTACATAAACTCCGCATTGGATGGATTTTGAAAACGGGGGCGTTTGGTCCTGGGGTGGGCTTGGGCAGGTTTGATAAATTGACATTGACTGTTGTACAGTTTTGCGTTTATAAAACGGAATACCCTCTCCATGCCTGTCCCAGAGGCTTATATCATACACTACTGAGTAGAAATATCCGCCTGTCTGAATCCAGAGATACCGGTTTATCAACGAAATATAATCAGATACATTTTTTTCACATTTTTTCACAGAACGAACTATAAAAAGCACCTCTTATCTTTTTTTTTTTTTCTTTTTTTTTTTTGTTAGAGCTATTTTCTTTCTTTTTTTTACCTCATTGAAGAAAATGTTCTTTTTGTACACTCCTACCCGAAAACAAGGAGTTATATACCCATAAAACAGCAAAAAAAAAAAAAAAAAAAAATGCATAAGTAGTAAATTTGCAAACATTTATCATGATTTAAAGCGAAACCATTTGTCGTTAAGTTTTATTCTATTCAATGATTTAAAAAAAAAAAAAAAAAAGAAAAGAAAATCAAATACTTTCACTTTTCCCCATAGTAAAAATGAATGCAAATTATGCAGAAATTTGTAGGGTAGGTAACTTGGAGGCAGATTTTCAACAAGTTCTGCTTGTTCAATTTTTATCTGAAATTTTCGCAATATTGTTGTGAAACCTCAATAATTCCAATTCAGCAAAGAAAAAATAAATCACTACTATAGAAATTGCATTAGTCAGTAGCTGTCCCCCTTGCACGTGCACACAATACAGACCGGTATCCAGTCCATTATATACATGAAAGGACTAGATTTTAGTTTTGTGTATCAGTTTTGATAGCAACGGGCATAGACATCGGATGGATTTTGAAAGCGGGGGCGTTTGGTTCAGGGGTGGGCTTGGGTAGGTTTGATAAATTGATATAGAGTATTGTATGGATGTTCGTTTATAAAACAAAATACCCTCTCCATGCCTGTACCAGAGGCTTATATCATCCTCTTCTGAGTAGAAGTATAAGCCTGTTTGAATCTAGAGACCGAGACACCGAGATAAAATCAGATATTTTTCACATCACAGAACAAGAACTACAAAAAGCATCCATCGTTTTTTTTTTTTTTTTTTTTTTTTTTTTTTTCCTTTTTTAGAGCTATTTTTTGGACCCCATTGAAGAAAATGTTATTTTTGTACACTCCTACCCGAAAAAGTTATATACGAAAGAGTTAAATACCCATACAACTACAAATAAAAAAAATGCAACCCTCGACTATTAGGGGCCTGACATTTGAAATGTCAGCCCGTAAATGTCACTACGTAATAACCGTCAACCCCTAATGTACCCGAAATAAAATATCGATGTAAGTGACTTACACCACTGATCTAAATTCTACTAAAATCCGGACTTCAGCAGACGACAAAATTATTTATTTATTTTATTTATTATTATTATTTATTTATTTATTTATTTATTATTATTTTTTTTTTTTTTTGTTGATTTGGGTTTTACGGCCCTTTCAAGAATATTTCACTTATATCGAGCCGATCGTTCATCAAAGGTGGGCGAAAACCAGAGAACCCGGGGAAAAACCACCTGACCATCCGTAAGCAGAACTTGGCTTTCTCACATGTGACCGGAGCTAGGCTCGAACCACAGCGGTGAGAAACCTGATGGATTAAGAGTCAACTCTCCTATCCACTAGGCTATTTACAAAACCAATCTGGACTTCAGCAGACGACAAAATTTACAAAATCAATAATGTTCCTTAAAATATATATGTCGCCCGTTTCTGTGTACACGCGAATCCTTGCAAATTATGTTGTGCTGACGTTTTACGGCCTAATCAATTCAATGGGGTAAGGTTGAACCTTGTCAGTTTTCCTAAACACACGTCCGCTGGACAGGCCTAGTCCTCTAAGCGGCTATTTATCAGTACTGTGTGCATTCTTTCGCCAAAAATCAACTTGTGACTAAAGACGTACGATGTCTGTCATGCGAGTATGCCTTCATGTCGCGAATCTAACGAGTGTCGCGATTGCTCAGATGTACGCATCGGCAAGTCCGGTCCTGCACTGTGTTCATATCCCCTACACTTTGCGCCTGCTACAAAGAGACATTGATCAGAGTGAGCACACTGCACAGTCCGCTCAGTGTCTTTCATAGACATTCCTTTCACGTAAACCGGAGTTACCTACCGGACTGAATTTGCGCTTGCCAGAAAGAGGCCCTGATCAGACTGAACATACTGCACAGGCTGCTCAGCGTCCTTCCCATCCACCTCATGCACGCAACTGGGAAACTTCCCACTAGACTGAAAAATTTAGCGCAGCCGGTCTAGTATACATGAAAATCCTCAGAACTGGATCATCCTGCGCCCACTTTATAGACGCAGCAAATCAATCTATAGGTTTTAATTCAGACTCGACACATTTCTGGCCTTTTAGATTTTGCTCAGAAAATCTACAAATTGATGGCAATTACGAAAATATAAAATGTCACTCACCGATGAGGTCCTCTGACGTGCACTGATGTTCTGCTAATTCGCCCTTTGAAATCGGAATCATTCGCAGTGCGATATTTATATACGTCGAGGTAGCCACGTATTATCGGACACGTATAGTGCACGGGCAACCCGTGATTATACAGTAGTGTTCTATTTGTAGGATATAAAGTTAGATAATACTTAGGGTAAGGCAATAATGGCCTTATGTAAGTAAAAAGGTACCCTACGCTGGGAAAGATGCATTGTGACTCGTGTGTCGTAACTGTTGGGCTGTGGGGTGGGGCCAATGGAAATAGCCATATGGGCAAAGGCATAGGGCATCTGTGTACTTTGGACATATGTCTATTTTTTTTTTTTTTTTTTTTTTTTTTTTTTGCAAATCCTCTTTACTAAGCCGATCAAATTCGGTAGTAAACTGGACTTATGCGATTTTTTTTTTTTTTTTTTTTTTTTTTTTTTTTGCTGTTTTGGGATCATTGAGTCAAATCTGGTTGCTTTGAAAAATGTTTACCGCTTAAGCCGATGCTAGCGGAAGTGTGTGTGTGTGTGTGTAGGGGGGGGGGGGTGGGGGGGGGGGCTCGGGCTGGGCGGGGGTAGTTGCGTATGCAGTTACATAGCTGCATATAAAGAGACTTAACAAAACCAAGTCTCCGCTTTAGGTTCTTATTTCTAGAAAGACTTCTCTTTGTTTTACAGGTAAATTTAAAGTCTAGGACAATCATGGTAAGGAGTAAACGTGTTCAAAGGGTAAATATGGTAATCCAAGTCTTCCCTGGTCGAACATTTTACAAGGCACTTGGGCGGAAGTGACGACGTGTGGAAAAGAAATCTACCGTATGTCCCCTAAATATTCGGATACCTTAACCCCTTTACGTACTTCTAAACTGTAACCAAAAAAATATAAGTGAAGAGACCCGGTGTAACGGTCAACTCCTTCCCCCGTCTAAACCTTTCCCCGGCGGAAGAAACGGACTGGTTGGTTTCTTCCCCGGGGAAGAAATGGACTGGTTGGTTTCTTCCCCAACCCCCACCCCCACACATCCAGTCCGTTTCTCCCCACTCACCCCATCCCAACCCCCACCCCCTTGCGATTTGTTTTCAGCACAGGCTCAACGGATTATATATGTGTCAAATATGGTGGTAAAGCAAATAAACTAGCCTTCTGAAGTCTTCTACGACATTGTTTACCCCTTCCCTCCACATGACCCCCCCCCCCCGCCCCTATCCCCACCTAAATCCCACATCATGGATTTTTGTTTTGTCTGTATGACATTCTCTCCTACCTATTTGCTTACAGGTATGTAGACGCAGCGAAAAGTTGGGAGTAACCTTTGGTTGTAAAATTAACAATCACAGCGAAAGGCTGGGGGTAACCTGTGGTTGTGAAATTAACAATCACAGAGAAAATTTGGGAGTAACCTTTGGTTGTGAAATTAACAATCACAGCGAAAGGTTGGGAGTAACCTTTGGTTGTGAAATTAACAATCATAGTGAAAATTTGGGAGTAACCTTTGGTTGTGAAATTAACAATCACAGCGAAAATTTGGGAGTAACCTTAGGTTGTGAAATTAGCAATCACAGCGAAAGGTTGGTAGTAACCTTTTGTTGTGAAATTAACAATCACAGCGAAAGGCTGGGAGTAACCTTTGGTTGTGAAATTAACAATCACAGCGAAAGGTTGGTAGTAACCTTTTGTTGTGAAATTAACAATCACAGCGAAAGGTTGGGAGTAACCTTTGGTTGTGAAATTAACAATCACAGCGAAAAGGTTGGGAGTAACCTTTGGTTGAGAAATTAACAATCACAGCGAAAGGTTGGGAGTAACCTTTGGTTGTGAAATTAACAATCACAGCGAAAAGGTTGGGAGTAACCTTTGGTTGTGAAATTAACAATCACAGCGAAAGGTTGGGAGTAACCTTTGGTTATGAAATAAACAATCACTTAAAAACTAGAGGTTGGGAGGGGGGGGGGGAGGGAGGGTCATAATGACTAGTTGGTTCCTTCCAATTCCCCTCCCCCATCCCCCCCCCCCACACATGATATCCCAACGGACTAGTTGGTTCCTTCCCCACCCCCTTCCCCCTCCCACAACCTCCCTTGAATTTTCTTCTTTTTTTTTCATTCACCTAGCTGTATATGGGTATGCTGTACTAGGCAGAGAAAATGCGGGGGTAAACAACTTTGGTTGTGAAATCAAATAACACAAAATCTGGGGCGGGGGCGGGGGGAAGAAACGGACTAGTTCGTTCCTCCCCCCCACCCCCCACCCCCACGCCCAACCTCCCTTAGATTTTCTTTCTTTTTTTTTTTTTTTTTTTCATTTCATTCTCCTAGCTATATACAGGTATGTTGAACTTTACTAGGCACAGAAATGTAGGGGGTAAACTATGGTTGTGAAATGGGGGTGGAGGAACCAACTAGTCCGTTCTTCTCCCCCCTCCACCAACCCTCCACCCCATCCGCCAGTCATGGCACTTTGCGGTAATGATAGATTGTTCAATGTATTTAAATCATCATATGTAACAATTTACCACCATCTGTTTCATGTATTTTACTAGCTCAGCCTTATGTTAAAAAAAATTCCAGAGGTGTGTGTGTTGGGGTTGGGGGGGGGAGGGAGTGGGGTGATAGGGGATGGAGGGGGGGGGAGAAACTAACTAGTCAGTTTCTTCCCCGCCCCCAACCCCATCCCCACCCCGCCCCACCCCTTTAGTCAATGTGCTTTGTGGTAATGATAAATTGTTCTATGTATTCCAAGTATCATATGTAACAGTTTACCGCCATTTATTGCACATATATAACTATTTCACCCTTATGCTGAACTAATTCCAAGAAAGCAGTAGGGGGAGGGAGAGGGTGGGGGAAGACACTAACTAGTCAGTTTCTTTCCCCACCCTAGTCAGCTCTACCCCCACTCTAGTCAGTTCTTTGCCATAACAATAATACCTAGTCGGCTCTACCCCCACTCTAGTCAGTTCTTTGCCATAATAATAATACCTAGTCGGCTCTACCCCCACTCTAGTCAGTTCTTTGCTATAATAATAATACCTAGTCAGCTCTATCCCCACTCTAGTCAGTTCTTTGCTATAATAATAATACCTAGTCAGCTCTATCCCCACTCTAGTCAGTTCTTTGCTATAATAATAATACCTAGTCAGCTCTATCCCCACTCTAGTCAGTTCTTTGCTATAATAATAATACCTAGTCAGCTCTATCCCCACTCTAGTCAGTTCTTTGCTATAATAATAATACCTAGTCAGCTCTACCCCGACTCTAGTCAGATCTTTGCTGTAATAATAATACCTAGTCAGCTCTATCCCCACTCTAGTCAGTTCTTTGCTATAATAATAATACCTAGTCAGCTCTATCCCCACTCTAGTCAGTTCTTTGCTATAATAATAATACCTAGTCAGCTCTACCCCCACTCTAGTCAGTTCTTTGCTATAATAATAATACCTAGTCAGCTCTACCCCCACTCTAGTCAGTTCTTTGCTATAATAATAATACCTAGTCAGCTCTACCCCACTCTAGTCAGTTCTTTGCTATAATAATAATACCTAGTCAGCTCTATCCCCACTCTAGTCAGTTCTTTGCTATAATAATAATACCTAGTCAGCTCTATCCCCACTCTAGTCAGTTCTTTGCTATAATAATAATACCTAGTCAGCTCTACCCCCACTCTAGTCAGTTCTTTGCTATAATAATAATACCTAGTCAGCTCTACCCCCACTCTAGTCAGTTCTTTGCTATAATAATAATACCTAGTCAGCTCTATCCCCACTCTAGTCAGTTCTTTGCTATAATAATAATACCTAGTCAGCTCTATCCCCACTCTAGTCAGTTCTTTGCTATAATAATAATACCTAGTCAGCTCTACCCCCACTCTAGTCAGTTCTTTGCTATAATAATAATACCTAGTCAGCTCTACCCCCACTCTAGTCAGTTCTTTGCTATAATAATAATACCTAGTCAGCTCTACCCCCACTCTAGTCAGTTCTTTGCTATAATAATAATACCTAGTCAGCTCTATCCCCACTCTAGTCAGTTCTTTGCTATAATAATAATACCTAGTCAGCTCTCTCCCCACTCTAGTCAGTTCTTTGCTATAATAATAATACCTAGTCAGCTCTACCCCCACTCTAGTCTGTTCTTTGCTATAATAATAATACCTAGTCAGCTCTACCCCACTCTAGTCAGTTCTTTGCTATAATAATAATACCTAGTCAGCTCTATCCCCACTCTAGTCAGTTCTTTGCTATAATAATAATACCTAGTCAGCTCTATCCCCACTCTAGTCAGTTCTTTGCTATAATAATAATACCTAGTCAGCTCTACCCCCAATCTAGTCAGTTCTTTGCTATAATAATAATACCTTCTAGATTTTTAACATTATTTTATGATATACCACCATTTATTTCATGTATTTAACTAGTTAAGCCTTACGTTGAAAAAAATTTCTTGAGGTGTGGTGTGTGTGTGTTGGGGAAGAAAAACCAACTAATCAGTTGTTTTTGTTTTGTGTTTTCC